>CAOLHI010001428.1:0-458227 GCA_948474755.1 Ctenosaura bakeri | reverse complement strand
ATTCAAGGTGCAAGAGGCATAGAAAAGCCCACAGGACCATCATACCTTGGGGAGGGGCGCCTCCCATTCCCTCGCTTATGGGGAGTACCCTCCATGTTGTCTCCGCAGGACTTGTCCGGGCATGCAACAATGGCCGCTTCTCTCCCCACAATATATCTCTCCAAGGGCGTCTTCCTATTGGCCGGTTTGACACACGTGCTTCTGAGGGGTCCAGGTCCGTCCCTATTGGTCGAGGGTGGTGGGGCGGGCTATTCGAGGGGTCACACGGCCCCGCTGGACCAATGGCAGCGCGAGCCGGAAGTCGCCCGTGATTGGCCGGCGTGGATCTGAGGGGGTCACGTGGCTCCGCTGGGGCCCCATGGGAACCCAGTTTAGAAGTCGCCCCATTGGACGGCTTGGACCACGTGGGTGGGCAGGGGTACGGCCCCTTCCGGATGTCCCGCCCTAGTACTTCCGGGGGAGGGAGATTGATAGGTGCCAGTCATTTCTTGACAGGCCATAAATCAATCACTTTTGACAGGTCATAAATCAATCAAATCTGACGGGTCGTAAATCAATCAAATTTGAGGGTCATAAATCACTTTTGACAGGAGCTACACCTCCCTACTACTACCTGGCCCTGGCCCACCCCTGCTGGGGTCTTTCCTGGCCTGGTGCTGTGGTGGTATCGTTGGTGGCACCAGCAGCAGCTCTCCCTCCCAGGCCTGGCCTGCTGATGTCTCCCCGCTGGAGTCATTCTTGGCCCAATGCACAGGCACAGGTGGTGGTGGTAGCAGCCCGCCATCCCAGGCCTGGTTCCCCACCGCCCCCTACCTCTGCCAGGGTCATTCCTGGCCTGGTGTGGAGGCAGCAGCAACAGCCAGATCTCTCTCCTGGACCTGGCCCACTGCCACCCCCCACCCCCGCCATGATCATTCCTCATCTGCTGTGGAAGCAGTGGCAGCAACAGCCTGCCTTCCCAGGCTGGCCCGCTGCCCCCACTGGGGGTCCTTCTTGGCCTGGTGCAGAAGCGGTGGTGGCAGCAGCAGCAACAGCAGTCCTCTCTTCTGGGCCTGGCTCATGACCGCCCACCCACCAGGGTCTTCCTTGGCCTGGGTCAGTGGCAGAAGAAGCAGCACCTAGGGGTGCAACTTCCATGCTTGCTCCAGGCGCTGTTGAACCTAGCTATGCCACCACAAGAGACCCCATTGTATTCAGGTCTGGCAAACTCAAGGCTATGGTTTCTTGATTGATTCAACCCATCTGTACCATAGTCTTCCTTTTTTCCTACTGCCTTTATCAAACATTATTGCCTTTTCCAGTGAATCCTGTTATTTCATTATATATCCTAGGTACCATAAGCCTCAGGACAGTCACTTTGGGTTCTGGTGAGAGTTCAGGTTTGATTTGCTCTAACACCCACTTATATGTCTTTGTGCAGGCCATGGTATCCATAGAACTCTTTTCTAACATTTCAAATGAGTGGGGTTCTTCCTGTCTGCTTTCTTCACTGGCTAGCTTTCACATCTGTACATAGAAATCAGAAATAATATGGCATGAGTGACTCTTGACTTTTTCTTCCTTAACGTCCTTGAGTTGTTCCAGGCTGATAGCAGATGACAGCTACAAATCTGCAACAGAGACAGAGCTGGAACATCAACAATATACTTCTAAGGCCTTTAAGTGAACGCACAGATACAAATAGGATTCCTTTAAAACAATTCCTTAACAACTGCTGGTCCTGGCCTCCCTTCCCTCCTCACAGCTTCCCAGAAAATCATGGGTCATACAGATGACTATTTACTACAATTGGGGCTCTGTGAAAAATATTCCGGTTTGAGGCAGGGGGAGAATCTGCTGTTGTTTAAATAGCCAACCTTGTCTGCTGAAGAGCTTTTAAAGTAACACAGCTTTCAGAAGAACAGAATTGAATGGAGTAGCTAGGAGACAGATTCTCCAACACTCTCGTATCTTCTCTGATCCTTCCCTCATTCTCTGAAAGAGTGTGTCAGAGGTAGAGCAGAGACTAAAAACTGTATCTGACAGAGAATACGAAAAGTTATTTTCTTAGCTACAACTCTAAGATTCCCCCTACCAGCATAGATACTGGTTGGCCCATATTTCCTGAGACTTCTCAAGTTACTGATTGTATGGGGAAAGACCTGTCCGATAGACACCTCCTCCCTTGTGCTTGAGATTGCCTTTCATTGCAGCTCCTACCTGGGCAGAGTGAGTTAAGTGTGGCAGACAACAGTTGTTGTTAAGGTATGCAATAGCTCCCTAACCTGCAAGCTGAAAAATCATCCAGCTGTATTCTCCTTCCCACAGCCAGGAAACTACCAGCCTCTTCTCCAGCCCAAAAAAACCACTGCTCTTTTGCACTGTCTACAGGGCCTAAAAAGCAAACCAAATTAACATAACTTCAGGTGGAAGAAGAGGAAATGGCATCTTGCTCTTTCGTTACTATGCTTGTGAGGCTGCAATGCTATGCACACTTTCCTGAAAACTCTGAGAAATGAGTTGAATGGATCTTTCTTCTGGGGAGACATGTGCCACAAATACAACTGAGGGGGGGCACTTTATCTCTACATTTATTATTGGAGAGATGAACATGGTAAATGGAACAAGGAGGACTATGGAGTGTGATAGGTGAGGTTTGGGCTAATACTGAGTAGAAGCAACAAGTGAGGATTGTTTTATAGTTGTATAGGGAATGGTTTTATTTTAATTTTTTAGCTTCATTACACAACAATGGTTGAAAAATGTTCTTATAACATAGCATACAGGGAATGGGAAAAGTGAAAGAAACTCAAATGTACTGACTTAAAAATATAGTTGGCCCTCTGCATTTTTGGGTTTCACTTTCACAGATTCTTTCTCCCTCAAGTCCTTCTTTTCCAGGAGCTCCTTCCCTCACAGTGGCTCTGATCAGGCTGTCCAGTCCTTTAAAAACCTGTCTCTGGTCCTCTTCCTTCTCCTCCAGCTGCTGCCCGGCCAGCTAAAGACAGATTGCAGCCCAATTTCTCAGCACTGCAAACCCTCTCCTGATGCCCCCCACCAACCCAATGAAGGAGATGGGTAAGAGAGATGTATAGGGCCATCATCTCAACCCACCCCTTTCCCTCTCCTTTCCCTGACCTTGTTTGGGCCTGGGCGCCTACTCACCCCACCATGTCTCAGCCCCTTTTCCATAGTCACACACATTTTGATATTTGTGCTTTTTAAAAACTTTTGTAGGAATCCTGTATCCCTAACCCTAGCAAATGTGGAAAGGCCAAGTATTGTGTCACAATCTGTAAGAGACATGATCACTGTGATTTTGCCTTTGTAAACTTTCCCCACTTCCTGTATTCAGGGCTAGCTCAAGACATTTTGCTTCCTGAGTCAAAGAAAAAGATGTCTTCCCCTTCATTTCACATATGAAGCAATGGGATATGATCCTCCACTACATCTGCAGGCAACAAATCAAAGAGGAAAGAGATATCTTTATGTGCACATACAGGTCTGTTCTCCAAGATGGGAGAACGGCCATTTACCTTAGAAGAGATGGCTAGAAGTTTGCCGTTGCTGCTCTAGTCATCATTGCCTGACATGTTTGATCACTCTGCCTAATGGTGCGGCCAGCCCTGCCTCTCTGGGTGATGCGGTAGGCATTTTGCTAGACTACAACAGCCCTCAGAATGGTTTAAGGTATGAAGGGTATGAAGAAAAGTTTCTGAAACAGCTCATCTATACTTCAAAATAGTTGTAGACTAGGCTGTTTTTTACACAGTAGGGAAAATGAAAGACCATAAAGTAGCTGTATCATTGATCATCATTGTTTCCAGGAAAAATAAGATAGTGATGGCTAAGTGCTTTTGCAGCTGAAACCAAGAGTATATTAAAGAGAGTACCACTGGAACATTATAAAAAAGAGTTTCATAAGAGAGTACTTAATCTCCATTGGTTTCGCTTGTCTTGAGTTTTCTTTTCAGTTTAGCCCACTGGAGCATAACATGAATAATATTATCCCACTATATACAGAACTCAATTTCATGTAAATTTGATTAAAACAAACTATTACAGCAAGTACTGAGTACATTTCATCGATTTTCATCACATAATAGAGAATGTAATTCTTTCACGCAAATTTGTTACCTGGGACAATGGAATGGAATGGAATGCTAATTATTGTTAAAAGAGAAGGAACTAAGTCCAATTATTTTTGTTTTACAGATGACACACTTAGGGCAATGCTAGTTTAAGAAGTATGGCGAATATTATTGCAGAAATGACATATCCAACAAAGAAAAGCTTCAGTGCAAAACATAATCTCTTGGTACCTTCAGAATGATGGGGTGGAGGAGAAAGTGGAGAACTGGATGGGAAATAGGGTAGGTTGTTGTTGTTGCTGTGTGCCTTCAAATTGTTTCCAACTTATGGAGACCCTAAGGTGAACCTATCACAGGGTTTTCCAGGGCTGAGAGTATGTGACATGCTCCAGAGTCATAGTTCATTTCTCGAACCATTACACCATACTAGCTCTCTAGATAGGGCAGGAACTTTACTAAAATGGTAGGAGCTAACAAACCATCAATGAGGGTTGGGCCTGTTGTCCGCAGTTTCTGAAGATGCCACAAAACATCCTTCAAGACCTCATTTTGCAATGAGGGGAGGAGGGTCATCTTCAAGTTATGAGAGAAAGCCCTCATCACACCCCAAAAGATTTTAGGAAATAACACCAGGTTTTCCAGGATATTCTTCACAGTGAGCTTTGTTGACGGGATTCTGAAGACACCTGTCAATTTATATTTTCATAGTGAGAGTAAAGAATCTGACTCCAGAGCATGCCACTGGGGCAATAACTGAAAAGTGTATCACAAGAATAAAAGCAAAACACTGTTATAGTGCTATTATTCCACTTTCAACATCCTGTGGAATCCTGGGATTTGCAGTTTAGGGAGGGGCATTCAGAATTCTCAGCCAGAGAGCGCTTTGGCCTCAGTAAACTACAAACCCCAGAATTCCACAGCATGTTGAGAATGGAATAATAGCACTGTAACAATGAAGTGCAGAAAGGCCTTAGATTGATTAGATCCAAATGAGCAGGAAGAATGATGTTAGAATAGAGATCAGCATCCACATTTATTGGTTGAACTTCACAAATGTGATTTTTTGGGAGGCACATGCTTGCCTCCCCCACTTTTCCTTTTCCCATTCCCTTGCATTCCTCACCCTAGGCTTGCGAGGCTTATATTTTAAAATGGACATGAGGGCTTGTTTTCTGCTGCTCCAGAGACCAGGACAAGGAGCAATGGATTCAAGCTGCAGGAAAGGAGATTCCACCTGAACCTCAGGAAGAACTTCCTGACAGTCAGGGCTGTCCGGCAGTGGAATATGCTGCCTCAGAGTGTAGTGGAGTCTCCTTCCTTGGAGGTTTTTAAGCAGAAGCTTGATGGCCATCTGTCAGGAGTGCTTTGAGGGTGTTCCTGCATGGCAGGGGGTTGGACTGGATGGCCCGTGTGGTCTCTTCCAACTCTACATTTCTATGATTCTATGATTCTAAGCCACCCCCCCGGAGGCAAGTCCTTTGTGCCATGTGGCTGCACATTCTGCTGTGTAATGGCTGCTGATTGGTCAATTGCTCTCTTTGCTCCTACCACTCCCCCCCCAGAGGAATCTCCTTTCTTAAGATGGTGATTGAAAGTAGCTAGAATGCCAGAGCACAGTGCTCTGCTCTTCTCCATCTGAGGGGAAAATACTGGTAAGCACTTTACCTTGTCTTTTCCCTCCCAGCTCCCCTGGAGTGCTGGGGCCAGAAACAAGGGAATGAGAGGGGGCTCATGGCGGTAGTTATTTGCAGATTTTCCACTTTTGTGAGGGTTGTGCCCTGAACCCTTGTGAATATGGAGGGTCCCCTGAAGAAAACATGGGGTAACTATACAGACTTTTTTTCCCTTGGTTTTAGCCATTCTTCATTTTTCAAAAAAATGGGAAAGTTTGATTGTATATTTACTGCCTTTGTTCAAATGCAATAACTTCAGCTTAGTTTGAACCATATGTTTTATATTCACTTTACCATTTTTAATGTATAAATGGTTATTACTAGATATTTTACATTTAATTTCAGATGTTAACAATCATAATTTATGAATGGCTAAATATTTTCAATAATTAATTATTTGCAACTTGAAATTAATGGTTTGGTAGTTGGGTAACTAAACCTATTATCTTTTCCAGATATTTTTGTTATTGAGATGGTCCAATACACTAATATTGCCAAAAGAGTTACCTTTAGACATTCAACAAATTGCAAACAAACAAATCTATTATAAAGTTACAAATTGTTCAGGCTATATTTTTGTTTCACCAACTAACAGCAGTTTATTAAGTGAATTTTTAAAATTATAGAACAGCGTTTCCAATCAGATTAACATAAAAGAACATGAAGTTCAGCCTTGCTATTATAATAATTTAAATAACTCTGTTCTTAGGAATTCTGACCTTGAGTTTAAACATAAAGTAGGTTTCACAACATATCTATAGTTCCTAAAGTCTTACACAATAATGTGTAATTTATGTGTTGGAAGGATAGGGGAAATGTGAAGAATGCAACTGGGGATCTTTAATAAATTGTGATGCAAGCCAAACTGATTCATACAGTGGACTAAAGTAGCAACTAGAACTTAAAACTGGCTAGGAAATAATTGTGAACCATAGTAATAATAATAACTAGAATTCCGTGTTTAGGGCATGATAGCCTTCATGAATCAAATTAATATATTTGAAAATCCAATTGGGTTTAATCAATCAATTCCATGTCTTGTGAAATAAAATAATGCATAAATGAGATAAACAATGTAATACAAAGAGTGGTCAGAGAGATTTAAAAATTAATGAATCCCTGGCTGCATCACCTCAGTTAAAGAGAATGTTATGAAGTTGCTTTGGAGGGTTATCTATTCGGAATGCCAGTGCAACCTGATGGCAGGTTGCTAGGCAACAGGAATAGCACCTCAAGGGTGAAAAAGAACACAGTGGTTTGCATGGATGAGAGGAATTGTCAAGGTCAGAGACCTGGGTGGTGAGCCAGCCCAGAGAAGGGAGTGTGAGAGCCAGCAAAGTCCAGCCAGGAGGAGACAAGCAAGCACTTTACACAAGGCAGTTCATTTACCAGAGCATCAAGCAAAAGCCATAGTCAGAGTTCCAAAAGCCAAGGGTCAAGAGATCAATTCAAGGTAACAGGTGCTGGGAACAAGGACCAGGCAAGTGGTGGGCTTGAAAGAAGTTTGCCACAAGCAAAGGAAAGCTTCCAGGCAGGCGGTTATATAGCCCAAGACACAGGTGTGGCTAGTCACTGCTTCTTGAACTTAATCAAGGAAGCCTCCCTTTGCTCAGCTCTCTTGAGTCTCCGCCTTGTTTGTGGGCTGATTGGCACAGGCTCCAACCCATCTTCAGAATCGGATCCCTGTTGCTCTAAAGGAGCAGGCAGAGGAGTGTCCAAGCCTGCTTGGTCCATGGCAGTAGGGGGAGCTCTTGAGCTGCAGGACTAATCTCCAACCAGAGCCACAGGGACCAACAGCTGTTGCTCTTCATCTCCACCCTGGACAACAGGGACCAACAGCTGCTGCTCGTCGTCAGCAGCTCTGACAGGGGCTTCAGTTATCACAAGAATTCTATATAAGGCAAAGTTTCTGTGTGGATTTGGAGTTTTCAGTAAGAACTAGTCAGAGAGAGGGTGGCTAGAGTGTGAGTCAGCAGCTGAGAAAAAAGCAGGAAATTGGTATCTAAAGCAAGAATTGATTATCATAGTCTGTCAGAAGCTTAAACTGTCCAAATATCAACACTGCTATAATGGAACTCTAACATGATACTTCATTTCCACTGTTACTATAACAAATATTACTATTTGTTTTATAACTACTGAGATAGCCTGAGTTGTCCAAAGTCACTTGCAAGAAATGCAATGCAATAAATGCTACCTTAAACAAACAGTTTGGTTCTGATGAACAATTTACAAATCTAGCACTGTTATGTTAACACTAAAATTCTATAAATACAAAAAAGAAAAGAGAAAAGACAAAAAGGGCTAAGAATTAGAAAATGAAGAGTAAAGGAAATGAAAGAAGGAAAAAGTGACTTCTATTCCTCATTTTAAATAATGTATAATGCACAAATTGTTCCAGGCATCTCCCAGATAATATCTAGCAATTCTCTTCTTCCCATTCCCAATTTCAGTTTTTATAACAACCAAAAAAATAAAAATAAAACTTTTTTCTTTGAAAGGTTAATGTATCTAGCATTGATAGATCAATATTACATGTTACATTTTACATGTATGTGATAAATATTGATGCCAAAAGCTACTTACCAGTACTAACTACACTATTTAAAACTGTAAAACTTTTGCATGTTATATAATATCACTAAGTCCACATATTTCTATGACATTTCATATTGTAAAATCTTTTTCCTAATTGTTATCAAATGCAGTTTTCATTATATTTTATCTGTGACCATTTTGTAACCTAGTTTCTACCAATTCCTCTTTACCTATTTCATTGAAAATTTGGCTGTGCTCTTCTTTTTCATCCATCTTGTCCACAAACTTGTCCCTCCCAATTTTCTCAGATTCCCTTCCTTACCTTTTATTAATATTTCCAAGTCCTTCCCACTTGCTGTTATAAAGTATTTGTCCTAAGACAGAGTACTTTTCTTTTTCATCGTTCTCTCATCTCCTTCAGTCTTTCAGGCTAATTCTTTCATTAAGTCAACTTGGTTTCATTCAACCATGCACCACCACCCTTGGGTTATAGTCCTCATTTCACAGACGGAACTTATTGTCCTTCATCTCCCTCATTTTAATAGCTAGTCTTTCCATGAGCTAAACTTGAATTTGTTTCTCCATGTAATTTTCAGCCTTGTTTCCATATTAGCCCCATGTTGCTCTCCCCTTGCCTTAAATCTCCCCAGAATTCTCCCCTTATCTCATTCCTCAGGTTCTCTATCAAATCTTCTTGCAGTGTCCTCTTCATGTTTAGGAGTCCCTTCTCTCTCAGAAAACAAAATTCCTCCAGCATCTGTTGTAGAAAGTCCGAAGAAAGATTCTAGAAAGATTCCATCTTTCATTCAATCCAGCAGTTACAGAGTTAACAATTCAACTCTTCTCTCACCACGTACAACCAGCAAGTTGGTCTTATCAGAATCAAAGAAATAACTCCTGCATTTTCTCATGCTGAAGTTTCTTCTTGCTAAAGTCAAATTCATTCTTGTAAATCAGATGAAATTCAGTCTATGCACAAAAATATATGCACTTAAATCCTTCATTGTTCTTTTTTAAACACATCAACCCCCAATCTTCTAATTTGACTCCCAATCTTAAACACACTTAGTTGACTCTTGGGGCCTTTCTGCACTGTACTGTTATAGTGTTATTATTCCACTTTCAATACGCTGTGGAATTCTGGGGTTTGTAGTTTATTGAGGCGAAAGAGCTCTCTGGCTGAGAATTCTAAATGCCCCTCCCTAAACTGCAAACCCCAAGATTCCATAGGATGTTGAAAGTGGAACAATACCACTTTCACAGTATAGGGTCCCCCTCAAAACATTTTCAATTTCTGGGATCCACTTTATTGCTCTGCTTTTTGAACAGCCGTTGGTTGCAGAAAGAAGGTGACTAACAAGGCTTCTGTTCATCCATTATAATTAGAATTCTTCACTTTTGTAACTCCAAAGTTTTAAGATTTTTTTTAAAAAGTGAGTTGCTGGCTAGGAGCCATGAGATACTCAAATAAAAACAGCGGCCTTTCATGGCAAAGGTGAAAGGTGTAAACCCCTCAGTCTCTCCCAAAAATTATGTATTCACTCATGAGTAAATGCAAGTAATGGGAATTCTGGATCTTTGTGTGTGATTCCTTTTTCCCCATTTAATCCAAGGCAAGTTTATCCAGCCAGAGATCCCTTTGGCCGGCCCTTTTATATGAAAGCTCACTGCACTGCAGAGCTGTCAAAAGGAGCATCTGCCTGATGTCCTGGCTGGAAGTTGAGTCCTCATTACAAGATCTTTTCTACGGATCTGAGGCTTCAATAATCCACTATTAGAGAAATAGTCTACAAACTTCAGTCTCTGCACACAAGAGTGGTCATTCTACCAAAATCTCTCCAAGTGACATCTAAGATGTCACAAAAAATGACATCCAAAATACACAGGATATGTAGATCATTCTCATCAAGTCTAATGTGTGTGTTCACAGATTGACAGAGGAACATTGAACAAGAATGGTATTCATAGGAGGCTAACCAGAAAGAAATGAATGCTCTCTTTAAAGACACATCTGTTACCCCAAAATGTAGTTGCCATGAGGGCCTACCAGCAATGTCAGTACCTCTGTCCAATAATGGCAAATAATTAGTTGAAAAATAGAAGGCCTGCAAGAGGGGGAGAGGGAGATCTGACACCTATATCACACAGTCACACAGAAGCAATTGCACAAGACTAACTGAAAAAAAGGGAGGAAAATGGATAGAGGAATAGAAGGGGGATTGGGTTATATTTACAATTCAAAACAGAAGCAGAGAACAAAATGGCTCGAGATTTTCACCCAAGGGCAGGACTGTTCAAAAAGCAGAGCAATAAAGTGGATTCCTGAAATTGAAAATGCTTTGAGGGGGACCCAAGATCGAGGTCTCTTTATACCCAAAAATCTGCCCTGAAGGCCAGAGGTGTTAGTGACTCCCTACCTGTGTAAACAAAAGATTTGCAGAGTGGACAAAATGTGACAGAATAGATTGATGGTTTTTAATGCCTGAGGAATGCAAGTTGATAATTTTAACATGTAGATGGCAAAAGATTTTGATGACTGTGTGATTGGGAACCAGGAGGAAATGACAGGTGGGAGGATGAGATAGTTACTGATTTGGTGGGAGTCTTCCTGTTTTCATGAGCCAGATCTGTCAAAACCTCCTTGTGTTTTGAAGTTGGTAACAAATATTAGGTGTCAGGGACCTAAAAGCTGGTTTTATGGACAGCTGGGGTGCTTGCCTCTGCACCTGGACAGCTTATTGTTTTCTGAGGCTGGGTAGTTGATAGATTAGCTCAGAGCCATTAGGTTAGGCTTTACAACTTGACCATGCTGGGGTCATCTCTGACCTACTCCCAGCCAACATCCCTTTCATATGGCCTTTCAGTCATAAGTCTATATAATTTATATTTTATGTCAATTAAACATATCTGACAATTAATATATATATTTTTTGATTAAATCATTGCACAATCCCAGACACCATCCCCCAAAAGTAAGCCTGAGCTGTGCAGAGTTCCTAACTGCCAAGCATAGTGGTAGTAAACTGATGGTTTGAGCCTGTTTTGCTGCCTCAGGACCTGGACAGCTTGCCATCATTGACACATCCATGAATTCTGCAGTGTGTTATCCATGCACAAAAGCATGCTTCACCTCTTGCCTTAGGGATGATTGATGAATTTAGGCTCTACAAATTCTGATATAAATTGAGACAATCAACACCTTTCATACTAATAGATGGATGGTAATGTAACCAGCCACAGGATAGATTACTTCCTAAATATCCTATACATCTCGGAATATGTTCTGTGACTTTTGAGAGAAATTACACATATATTTACATGTGAATTTTCATGCAAATTGTTTTCTAATTGTTGAATAATGTGGAAAGATAGAACATGATGAATGAACACATGCAAAAGTGACAATGATTGGAAATTGACTGATTTACTCTAAATTAAAAGACAATAAAGAGTCATACTGTTTATACCATTCTGTTTCTTCTTTGCTGAGAAGTTCCTTACTAGCAGGTTAATTAAGTTTCTATGTGCTTAGTGAGGTTATCCAGCTGAAAACATTGTGTCCCACAAGCTGAAATTCCCAGAAGTGGCACTGTGTCATATATAATCATACTGTAATCAAATTATTGCTCAGTACAGTTTATTAAACTTTATATAAATGCACTGTGGATTTGATCTACAGGAAGTATTTATGCAGAAACACTACAGGAAGAGTGAACATCTGATGATGCTCCAGATGTTGCTGAACTCAAACTCCCATCAGCCCCAGGCATCATGAACAATATCGGGAACAATGAGGGTTTGTGCTCCAACAGCATCTGGAAGTCTGAAGGCTCCCCCTGCCATGTCAACAAAATATATTTTAGGAAAATTACACAAGAGGACAGTTCCCATGGAATATATCACAGCCCCATTGCAAATTCTGGAGCTTTTGCAAATATAGATGCTGGTACACAGAGCACATGATTTTAAAGGCTTGCTTTAGAACTAGGAGTGTCTTTCTGGTCCTTTCAAATGATCCTGTGACAAAGTTCCTTTCAAAACTGTGATACCTTCATTTTGTTGGGAAATCTCCAAAGCACTCAACAAGTTTCCCACGACCTTTAAAGGAACAGGAGTGTTTCAGGGCTATTTTGCAAATGGTTCTTATCAAACTGGAACACAGATAAATAGAAGAATGATCATCTTGGCAAAGCAAATGCAAATAGGAAGTTCTGAAATGTAAATACAGTACCTGTACCAGCTGTTGTTACAGTCTGCAAAGGGTTGTCAAAGTCAAATCTGTACACATCAGTACAAGGTACGTTGGTGCTGATTAGCCTGGGAACACTTCACCTAGTGTACAGTTCATATGTTCCACCTAGATTACAGAAAGTTCATGTTTAGTTGGCAAACTGATAGCTTGAACTTGGCATGCTCTAAATTATAGGAAGAGAACTGTTTAAAGATTTTTTCTAACTACTGAAGTGAGCTATGTTTGCTCTCAGAAAAAGACTGTTTAACCTCTCTCTCCACCATAACGACAGCCAAAAATTTTGCTGAGAAATGAGAGCAGAATATAGCAGAATGTGATTGTGACAATAAATTGTCTTCCTGGTTTGTGTATAATTTACAGATATAGAAAATGTACATCTCTGTCTCTTTCTCTGCAGTCCTAAAACTCTGGATATAGCTAAGCAAGAAGTTTTTTTTTTCTTTCTCATCCTATGTGTACAAGAGCCAAGGAGAGGGATTAAACAGTTTTCAATCATGCAAAGCCATTCTAATCATTATGAAATCAAGACTTGGCACTGTGTTGCACAAAGAGACAACATGACAAAAATTCTAAGCTGCCCTTCCTTAAAAAAGTAAAATCCATTCAGAAATGTCTGAGACACAGCAGCTTAAATATTTCTCCTTGAAGTATTGCTGAAGCTGTTGGGAGAGGGAACCAGGCATGCATTGTGTGTTAATCAGCATGTGAAAGAGTGGAATATTTGCTCTGCTTATTTAAATTTTAAATTGATTTTTTCAAAACAAAAATAGTTTTGCAACTGTGCCCCTAGCTGCACCCTGGCTCTTATTAAACTAAATAAAATTAATCGAAGCCCAATTGTATGGAGCAATTGTTAGAGTAAATTCATAAACTTCTAATAGAAAGAGCACTTCTGTGAAACTGGACATAGCATTGGATTTAATCCTTATTAGCCCAATAAATCAGAGTATAGGCAAGCATCTCAATAAAAGAGTGGTACAGAACAATAAAAAATGACAATGAAACAAAGGATAGGTATCAATATGTCAATACTTTAATTATGATATTACCGTATAAATTAGATAACGTTTTCTTGTTATCCAGAAAAGAAATCAAGCAAGTGTTAAAGAATTAATCAGAAAGACATTTTGGAATGAACTACATAAATATATAACAATAAATTAGTCTGAACAAGTAGATGTCATTTGAAAAATGGAAAGCTTTTTGTGTCTAAATGTACTTATTTAATAGCTGCAAATTATGTCAAAGTTCTGGATATCGCTAGCTGTGATTTATATTTTTTTTAAAAAAGCACTCAAAGTTTTTGTACTAATGTATGTTTTTGTAAAACATTTACTTTTCCTCTTCTAATGGTTTGAGCATTTGAACATACATCACTCATGGTCAGCAATCATACAGGCATTAGGGCTGTACATTGACTACAAGATTTGGTCCAGATCATGCTTCAACAATATGGGGGGAAACCTGCCCAATTTAGTCTGGACAAATTTGGAGGTCATCAGTTTCAACTTGGGTGTGAATCCAAATATTATTCAATTCAGAAATCCAAATCAGAGATCCTGCTATTATAGAAAATCAGAAATTGTAACTGTTTTTCTTCTTTTCTTTTAAAAAAAATGGTTATAACTAGGTCCATTTTTAGGTGATGGAAAAAGTGATTATGCCTGCCAAATCAACAATAATATATACGTTCAAATGCAACTTGCACATATACTTTAGAATGGGGAAAAAAATATAGCTTCAAAATGAGTGCTTCCAAAATAGTAAAACAATGGCCCTAAACCCAAATTTAGAGTACAGGCTTTAGAAAAGTTGCTTTTGGGATGACAGCTCCCAGAATCCCCTGACAGACACGGCTAGTGGAAAGAAAGACATCTTTCCAAACTTTGAGAGAGCAGCCCTATTCTCAGGTTCATATCTATAAGTCAGAGGAGAAATCTCCCTCTGAAGTCTTAAACAAAACTTTGATCTCTGACTATGAGGTCAGATTTCAGGTTTCGAGTTCTCTTTGCTTGGACCTTGACATTTACCATGGACATTTCTGCAGTGGCCCTTCTACAAAGTGACATCTCCAACATTACAGAGTTGAAGAAAGAGTTGTATTGCTTGCACGGCTGTGGCAAGAGTATAGCTATGTGTGTGTCTGGGTTTGTGGGTGTGTGAAAGAGAGAGAGAGATGAAAATATTGTCTGCAAAATAAGAATTCCACCCACAAATGTAATTTTCCTTCACTCCCCACATTTCTGGTACTGAAGTAACTTAAAACCTCAGCTGAGCATTTAAAAATAGAGCTTAGACATCCAAAGAAAAAGGGCAGACAAGTTACCAAAGGAATATAAGAGCTAGGTGTGAATGATTTTCAGTGTTTCCCCCTTGGAAATGGGTGGCTAAAGGAAAATTTGGAGACTAAAGGAACATTTCTCGGGAGGTAAAATTCTAATTTGGAGGGTGAGATGCCCTCATTTTGCCCCTGGAAGGAAGAATACATGAATCTCTTGTTACTATAACATACACCCCCAGTCCATGGCATAGTCTAATTGGCCAGAAATATCATTTCTAATATAAAAATCACACATTTATGGCTTGAAGGCCTATGGACAAGGATTCTAGTTGGAAGCTGCATGCTAAGACCTGAGCATGGCCAGGTTGCAAGTTCAAAGGTATCAGCTGGGAAGCCCTGGCACTGATGGGCTTGCAATAATCTCTCAATGACCCAACCTTCAAGTACAACAGCACACAAAACTGCTTCAATGAAGCAGCCAATGGTCATCAACCTGTAACCTCTTCCTGCAAAAACTCCCCTTTGTTCCCTCACCTGCCCACACATCACAAGACTATCATGATTCCCCATCAATGATTTGTTACCTGAAGTTGACCATTAATCTGTTCCAGACCCCTTTTGTTTGCTCTGCCAGAGAGCAGTTAACACATTCCTCTTCAAGGGGGGTCAGGAAACAGAATACTTAAACCCTAGCCTCAAGCCTGATAATGCATAGTACCCTGGAAACATGTAGGTGTGTCAATCTCTCTGTTGGTTCCCTGGTTCTCATGCACTCTGCTACCCTCAAACTCTTGTTTGAGCCATCTCACTTTGATCTTCTGCTTCTGGAACAGTGATTATGACCCACTTTGCCCCAAGATCTCCCAGTATCCAACCTTTTCCCCCTTCACCTTTAACAGCTTTGTATGGTTCATGAGACTGCTTGATTGCTTGCATGTGTCTGTGAATTCCCCCTGATATTTTGGCTCAGCTGGTGTCTCACAGTACCAGTATACACAGGTGAAAAGATTGCATGGTTACCCACCACTTGCAGGCCTCCTTTGAGCTATAATTCCCCACCTTTCTAAGAAGATGCTGGCACTGCTGGAGAACCTCAAGGTCTCCCACCTTTTGGGGTAACACTCCTTTCAGCCCCTGAATCACACCCACAGAACTGCTCTAAATGATTTCCTACCTGCTGCTTTCAAGGGGAGTGATTTTTTTCCTAAACATTTTGTTTAAAGCCCATAAAGGAATGGGGAGGTGAGCCTGCTTCCTAGCTGCATCTGCCCTGCCACTGAAGTAAGATAGATTTGGGAGCACTCCCTCCTTCAGGCTCTTTCCCCATAGCACTGTTCTCTAAGATGCCCTACAGTTCAATTGTAGTATGCTTTACAATTTAAGGTTTACAGTCATTCTTGGTACCATTTGACATACAAATAAAAATAAGCCAGCATTAATGGCATCCTAAATTCAGCATGCAAAAGCAAATACTTATACTATAAATCTCAGGCAGTTGGAGAACAGCATATGAAAAACGGAACTTTGCAGCAGGCGATTGAGTTAATGTTCAAGAAAATCGAAGCTAAAGTATCTTGAAGAGTAGCTTTCATTAAGATTGCCTCAAAAGCTGTGGTAGTTTCCTCTCCTCTTTGTCTTCACAAAACACATTAAGGTACCTTTCTGAAACAAGCAATGTTTCCACAGTGCCAACTTTCTTTGCCAATTCAAATTACTCTCTCTGATTTTGTTTGTGTTTCTTGAAAAATACTGTTAACTGACCACTAAAGCAACAAATTACATTTTGCCTGAAAAATAATACAGGTTGCCACCATCTTATATCTATTTTATATTGGTTAGGAATGTGTCAATAAGGTATTTTACTCTTTTTAACAGAGGTAGTGTGACAGGTAAAGGACTGAATCGTTTATATAAGATGATAGTTTTAAACTGCCTCATTACTATTATTTCAGATCAGTTAGATGATAAAGGGAAGGAAGTGAGAAAAAAAACCCCACCCTTTCCATTGTTCCGTGTTGTGGTTTCTGAAGTTCTGTAGATGATTTCTCTTGTTTTCTATCTCACAAACACCTTTTTTTTTCCTTCCAGTATCCATGTCAATTAAAAATAGAAGAGTCTGGCACTTCTGCTCAACTAATTTATTTTGGAGTATTCACAATGAATATTTGAAAGTGTAAGAAGTCATTTGAGGATTGCAGCCTAAATGGTGACATAAATAATTGTGGCTGTGATCTTGTTTAGAACCAGTAGACCATAAATTTCTAGCAGCACACTTATGCATGGAAGATGATGGAAGCTAGCCAGTGGCGGAGCTCAGAGGGTGGGAAGGGGGGACAGGAGGGGTTGGGGCTATGGCAGGAGGGGTGTGGCCAATGTGGGGGTGGCATGGCTACAGGCCAGGACACCTAAAAATATTATCACCAGGGTGAACCACTCTCCTGCCCCTCCATCCCTATACAACTGAAGCCAACAAGGGCAGTTTGACTGGTAGCTTTCCAGTCCATCCTATGGCCTATCAATGACTGCTCTGATCATGGATGGGCAAAGCTGTAGCCAGGCACTGACCAGCATATAAACCAACCCCATTTTGCTGTGGGTGAACAATGAACTCTTTGTGTAAGGGGCTATAGGATATTTCCTTATGAGAGTTTGTGAAAAACAAAAGCACTAGAAGAGGCTGCAGTCACGTTGGTATAGTGTAGCTTATGGCAGAAAGAGGCGAGGAGACTGAAAGGCCAGAAAGATGACTGAATTGTAAAGAAAAAAGGGGTAGGGTGATAGAACTGGCAGTAGCAGAACTGCAGTGACAGGCAAGTCATATAGTTCTCTGGGAATTTGCAAAAGTATCTTATGCATATAGAAATATATATATAATTATCTCCAGAAGTTTCAAGATCTGCTAATCCTTTCTGCCCAACTTCAGGGACCACTCAGCCTGGTATAAGAAGGAACCTACTGAGTTCTGCCCCTTTAGAAAAGGAAAAATCAGGTACCAGCAGAATCTGTGACAGGATTTTTTGCCATTCCGTGTCATGACTTCTTTGTTGAAGCAATCTTTATATCTGAGACTTTCTGGAGCTTCTCTTTCATACTCAGCCATTGTGGGGAAGGAGTGTAGTAGGTTGGCTTTGTTTTGTTCACCCAGTGTCACATCTCTACAGCTAGGAAGCTCAGGGGATGAGGGAGAAGCAGGCAAATGGTAGAGCAAAAAATTATACATATTCAGCCAGAAAACCCCTGGGATAGATTAAGGACGATTTGTGGTTACAACTGACACAACACAGAGTGTGTGTATTCTATATATAGGATGTACAAGAACTAATGCTGAGCACACCTTAATTAATGCGTTGCATCCTACATTTAATTCGTCATTAATTCTCAAGTCACTGCAATGATCTTGTAGAAATTTTACAGGTTACTGATAAAGGGGCACCTCTACAATCGATGCATACAATAGATTACGAGTTCATGAACTTGTTAAGTTACTGATTGATTGCATTTTTTCCCCAGCAGTGTGTTTCAGTTTCTTAGGATCCCCGATTGGTGTAGAAGTTAATCTCATGCTTTCATACCCTTCAAAATTTCACACATGAAAACCAGGACACGTGCTGCCAAGCAACGTAAGATTATAGTCAAGATGGCAAAAGTACACTTGAACCTATTTTCCTTGACAGACCTAGAATCATAGAGCAGGAAGAGACCAAAAGGACCATCGAGTCCACACCTCTACCATGCAGGAATACATAATCAAAGCACTCCTGACAGATGGCCATCTACTTCCTGTTTAAAACAAAGGAGGAGACTCCATCACACACCAAGGCAGTGTATTCTACTGTTGAACAGCTCTTATCATCACAAAGTTCTTCCTAAATTTTAGGTGGAATGTCTTTTCCTGTAGTTTGAAGCCTTTGATGTGTATCCTAGTCTCTGGAGTAGCAGAAAACAAGCTTGCTCCATCTTCCCCATGGCATCTCTTCCCTTTAAATATTTAAACACAGCTATCTTAACCTTTTCTCCTCCAGGCTAAACAGACCCAGCTCCCTAAGCCACTCCTCACAGGGCATGGCTTCTAGAACTTTTACCTTTTTGAATCACTCTTCTCTTTGTTTGACTGAACGAATTAAATAAAAAGACCTGGCAGACATAACCCCTCATTGATTTCCAAAGATAGTCACTGAGGAGGTATGAAGAGTTGGATTTCCAAGTCAAACTGGGACCAAATTTTGCTTTAGGCAGTTGCAGGTGGTTAGCAAATGTGGGGAATCCAATGTGAGACATACTGCAGGGCTGAATTATCCCATCATCCATAGACTTACTGTAAAATATTTTAACTATTTGCAGGTGCATTTGGTGAGGACACAGAAAGACCTTTTTCCTAGGCCATGGAACTTCCTTTCTTCAGGAAGTCCAATTGGTCCCCTTCCTGCTCTCTGTTTCCATTGGTAGGCAAAAACCTTTTTATTCAAGCAGGCCTTTGAAATTTAATTATGCAGTAGCAGTCTGTGTGCTGTGTGTGTGTGTTGTATTTTTTATCTTTTAGTAGTAGTTATGTCTTAAATGTGTTTTTAGCTGTTTTAACCATATTTTTTTTAAAAAACCAAATATTGCTTTTTAATTCCTATTCAACTTTGGGTTTTTTTTAAAAAAGCTCATCTTCTTTTCAGTTACTGTAAACTGCCTTGAATCCCATCCCAGGAGAAAGATGGAATATAAATTCAAGAAATAAATACATACGAGTTTTGGACGAGGACTCTGGGACAAGAGGGTTCAAACCCTGCTCAGCCATGGAAGTTCACTGTGTGACTTTGGCACATTCTCTTAGCCTTAGAGGAAGACAGTAGCAAATATCCTTTGCATAAATGTTGTATCTTCACTCCTACCAAAGAAACCTGAAGGCCCAAATGTCTCCCCTACACCCCCACAACACACACAATTCAAGACAACAAATTCTAGAGCATGTTGAATGTTATGCTTTATGACTGGTTGGTAGTCTAACATATATCTCACTAACTGGAAGAAGATAAATTTTTAAAAAAGAACATCATATCATTCACCGACATGGCGACTGTGTACTAAATGATATCTAATAGCATTGTCCCAAAAAGTTATAAAGAAGTTTCTCTATGACAATGGTTCTCAACCTGTGGGTCGCAACCCCTTTGGAGGTCGAACGACCCTTTCACAGAGGTCACCTAAGACCATCAGAAAATACATATTTCTGATAGTCTTAGGCTCCATTCCCTCCTCGATGGTGGTGCACAAGTGCGAGCCACGCGCTTGCGTCCTCCTGCCCCCTGTTCAGAAGGGACTGAAATCGCTCCCCTTCTCTGCTACCGGGAGAACCTCCTGTCTGACAGGCCAGCTTGGGGTGGTGGTGGCAGCACGGGGGGCAGGCCCCCTCCTCGCCACGGCCCCTGCCCCACTTGCCACAGACAAAAGACAAAGGTGCTGGGATTCCTTCTCCCCCCCCGGCCAGGGTCGACACTCTGGAAACTTTTCCCACACTGCCCCCCCAGTGGAAATGAGAGCGAAGCAGAAGCAGAGCCCGGGGGGGTTCTCGGAGTTTTTTCCCGGGGGAGTCGCGTGGCTCCTCTTTCCCTCCCTGCTCACTCCCCTGTTCCTGGCTGGCGAGGCGGCCTGTGCAGGGAGGGGAGGCATTGTAAATAATAAATAAATAATTTTATGGTTGGGGGTCACCACAACATGAGGAACTGTATTAAAGGGTCGCAGCATTAGGAAGGTTGAGAACCACTGCTCTATGATGTCTAATATGTCAAAATGATTTTTCTAATAGCTCAGCCGGTGGATGATATAAATCTGTTTATTCTAAATTCTTAGTTTTAAAGGGCAAAAGAAGTGGTCCTCAAAGCCTGCTTTTTTGTGCTTACATTTTAATCCTCAGAGTTGCTTCAAAACACTGAAAATCACAATATTGTATTAAACAATACAGTCATTAAAAACAGAGTAAAAAAATGTAGCACAGGTAGAGAAGACAAATATGCTACAATCTTCAAATTGTAGAACAGCAAAAACTGACTAGAATTAAAATAACTTGACTGGTTGATACAAAGCAGCCAGAAGGGGGAGCTATTCAGACTCCACAATGCATAGTTTTGTTTTGTTTTGTTTTGTTTTGGAAATATTGGGGCAGCCTCTGAAAAACATATACCGTATAACACATTGAGTAATTACAATTGCTCTGGAACAAAGGAAACCAACATCTGACTAGAAGTGCTATGGGTTATGTTTATTTGTTGTTCTTTCTTACTTTTTCAGTTAAGCAACTTTTAGAATGGGATCAAGACAACATTTTTGTAGGCAAAGAAATCTGAAGAAAAGATGGAATGCTCAATGTAACAATTATGTGAATGGATGGTCAAGTACACTAAGCAATACAAAATAGTGATTTAAGGATGGTAATTTTTTAAAAAAATAACTATGGTTAAAAAAAAGTGAGAAAGATTCATCCTTTACTTAAAGATATCAGTTGAGGAAGGGGACAGCATACTTTACATATAGAAATTCCTAAACTCAGTTCTTCACATTTCCAACTCAGCAACATGGACAAGGAAATCTCTGAAGAAGTACAGGTACAGACTCCTATCTGAAACCTTGGAATGAACTATTGAAAATAGGAGCAGATGTTCAGGGATAGCTTTGATTTCTCATCCTAACTATAGGGGATCCATTGCATCAACTGGCAACTCAAGTGTTGAGTTACCTTTCATGAGTTGGTTCAGTGAATCTGTGTGTGTACAGTCATCCCTCCACATTTGCTAGGGTTTGGGGCACAGGACCCCTGTGAAAGTGGAAAAAATCGTGAATAACTCTAGGCCTTCTCAAATCATATTTAACCCACAAAAACATATGATCACCATATTCAACCCACCTTCCTTTGAAGCATCAGGGTTCCTTCACAAGGCAGAAGTGGGTGGCTGGTGGAGCTTCATGCCACTTCCACTGCTGCAAAAAGAAAAAAGGGAAACTAACTCCTAACTAATAGCAAAAACCAACAAACTTAAAAGTCAGGAATGAGATGAAGCGTATCTTGTAAGAAAATAAATGTATATCTAAAAATTATTGTCTAAGATAAATTTTATACAGTCTCTGTTCACTTGGTGAACTATATATAAAGTCATCAATAATTAAATATTTAAAACCAAAATAGACATACAGAAATTACATAGAGAGAAAAACCTTATGATTTCTACAGGCAGGGCTGATGCAATGAATCATAAAGTCATTTACATATCAACTTCCAATGGCAGGAAGAACAATATTGACTACTCAGGGTTGGTAGTCCATAAGCATAGCAAACAGTCCTGCGGATAATCCAATGCTTGTAAAGCACTAGTGGAATATCTCCTGAAATAAGGGGAAAAAAACTTAATGTTTCCTGTTGGTTGATATGACACCTGAATAGTCTAAACAGCCAGACACATTTCGACGTAACAGTCTTCTTCAGCGACTGAATTTTTCTTCAAAACTCTTGTGCCTCCCTTTGTACAAAACAAACACCATTTTATAGTTCTCAACACAAACCATCCTGAATGATAAGATAATAGGACAAACATTCACCACAAATAAATTATACAGTAGTTGCAAAAAGAAGGAATCTTCCATAACTCCATAACTATCTTTAACCCAGAGTTCAGTTTAAATAGCATCACTAGCCGGCCCATTTGTGGTTAATTAGGACTGTATCAACAAGGTCACATCACTGCAACAACTTACAAACTTGTAGTAAAATATATAGTCTTGTTAAAACCTTTGTAATACAAACTCACCAAATTCATATAATGATTCATAATGCAACTGTCACCTAAACCATATGAACCATACCATTTACAAATAAAACAATGGCCACAAAAGTGTTTCTCAAGGCAGCAGAGGTAACAGCAAATAATCTGAGAATAATCAAATCTGTGCAACAGTGAAACCTGCAAATGTGAGGGTTGACTGTATATGTGTATATGCTTTCAAATCACCTGTCAACTTTGGGTGACTCCAAGAATTTTGTAGGGTTTTCTTAGGCAAGGAACACTCAGAGGTGGTCTTCCCAGTTCCTTCCTCTGAAATATAGCCTATAGTATCAGATATTCTTTGGTGGTCTCCCATCCAAGTACTCAACAGGACTGACTCTGTTTAGCTGGCAAGATTAGACAGGATTTGGTGCCTTTGGGGTATTTAGGCCCTTCAAGGGGTCTACTCTAGTTAAAAATAGCACGTGGCCTTAATGGAATAACAATCTGTTTCAATATGGTGACTTTATGAAAGTCACCATATTGAAATGGATGGCTAGGATCTAGACAACAGTTATGACATGAGTTCTTTGGTTCCCTTATATGTCTCTGGAAGAGTGTTGCTTTGTTTGTGTTTTGTTTTTTAAGTTTCCCTTTCTCTGTGCAGCTATTGATTTTGCAGTCCTTGAGATTACATCTAATGTCATAAAACTCAGTATTCTGGCAAAAATGGTTTTATATATTCTTAGCCATATATCTAAAAGATACATGAGTAGGGAATAAAAATGGACTATTATTTCCAAATAATACCTAGCTTTTTTTTTTTGGCTTTTCTCGAACTCAGGGTTTTTTGGGTTTCTTTATGGTATTGACAACATGGCTCAGATGTTATGAAATCAGAGTGAGGTATGAACCTTGCAAACTCTTACAGGATTGCAAAAAAGATATTTACAGCATGTTTTTGAAATAATAAAACTGTGAGTCACACACTCTCAACCCCAGAAAACCCCTTGATAGGTTCATCTTAGGGTTACCATAAGAAGACACACAACAACAACAACAAAACAACAACAACAACAACAACATCTCGTAGTTCATTATGCGCCCCAGTGAGAAAAACAAAGGGGCATTCTGTTAAGATCACAATATAAAGAATGGAATGGCAACTCCTTAAGGTCTAGAACAGTAGTGGGAATTGTAGTTTAACATAATCTGGAGGACCATACAACTTCCAACCGCCCCATAGGCAGTATAACAAATGGTGAAGAATGCTGGGAATTGCAGTTCAGCAGCATCTGGAAGACCACACAGTTCTCATCCACGGTCTAGAAACACTGTGAAATATTAATACTCTAGTCCTACACATATTTATCTGGGTATAAGACCCCTTAAAAGCCTTGAGTATTCCTTTCATATTTCTCCATAGGTGTGACCTATAAATGTTCTATATTTCAAGTTATTTGGGGAGACGGGAGTGGCAGACAGTCAAAACTACATCATTTTAATAGTAATAATAAGAGAGGGGATGAGGCTGCAAAGAAAATGAAGCTTCTCAAAATGGCATTGTTTAACTTCTATGTATATTCATCAGACATCATAAAATAATTGCTTACCATCAGAAATTAAATAATTTTTTTTCTTATCAGAGAAAGAAACAAGAGGGTTTATAAAGCAATTATAGTACATTAGAACATTTAGACATACCTCATGAATTATTCCAAAGATGAAATGAATATGAGTTTCCATTGTGCATAAGATTTACCAATTATGAGACAGGTTTCAATCCCATATTGTAATTTAGAAGTGCTTTCAAGAATCATGAATGTTAGTAGACCCACATTAACATTCATAGTGGCATATCCTGGAATGCTACTCCTGCAATTAAGTTCCAGTGTGACTGTGAAAATTACTGAAACCCCAGAACACAAACAAGGCAAAATAAACATTAAAAACATTACGCTACTGGGTTATACCAGTTTGCATTGAGGCGGGACCAGCCAAACTCACTTATACCCTGATCTTGAGCAAGTTTATTCACAAATAATTACAGGCAAGTTCAACAGAATTTTATTCCTGAAAAGGATGCTAAGGGCTGATGCCTATATCACTTTGCCTTTTAAGAATATAACAGTAAGCCTACCATAATTTCTGATTTCACATCGGTCTGTTAAACAGCCACTTGGTTTAGCACAGCAATTATGTCACTTGGCAGATGTGGGTGTGAGTGAACATAAGGTAGGATGGCAAATTTTACCACAAAATCTACTGTTAACTGATTTTCTCTGTTCTAAAAGGGCAGCATAATCCCATTGCCTGATTGTCTAGTCTGAACAGAATCCCAGACAAGAAGAATTCCTTGCACTCAACATTATAGACATGTTTACATATATAAAAAAGAATGGGGCTGGAATTCACTATCACAGTTATATACAAGTAACCTAGAATTAAGTGGTGCACAATCTGCTTCCCAAGCCTTCTTGGTTTGCTCCAGCCAGCCAGGGTGAAATGTCATTTTCCTTTTTCTACCTGCAGAAAATCTATATATTTAAACTCTCTTATTTCTTCCAGTCAGAAGGAACTTGGCTGGCTCAAGAGCAGTGTAGCTATAGAACATAAAAACAGCCACATCAGGATCAGCACAAAATCTGCAATTCGGTATGAGAGGCTGAGATAGAACATCTGCAAGCAGGCAGATTTCTTTGCTTCTTTGGAAAGTTATCATGTAAAATCTTAGGAAATGCATACACATAAAAAAATTTAGCTACTTAGTATTCATGCTTTTGTGTATGTTAGCTCCTTTTCTTTTCTTTTTGGGGAGGAACATGGATTGAGTTTCATATTTCATGTGCTTTTCGGAACATCTCTTAAGACTCCTCATCCATAACAAAGGGTGTAGTCATGAAGACTTTTCTGAGAAGGCAACAAAACTCATTAAAGATGTAAGAGGTGACTGGAAGACGATACTGGTAGAATTAGTCCAATACACTGGACAGTTTTAAGAAGTCTAACACCAGGACACAAAGGTAATGGAATTTCCTCACACAGAAAGGTACTTAGAGTCAAACTAGACATGACTTTTACTGCATGGTTTTAGCCAAAGATTGGAAGTAACTGGTTACAAATAACCAGCTATTTGTAATGAATTCTTTTTTCAGTAACTTGGACATAACTGAGTTACAGAACACTGTAAGTTAATGAGGGATGACTTAATTTCTCCCACAGTGTGAGTACAGTTGGCCCTCCATATTTGCTTAGGGTTAGGGGCACAGGACCCTTAAAAAAGTGGAAAAACTGCAAACATCAAAATGTGTGTGTCTGTGGAAAGGAGGTTGAGGCATGGTGGGAAGAATGGGACCCCAGGGTCCAAATCAGGTAAGAGAAAGGAGAGGGAAGGAGGGGCTGGTTGGCCTAGTGGCCCTATACTTCATCACCTATCTCTTTTTTGGGGTGTGTAAGGCATTGGGGGAAGGTTTGTGGTGCTGACAAATCAGGCTGCAAGCCATCCTCAGCTGGACAGTCAGTGGCTAATGAAGGAGGAGGAGGAGGAGGACCTGAGGCAGGTTTTATAGGGCTATCTGGCCTGATCAGAGCTGCCAAGAGGGAAGGTTTCCCCACAAAAGAAGCATCTGAGGTGGGGGAAGGTGTAGGAGAAACTTGCAAGTAATCAAATCCGTGAAAGTCAAACCCATAAACGTAGAGGGCCAACTGTATATGTGTTTTAGTTACTTGCAAAGTTACAGGAGTTGTGTGGATTCTTTCTTTATCTGATGGCCTTGCAACCTGCAATATTCTAATCATTTTAAAAATTATTGTTACTTTGGATAAAAAGAAAGTAATGCATATCCTTTTAAATGAAACTGTGATTGTTACAGATTATCATTAGCCCATCTGCAACTAATGACTTTTTAAAAAGTAATTCTTCAAACTCCAAATATGGCCTTGAGTTCAGGATTTGTTTTTACAGACTACCAGCACAAGCCCATCTGATCTGGATCAGAGAGGGGGTTTAACTATTTAGCTCCTTCTCTGCTCTCAGTCTGGATTGTGGTGCCCACACAATCAAAAGGATCCAATGTTTTCCTCCTCCCACCAAAAACAGATTTCACCACAAGTTAGGTTTTTGCAAAAAGAAAATAGACCACTGAGGCCCTTTTCACACACCGTTTCTAAAGCAAAAGGGTCCCTTGAGCGTTGCGTAAATGGGAGGAGTGGTCCATACGAAGCACTTCCATTTACGAGACGGCTCAAGAGCCTAAAGCGGACCACGCACGCACCTTTTCATTTTCAGCTTAAAGCCGAAAATGGTGTGTGGTCACGCAATGCTCCCAGGGCCCACGCGCACATACCTGGTGTGCGGTGCACCAGGAGCCAGGACGGTCGTGCTTCCTGCCTCAGTGCTAGCCTGCAATTCCCAGGTTGTGCTGCGGTAGGAAGGGGTGGGGCGTTCACACGACCGGCAAACCAGCTGCAGTGAGGAAGCAGAAGCGAAGTGAGCGCCTCACGCAAGAGGCTGCTCGCGCGACTGCCGCCTCCCACCTCCGCGAAAAGGTAAGGTATGGAAAGGGCCTGAGAGTAGTAGGGGGCCCTAAAGCAACTATTTGCATTGTACAAAAATAGGATCTGTTAATTTCATTTACAAAAAGAGTTACCACACACTAGGTCTGAAAAAAAAAAACCAATCAGGAAGAGCACTACACAGGGACAACACTGGAATACAATAGGTTAGTGGCAAAGTTGTCTGTCTGGTCTGTTAAACGAGGGGAAAAAAGACAAAAGAGTGAAATTCTGAAGAAAAGGGCTAGTAGAAGGAACCAGAACTTGGAAAGGTTATGTTATATGACTACAGCTCCCAGGATCTCTAATCAGCATGACTTTCACAGGCAGGGGATTCTGGAACATCTAGATCAAAAAGCAAATTTCCCACCCTCTGGTAGAAAGGCCCATTGGGTCTTAATCTTTCAAGCCTTTTTCCTGCTTGGATTTAGTTGAATAAAGAAGGAAGTACAAAAGAATCTTTCAGTAAAGAGGAAGCAGTGAAAAGGACTCTGGAATATAAAAGAGATGCCTTGAGTGAAATATAACCACTTTGGTGAGAATTTTTCCATTTCATGCCCTTAAATCTTTGGATTATAAATCAACATCACTTTTATAAACACACAACCTGGCATGAAAAATTATGGCCAAAGTATTACTCAAAGAGAAAATTTAATCAGTAACTTCACTCGCATACTAATATTTCATCTATTTCACAAACCAGTTGTTGAGGCCTTTGGAAGTTCCATTTTTCTCTTTCTAAATATTGTCTCTACTTCCGATTTTGCATTTTAATATATTCTTTTTATTTAATATTATATTTTAATCTCACCTTTCCACTGAAGGTAGTAGTCCATGGGGGAATAATAATATTAAAAACATTTTAAAACAACAAAACCATTAAAACCATGATCATAATCAGAACTACTGAAAAGATGAATAATTGCAATGTCCTTCCTAAAAGCTGTGAGAGAAGGAACTGATTGCAGCTCCCACAAGGA
The DNA here is from genome assembly GCA_948474755.1 of Ctenosaura bakeri. Classification (NCBI taxonomy): domain Eukaryota; kingdom Metazoa; phylum Chordata; class Lepidosauria; order Squamata; family Iguanidae; genus Ctenosaura; species Ctenosaura bakeri. The sequence continues at coordinate 430,137 of CAOLHI010001428.1, read as the reverse complement.
ATGGGTCTGGAAATGGATCATTATCTGAGAGCAAAACAAGAGCAAACATGTTAACCTTTAAACAAAAATCATCCAAGGACCAGATTTTATGAAAGAATCTATACTCACTCTCATTTATTAAGGTACCCAACTTCCTTTGAAGCTGCTGAAAACATATTTCCAGTTGTTGGTTTGGATCAGCTGCGCTTACCAGCCTTCTTTCCCTAGGTCAGATTTGAACCAGTGGCAGATGGCTTGTGAGCCATTCTCCTAGTTACATTCACCACAATGTCTTAAAGCATTCAGCCTTCCAGCTGTCATTCTACTGCATCTCCCAGCATTCCTCACTATAGGCTGTGCCAGTTAGAGGTGCTGGAAGATCTGAGGAGACAACATGATTTCCATCCATGCCTTAAAGTTGTATTTGTGGCTTTGTCATGAAGTGACCTAGATCTGGTTGTAGCAGTGAACTTGAACTGCTACAGAAATCACTATTCCCCATCCCATTCACACTTACAGGAGTCTGTGCAGGGTTGATAGGCACACCCCACTGTTTCTGACCATGCACACTAAATATATATGTGTACCAGTGGTGTAAGGATAGGGGGCTGAGGGGGACGGTGCTCCCTGGGTGGCACTTTTTGAGGAGTACCACTGCTCCTCGGCTGCCCCTTGCATGTCATTGCCTCTCCCCTGTGTGCCGTCGCCCCACCTATATGCACTGTTGACCCCCCCATGCTCTGTCATCCTACCCCTGCTCCTTCACCCCTACCCCACTCATGCTAAGCTACACCACTGATGTGTACAAGTTTTCCTGAGAATCAGACCAGATAAAAACCATAACTTGCTAGCTGAGGCTAGTTGGCAAATTGTCATCAGCCTGGTATGTGTGCAAAGCTGCTCATGTTGCTGTCTGGGGTGGTGTTGTATGGTGTAGTTTGGGGTGGGCACCTTGTGGACCTCCAGATGTGGTTGAACTGGTTGAAATGCTGTTCCCTTAGCCCTAGCCAAAATAGTGAAGGATGCAACCAATGGTTAGCTGCAGCCCTCCTACATCTGGAAGGCCATATTTTGCCTACCCTACTGGAGGAGGCCTTGCTCCCCTCCACTTATACTCTTCCTGAATATTTGTGAATAAAGTAAATATGACAGTGACATTTCTACTGTATTCTTTTTCCAAAGGAAAGCAAACCCCATCACTGTTCTGTGGTACTTCTCAGAATTGTGGAGCCCATCACAGAACAGTAAAGATTGATTTTTTAAAAAAACTCAAGCAGACATTTCACAGTTCTTGGGTAGAACAATAACAATTGTAGATTTTAAACAGCTTTCAAGAATGTTTTGCCATTTTGTCTGTTTCTTTCACGCGCGCACACACATTACTATTAACACAGGGCAAATCTATATGGTGCTTTTTTGTCAGAACATCATGGTTCCTGTGGCTGTACATACTATAATTATCTTCAAGATCTAAGTAAGGTTTTCTTCAACCTGGAATACTCCCCAGGAACTTCAGGAAGTAACTGCATCTTTGTATTCTGCTCTTCCTGCTTGGAAGGTTTTTTTCCCCTCCATTTGAGAACAGGTTGGGAAAATATTGTGACGTGTGTGTTTCTGTGGTACATTCTGACAGAAAATCCCATTCACTACTGCTGACAAACCCTATCCTGCAAAAGGACAGGTTTCTGGGCCAACATCTTGTTTGGAGAGGAGGCAACAGAACACTTTGCTCCAACTATAATGTAAAGGAGTGGAACAGGATAGTCCAATTGAATGTGGAGTTGGCATTGTCAATGAGTAAATCCAGCTATATTCATCCTGACACTTTCTGAAGTCTTGACACTTGAAAGTCTGAATCTACCTACAGTTTTCTCTTCTGGAGATCACTGTGGAGGTTTAATAGAAAAACAACAACAACAACAACAAGAACAACATGTTGTTCATGTTAGTGGTAGCAGCCTTTGTATGCCTATACTCAATAACTGCTGGTTTTCTTGTTTGCAAACTTTCTATTCATTTGCTTTACCACATATACTCTCTTCCTGCATCACTCTAATCTGCAGCCCACTTCTTCAGATTAAGGTCCTTTTATGCCCTTTGCAAAAAAGACTAAGTTAATTTCTTTTTTTCTACTAGACCCTGTGTGTATGCAGGGGATAGCATTGGACTGGTTCTTGTTCAGCTTCTGCCTTTCCAATTTAATTATTCTGCTAGACAGATCCACTACTATTGTTCACATTTCCCAATGATTTTGGTTGCATTGGATGTATTTTGAAATGTTTCCTGTTTTTTTTTTCAAGGTGCCTGTCAAGTAGTCTTTCATTGCAACATTCCCTGCTGAGGTTGTTCCATGTCATATCTCATCTTTCAGAGACAAAGAATTTGACCTAGAGGGTAGGAAATGTAATGTCTTTAATGTTAAACAATTTGGCTTAAAGCTACTTTAATTACTACCAGCTATGACTCAATATAATTCAATTAATCATATGATTTGACCCATGAAAAGAAATGATTCAACATATCTCTTAAAGTCTAAAAATACCCTCTGATCACGAGTATACTTTTTTCATTTTGGATTGTGATTAAGCCCAAGTCCAGAACAGAAATGATCAAATCCAGGCCTGAATAAGTTACCTCCAGTGATTTTTATGTACATCTGATGTCTACTCAAGCAACTTGTTTAATTTCATGACATTCTTGTATTAAAGAAGAAAGATAATGATGGTTCCCTGAGATGCAGAGAAGACAATCCTTGCAGATTAAGATCCCATGATGTGTTTAAAGCATACTTTTCTAATGGATTTTGACAAAACATGTGTTCTGTGTAAAGACGTACATAAGGTTGACTAAAGCATGTCCTTCACAGCATTTATGCATCATTTTACATAGCAGAGAATAAGGAAGTTGAAAGAGGCATGGATAAAATTAAGTACTGTGTTTGATATCGCTGGCATACTGTAGCATAACATACTGGCATACTGTAACATAGCTGCTTGCCCTTTGTTAAACACTTAGCAAGCTGGTAGATTCAACAGCTTTATTTGCTTCATAACTGTCAATAACAGACAACAACTCACAACAGTGCAAATTACAATAGGCATACAACTCTGTGCAGCTGCCCATGCAAAGGTCTCCAAGTTCAGTTGGTCTATCAGGAATGCTGCCAGCATGCAGAGGCAGTTGGAGATGATTAGCTTTCAGTACCTTCATTTTCTATACCCGATGAATCATACTAACTTCAAAGTGAATGACTTCATGAATTAATCCCAAACTCGGCACAAATGGAAACTCAATGTGAAATGGTGCTATTTGCCAGTATCCAGTATAGGCAATCTGGATGTTGTGAGCTAATTATTTTTAATTCATATTTTAATTGGTATAACGCAAATTACCAGTTTTGACAAAATGACCCTAAAGCTAGAGAATCAGAGTGATTCATCTTTGATGTCAGTTTGCTCTGAGCCAGAAAGGCATTTACAAGGAAAGGGCAAGCACAGTTTGCCAAGTATTACATCTCACCAAGATTTCTTTCCTCACCCCAGTAACTCATTCCTTGTTCCCTGCCTGTGCTGACTACTTCATCACATGCTCACATACCCAAGTAGGATTCATGAACCATGTTATGATGGATACAGCTCACTGAAAAGTGATATGTGCATATGTGGTAAAACAACAACGATAATAATTAAAAAGCTTTCACCATGTGCACACTGCAATGTGGAGCAATTTATCTCTGTCCTACATTTGGGAACACACAGAGGACATGTAGACTGGGCCAAAATAATATTAGATAGAAGGCGAGTTCATGTTGGCAGTGTTTGATAACAGGAATAGGAATTCTGTGGTTCTCTCTATGTCACTGAGGTTCATCTCGGCCCTAGATAGTACAGCCAATGTTGCGTAATGGTGCAGTTCAACAGCATCCCTCATTTGCAGAGTTTTCTAGCATTTTGGCATATAAACTCATTCCTGTTTCATTCTATTCAAACCAGATATTCAAAATCAAATATATCTGGACTCTTGACAACCAATGAAGTCATCCACTGAACACTCCCAAGTAAATGCAGAAATCCTTGGCTGAAGGAATCAGTTATTTTATGGCTGGTGTAGTTTATGAAACAAAAAAGGGACAGTAGATGAATAAATAAATAAATAGGCAATTTTCACATAGAAGTCCATAAAGACTGGAATCCCACAAACATCTACACTAGAACATGCTAATATTCGTACATAAACTGAACAACCAATAAAGTAACCAAGCTTGTAAATCACACAAAATTATTAGCCATATTCAGGCATTCTTACTGTACAAGAGTGGACGAACTTGGGGACAAGATTTCCAGCCTCACCCTTTCCACTTCTGACATTCCTGTAGTGCCAGGAAATGTCTGAAAAGTAGCTGTGACAGCGCGCAAGTCAACTCACTTGCAAAGATGTCCGTAATCGCAAGAACTGTCTTACCAGGGTTCGTAATCACATGGAGCTGCTTAATTGTATTCAGACAACATGATTGCAGTCATTTTCAGACCTTCCCCTGGAAAACAGGGAGATTAGGAGTGGAGGAAGTAATGCAGTGACCTATGTCATCAATTACCTCTATTCAAGTACAGAAAATAAACACCTGAATAGACCTGTACAGAATAGTGAAATCGTATGTAGGTTACGGGAAGAATTTTTAAAAGAATCTCATCAAACTAAGTGAATCCCATATGAGATCTATTATCATTAACTGCAGAGTGACATACATTCATACAAAAAAGGAACATTGGTAGATTCCTAATATTGTATATAAATGGATGGGATTCAGGGCTTCTCAGCACAGAGCTCCTTGAAAATAGTTTCCCAGCTTAGTGACCACTAACAACAGAAAAGAAAAATCAAGCAATGAAAATAAAGCTACCATTATCATAACAACATGAATTAGGAATTTCAATGCAAGCCCAAGGAGTTTTGACAAGGTGATTAACTTGGGTTTTCTGTGCATGTCTGGGTTGGTGCACAGTTTGTTTTAAGTAAAAATATTAGGAATGTATGGAGGGCTTCCCTCTCTCAAGAAATTCCAAGGGGCAAAGAGTTTCAATAAGTGTTCTGGTAAGACTAGTGGCATTTCTGTAGTACAAATGTTTGCTTTGAGAGTTTGCTTCAATTACAGTTCTGTTTAATTAATAGGGCCACATGTCAGACTTGGACAAAGCCTGAAGTCCAAGCTAGACCAAGCCTCTTTAGTTCATTTGGGTTGCTTCCTCCAATGAAGTGGCCTTCCCTGCAAAATAATAGAACTGAGTCAGACCCTGATTCAGGACCAGAGCTGAAATGGACTGACTCCATATCATGTCAAGGAGAAGTGAGTCTTCTTCCAAAATGTTGAATTTGAGTATGAACTAAATGTTGGATAAGCTACTTCTGCTGCTTCCCTGAGAAAGGGACAGGAAAAGTGAGGCCCTGAGACTGCATATGGACTTCCCCAAGGCTATTTTGCAGCGTTCCCCAGCCTCCCCTAGATCATACTTTCTCTGTCAAAAAAAGTGAATGGCTTCTCTAGGTAATTCAGTAATTCACTTTTAAATATGCCCCTGCTATTAACGTTGTTTTAAAAATCTGGGATTTTTTTCAAACCCTGAAATAGATCTCTTGCCATTTTCAGGAGTTCCCACCTTCAGTGTTTTTTGATAGTCCACCCCAAAAAGGCTCTAGGGGCAGAACACTGGCCCTCCTACCTGCTCAGCCTGCTCAGCACTGCCTTAGGTAAACAAAGAGATTTTTTTTTTTTATCAACATAATAGAGATAATCAATACTGACTGGTTATTTATTATCTAGTCTACCCTGAAAGAAGGAAAATGTCTACCAGTCTTCTTTTCTATTCTTTCTGGGGACTATATAAAACTTGTCATTACACCACAGAATTTCTTCAAGGACTTGTTCAAATTGGAGCTAAAGCTGTAGCATCAGTAGCAAAGCAAAGGAAATAGAAGGCTATAAATTAGATGAAGTGGTTTATCAGCTTCAAAAGGAATGACACATTCCCAGTAATAATGTGTTCGCAAAAGGGCACAGCTAGTATTTCAAAAACCACACTCATTATTTCCCCAGATATCCATTTGGATAATAGATTTCATTCTACATTTGGTAGACAAGCTTGTGAAGACATCTTCACTCTTCTTTCAGACACAAGTAATAAAGCTGAGAAACTCCAGAGGACTGGTCAAACATATGGAACTACTCTGCTTCAAATCATCTTCATACAACTCCTTATGAATCCCACCATTTATGTGTTTTTATTTGTTCTCTCCCTGATTACCTTGATGGATGATCCAATGCAAAAGGATGGCCTGCTTCTGCCTAACATATTTGTATTTCAGAATACAAGGAAATATTGAACATTTATGTCTGAGATGGAATCTAATGTGTCTCCATTATTTTTCTAGGTGAGACATTTTCATCAACCTGTCCAAGCACTTACCTCATACATATGCTGAATGGACAATGAGATCTGTTCTATGGAGATTTCACCCCCTACAAGACAAGCCATTATACTGAACACCTGTGTTTTCTACTACCTCATTTACCATTATGGGTTACCTAGCATGAATAATCCCTACTGGAGCTTGATAGTTATAAGCCAATTTGCAGTATATACCAAGCTGACAGCTTTGTCTCATAATACTGATAAGTTTGAGCCTGGTGGTAATCTTCTGTGCTTCTGTTTCTGAAATAAAAGGTTTTATAGGTTTGCCTTTATTATTTTCTTGTTTTTCTGGACCATTGTACTTTGTGAAAATGTTCAGCTGTGAAATCTTTACCACATTCAGCTTTTTACCGGAACATATACAAAACATATTGGCAATATGTAATTGATTATTCAATTAGTCTTGCATGTATCGTTCATGTCTCCTTTGGAATCTTCCGGCACTTTTATCCAAAAGAAAGAGAATTATTTTTGTTTGTTCTGACTGACTAAAACATTTTTTGTTTGATTTTTTTAAATACATTCTTTCATTTCATCTCTTTTGTTTTTAGCTTGGCTCTTATTTCTTCATGCCAGTTATTCTTTCTAGTCCATTTTTGTCAAAGCATTCCTAACAAACAAAACAAACAAACAGCACTGGCTGCTGGTAAAAGAAGCTTTACCTGGCTGGATCACATACTATTCCTTCCTTGTTGTAAGGTAAAGTAAGGCCATTTCCGCACTAGACTGTTATAGCACTATTATTCTGCTTGCAACATCCTATGGAATCCTGGAGTCTGCAGTTTTGGGAGGGGCCAGGAGGCCCCTCTTGAAACTGCAAACCCCAGAATCCATAGATGTTGCAAGTGGAACAATAGCACTATAACAGTCTAGTGTGGAAATGGCCTATGTGTGGATAGGACTGGTACTGAAGATAAAGAGTAGCAGTTGGAATATGAGCAATCTTTTATTGGGAACCAGCCTGGGGAGGACAGTTTGGTTCTGACCCATAATGGCATCTAGTTCTTCCAGCCAGGGAAATTTTAATTATGGCCTGTAGCTGAAGTTTTATTTAACCTCTTTAAAAAACAACAACCCTGCAGCTTGGATAGGGTCAGGAGACAATTTGTTAGCCATTCTCCATTTTATCTTCTTCACTGAAGGAACAATACTCTTTTGGTTTTTCTTTCTTATTATAGTAACTTTGTGCCATTTGAAGAAATTGTTCCTATTGTTTCTTTCCTTAAGCATCAGGTACCTCAATACACCTAGTGTTATCCTGTGCTCTTAAGACTTAAAGCTCGGATGAGTAAAGTGTACCCTGTTGGCTGCACATAGCCCCCCAGGATCATTTTGTGGCTTCCAGGGATCCACAGGGTTCACTTTATTTATTTTTTTGCCCCAAATGCACTCTGGGCTGTGAGGGTACAAGTTTTCAATGGTTTTGGCCCCCTGAACCTTCCTCCTCCTCCTCCTCCTCTTCTTCTTCTCCTTTTGTTTTTTTTAAAAAGGTTATTTAATGGAGCTAAAATGGGCCAAGGGTGCAAAATGTGTCAAAACGCACTCCTGGGGAGTGCTTTGGTGCCTTTGAGGTCAAAGCATTTTTATTTTTTATTTATTTATTGACTTGGGTGCAACAGGGGGGTGCAGCCCTCTAAGGTCTCTTGTGGGGCAATGTGGCCCCCTATGCCCCTGGCAGAGAGGGCGGTATCTAACTAATAAAGAGGATTGTCTTGACTTAGCCTTAGCAGAACTTGCTAATATGCATTAGCAACCACCGGACATCTTTCTCCTCTGTTCCAAACTACCTGAAAGAATGGAAGGATGGATAGCATTCAGTTGGTGTCAGGTATTCTTAATTCTATCAGTTCAGCAATGCTGACTTTGGATGTCACCTTCCCATAATAGCAATAATTTCCATCCTCCAGCAAAAGACTTCCTTGAGGTAGGCAGGGTAGCTGTCATCCAGCTGAAGTTAAAGGAAGGGAAACAGAACAATTACAAATCATTTGTCGAGGCACCAGAGGTTGATGGTTCAATGGATTAGATTAGATAGGATTAGATTAGATAGCACAAACCACACACACACACACACACACCCCTAGCCTTTCCTCACATTTTTCATTTCAGAACATATTGATGTTTCTAGTATCACCATCTCTTACTGTGCATATATCTATATCGATATCTCTTATCCCCTCTCTGCTGCCATGCTGTTGTACCTCAGATCAACTTTTATGTGGCAATTCCAATCCTGTTTAGAAAATCTAGAAAGCACTTCTTACCTCCAGAAAGCAGGCAGGCAGACAGGCTAGTATTTCAATGGCCAGAATTTGGAAGTAACAAGTTACAAGTAATGCAATTACCTGAAAAATGAACTTTTTCTGTAACACAAATAAAGTTCCATTCCAGTTGCACCAAGTAGGAACTAAGGATGTATTACTTTGCTGATTTCATTTTCAAAGAAAGCACCAAGTAATTTTAGCAATTTTTTTCCCTGTGGGGGGGGGAATAATAATTTCTTAACACTATCCACAGTTCAGGATTTATTGTGTACAAAATTTGTGTGCCACATTTTTGCAGCAAAAACAGCCATTTGTATGTGCATAATCATATTTATATGCAGAAATAAATGTTTTCTGTGCATAAAATGCTGCTTTTTGCATAGAAAATGCTGTTATTGGGTTCTTATCCTGCGCAAAAATATTACACAAGTTTGTGTGTGCAGAAAACAGTATTTTCCGCATAGAAAACAATACTGTCAGAATTTTCTGTTCCCCCCAGAAATGTCTGTTTTCTCTGCAACAACAACAACAAAAATCCACATGTGAATTTGGAGCAGAATAAGTCCCAAACAGCAAAGACTCTCAAAAACTCAGAATTTTCCTCGTTAGAGTTTCCCAATTCTCAAGAAACATGTTTTTCAACCACTTTTCATATATTTAAAATTTTTCTTTCCATCATTTGTAGGAACAACCTTATTTATTGTTATGTTTTTTGTTTTCTATGGTTTTTCCCTGCTAAAATTACTTTTAATGGCATTATTAGAAATTTTATAGTGTTTCACAGCATTTCTTTCTAGTTTTACGCCATTCTTTAATCCATCTAAGATTTTCCACCATCACAAAAATGGAATGGAATGTTCAATATGAACATTGTAAAAGTCTTCATATGAACAATATGAACACTGTAACAAGTAACAGCACTGAATTACTTTTAAAACTGTATAGTGAGTAATGGAGATGAAATTGCTTTTTAAAATGAATGTTTCAAATTGTGACAACTACCATACTATGGCTTCTGAGGTGATAACTTTTGCAACTTTCCTAACCCATTTTACTGAAGAAGCAGCCTGCAATTTTGTCTATGGTAAACAAAACAAAACAAAAAAAAGAACACCACTGATATCATGCCACCAAGACAAGGTATCTGGTAGGAGATTTATTCCTGAGCAGAAGCTTCAACAGCCAAAAAGTTTTCTAAACAAACTTGAGAGAAAATGCTCACCAAAAATGATTAATGTGTCAGGAGGCTGATGGTCAAGTGAGTATTACCAGGGTTCTTGGAGAAGATAAGTGATGGTTTCTCATTTGAGCATACACTGTTCCTCTTTCACTAAATTGATCTTCTTGAAAAAACTAAATTACAAAACTGAGTAATGCAGGTAAGAAAAAGTCTTAATTTTGTAGATTCTTGAGCTCGGCATGACATGAAACTATTTAACTTATTTCAAAAGAGAGAGATCATCCATCATCTATATAGCGGCTACTACCTGTTCCTTGTTTAGGCATAAACATACTGCTCTAGAAATCATTTATCCTTTCCAAACAATTCAGAAGAGTTTCACAGTACTCAGATAAACTGTCACTTGAATTAAGGGGTTAACAGTACCTTTGTATCATCAGCCTCAGTACTGATGGCTTTATCACATCCTTAAGAGCTTTATTAGACATCCCAAACTAGGAAAAAACTTTAGAACAGAGTGAATGGCATTCAATTCAGACATCAGCTAAGTATCTCAAATTAGTCATATCCACAATACACACTGTGTAATTTGAAATGTCAGCACCATCACTTGAAAAAATGTAAGTATTTCTGATTCTGTGCCAGTAACAATAATCCTAGAGAAGCAACTGATTTTAGCAGTAGAATGCTTGTTTACATTAATTTATGTTGTCTTTAAATAAGGCTCAGGCTTTGGGTTTGATTAGTACATTCCATGTGTCTTTAAACTGATGAAACATAAAAAGTATTATTTCCGTGTTAGCTTAATTGGACCCTAACGGCACCAGATCCCATATGATGCTAAGCTAAGCAGGGTCAACCTTGGTTAGTATTTGAATGAGAGGACACCAATGAATTCCAGGTGCTGTTGGCTATATATCAGAGGAAGGAACTGGCAAAACTACCATTGAGTATTTTTTGCCTAAGCAACCTTATGAAATTCCTGGGGACACCGTTAAGTTGACAGGAGACTTGAAAGCACATCCTCATTCACTCAGTGTAATGGTCATATTAAAATTAATAGCTGTTAAGCCATGTAATGGACTTGTTTCGGAAAACAAAGGACAGGGAACCACATTTTGATTACATCAGCAGATACAATTAAAATGTAAATTTACGCATTGTTGCTTGCTCTTCCTAAGTGAAGGCTATTACAAGAAGTAGTTTCAGCAATTTCCATTTAGGAAAGGCAATTCATATATGTCTGATGTTCATTTTTACTTAAACCAACACTCAATTCAGCTTTTGAATAGCAAATTATTCAGCCTAGTCCCATCTACAGCTGTAACTAACTGCTGTCCTTGTTCCCTAGCTATGGACCATGTATCCTGTGTCAGACCCAATGGACACAGCTAGACACTTCTGTTAGCAAATGTAAAGAGAAAAAGCCACATAACATTTCTTGGTCACTGCAATATATATATAATGTTGATGTTATCTATCGGACAGTTTAAATCTCCACTCATCAAGATTTTAACAAAATTTTAACAAAAATTAAAAACAAAAACAGAAGCCACTGTAAAAACGATGATCTAAAGCTGGACACCAAGACACAAAACTGTCTTGTTTCATAAATCCAAATTCACAACAGGATCAAGTTTCCTGTGTTTGGGGATCAGGCATGAGAGGGCTACTTTTATAAACCTTCAGTAATACATATTTCTGATTATTTTACAAAAAGTACTAAGGGTTCACACAAAGTTGTTATCTCCCTTCATTACAAGTTCAAGAAAAGAGACACTGTTACAGGACTCTTAATGGACATCTTTTCCTAATGATCTCTAAGAAAAGAGCTCACATCCCAAGTCAAAAGTTCTCTTCCTCAGCTCTTATTTGCCTTCTGTAGCCCAAGCTCATGGGAAAGGAGTTGCTGGTGTCAGATCCCATGGCTGGTATCCATCCATCAGGGCTTTCTCAGCAGCCACTACCAGGCTCTGACTAACATAGATTATCTAACTCTCTACCTACCCTCTCCCTGTTGCCCAGTGAGATAAATATCTTGTCGTTAATTTAGCTTTTTTGATTACTGTGGAAGGTGTATTTGATCATGAGACTGCTGCACTTTCATTTATAGTTTGTTTTAATCTACATTTCAGAAATTGGGAAGGTTTTAAGAAGAATGAATGCAATAAGAGTCTGAAGCAGCCCCAAAGCATTATTCTACCATGCTCATTTATAGATAGCTTCGTGATATCATTGTAGTCAGTTCATTTTAAAGTAACTTTCCAACCTCTGGTTTTCTATCGATTTCTCTCTCTGTCTCTCTGTCTCTCTCTCATTCTCTCTCTCTCTCTTTTTTCCACTATATATTTTATTAAAAAAATTCTTCTTACAAAAATAAATAAAATCATATTCTAAGAAACATCTTCTGGAAATATCTCACTTTCTTCCATGTACAATGGATATCTTAAATGTTAACTGATCTATCAATGAATCCATAAATTTAATCAGAAGAGTTTCATAATCCATACAACTTGTCCATTGTATCTAATTCTTCTATTAGTTTCACCCCCTTTATATGATTAATCACTTCGTATTTAATTTCAAGTCCCTTCTAATGTTTCTTTCTTTAACTCTGTTAACAGTGCCTCTTATTCCTTGTCCTCTTCTGTATTACAGAGAGAACAATTTAGTCAATAAATAATGATCAATTCAAAAAATTATTACTAATTTATGGTCAATCTATGATCACATTCTGCCATTTCTGTTTGTTGACAACTGGTATCCATTCTTCCAGTACCTTATTGGTCTTCTGGTTATTACATTGCAAGAATGTATCTAATTCTTTCATATCAAGAATTTTAATTAATCATAATTCTAGGTTCAGAAAGTCTGAGTTTTTCCATGATTTTGCTAGTACTGTTCTGATTGTGGAGACCATGTACAATAGAACTCTCTAATATTTTCTTGTAAAAGTTTCCTCTAAGTTTTTAGTGACATTTTATAAGAAAAATTCTGGTTTTATTGGAATTTTGACTTGAAAGATCTCTGACATGGTTCTAGCATTTGTTATTTCCCATATTGCACATTTTGTCTAACTTAACAGAAGTTAAATAGCAATGACAGAACATTTTAAAGTGGTTTTCTTTCAAATCTTGTGATGCTGTGAATTTGTTTGTTTTTTCCACAAGTCTTCCCAGTACTTTGGTCCAATTTCATGTCCCATGTTCCTTGCCTATGTTATCATAACTTCTTTAATTGTTTCATTTTTCAGGTTTAATTGAAGCAATAATTTGTATATCTTGGATGTCATATGTCGTGTGTCGCTAAATAAAATTTTCTCAAATTCATTTGGTTGTTGGCTAAATTAAAATCCTTCTAGTTTTGAGTCCATTTTAAATTTTTTAGTTAGCTCCATACGTGGAAACTCACTCGTTTTCAATCTGTTTCAATGCTGTTTTCTTTATTTGATAATATTGTTAGGTGCCTTAAGTTTCAGGAGATATAATTCCAATAAATAAATACAAGAAACAGAAGTTAATTGAGTGCATTCTGTACTGGGCTTTCTTATCTCCACATGGCTGATGACTCATAAAGGAGGAGATGCTGTTTCCTCTTTTCCTGCCTGGCAGGAGAGGTTGATTTCTGATCAGAGAAGCCCATCCTGTTTTTAATATTCCACTCACCACTGACATCCTCTTCTGTTCTGTTCATAAGTTGTACGGGGCTGGAGTTGGAGTTCAGCTAATTGGCAATGTATCATTTTCTCAGACTTTTAAGATCTCAGCACTCACTGCTGTCTGCCTGAATGGGTGAATCGATCAGTTCTGCTTTCTCCCACCTTCAGTTTATTAAAAAAGAAATCTCGGGGGGGGGGGTTTCTGACCTGTTTATGAAGAAATGTTCAGATTTTATTGTTTTTTTTTTAAAAAAAAGAACTTAAGGAAATACTCATTCATTTTTAATGCTAAAATGTGCCCTACAAATTTTATTATGTACCATGAAAAAAAAAAGTTCTAACAATTAAGTTAATGGTAGTTAATAGCTGGGAGCAATTGCCTTCTTCCAGGTTAATTGCATCAATATTGTGCAAAACAGCTATGAATGCTTCCTGACAAAAGTACTGGCAGTGTCAGAGTGCAAGGTAGGGAAGCTTCACCTCTTACCTCTTCATCAAAATTAATTCACTGATCTGGAGTTGTTATCTCCTTTGCTCCCTCTTGTGCATTCTAGCCTAAAATTAACTGCCCAGAAATCTGTAGTTATTAACCATTTATCTGATATCTTTCATTTTAATTCAGTCATCTGCCCAAGCTAATTTTTCATTTCTGCACTTCAGATGGCAACCTGGAGTTGAATTATAAGATCTTTGTAGCAACCTTTTAAGATGATTGAGTGTCTGCATCTCTTCCCACCTAATGGCTATTTTGTTTTGCTGTCATATATTCATCTTTTTGCATTATAAAATCCTGTTCTTGTTTCTGGTTTCCCATTCTTGACAGAACTGTTAAAGTTTTCTGTGGCTCAAGAAAGAGGGAGAGCAAATGTCTTTTATTTTCCCACCTGTTTTAGAAGAGTCAGTGGCCTAGTCAGCCCAACGAAGCCCTACCTGCGTCCAAAGGTCCCAGGCAAGGCAGCATGGACTAGGCGGATCTAGCAATAAAGCTTACAAGCAATAGGGTTCAGAAACTTGATCTCAGGGACCATGGACTAAACCTGGAACTTCCCCAGCACCGTTGCCAATTGCCTATTGGATCACATCCACAGGACAGCAGGCTTGTGAACAACTGTGGCTTGGCCAGGAAATCTCTTTTCACTGTTCTATAGGGAATGAGAGAAAAAGGTGAGGGGTTCAGTGATTAGAGAGGGAAAGTCTAGGAAACAGCAGGTGGATCAGACATGGACCAGTTGACTCCCAGGTTTTGTTTTTAATTATGCTGTGGTCCTAGTTAGAATGCAATGTTGATATGCCATGTCACTGAGTCAGCACTGTGATATAAATGACTACACAGGATAGACTTTGTGCGGTCTGCATGGATTTAGTGATAAATCATTCCATATAGGACTGTAACCTCTCCCTTTTCCGGGATCTGCTACAAGTCCAGTTATATATGCAAACTATGACCCAGCCAGGCCGAGGCAAGATGATGTAACTCAAGCCATTTCTGCACTAGACTGTTATAGCGCTATAATTTCACTTTCAACATCCTATGGAATCCTGGGATTTGCAGTTTAGGGAGGGGCCAGCCAGCCCCTCCCAAAACTGCAAACCCCAGGATTCCATAGGATGTTGAAAGTGGAATCATAGTCCTATAACAGTCTAATGCGGAAATGGCTTCAGCAGGCATATAGTTGGTAGGGCCCTAGCAACAGGAAGCCAGACTGAGAAGCCTGTACAGATTCCACAGCAGCACTTTCCCAATTAGGAGTTTGGTTTGCAGAGCTTCTGTTCAGGCAAATTCGGGTGTAAGTGTTCCAATTGTAGTGGCCCTCATTGCTTATGGAATTGTTCATGAAGAAAGGCCCAGTGGGCTAACTACAGGGACTAGCATGTGGGCTGAGGGCCAGGAACCTGACAGCCACCAATTAAGGGTATCAAGTCCAATTGGAATGACATGCAATTCTATGTTTCATGTCTATCAGATGCTTCAGATGCCCATAATATATGTGATGGTTATAAGTGCAGCTTTAGTATTCCTTTCCAGATCTTTGCCTTCATCTCCTTTTGCTTATGCTAATTTGAAGTCACTTAGATATACAGAATTCATAGTTAGATTGAAGATTAACAAAGAGCTTCATGAGGTAAGGGTGGTACAACTCTTTCATGTTCCCCTGGTTTCATGTTTGCAAAGTTCTCCATTATGTATTTTTCACAAGAAGACTCCTGGTGAATATAGAGTTATTCATTAACTCTCTTATGCAAAGGGAAGGTTGGTGAATTACACCATTCCTCAGGAACATTGCTTGGTTTGCTGTACCTCCTTAGACACATTTATTCAAATTGCCACACAGTGGCATGGAGCAAAGGTTAAGAAAGGCAGCATTTTGCTCACTCCTAGGCTAAAAGACCATAGTAGTGTTACCCTAATTTCTTGGGGTCCCTCAGAGGACACTTAGACTGACCCCGATTTTAAGGCGTTTTTCAAGTTGCACCAAGCAAGTGCTTAGCACCACACGAGAGGTAGGGTAACCTTGAGAGACCTTATACCTAACTTTGGCCCTTTCTGCACGTTACCTGCTCGTGGAGGTGGGGGGTGCTGTTCGCACAAGCAGCCTCTTGCGCAAGGCACTCGCATCACTCCTCCATTCTCCCGCAGCTGGGTTGCCGGCCACGTGACCGTTGCGCGAATGCCCCACCCCTTCCTTCCGCAGTGCAGCCTGGGAGCTGTAGGCTGCACTGGGGGAGGATGCGTGACCGGCCCAGCTCACCTGACACGCCACAGGGCAGGTAAGTGAGCGAGGGCCTTGGGAGCTTTGTGCAACCACGCAGTATTTTTGGCTTAGAGCCGAAAATAAAAAAAATCCATGTGCGGCCCGCTTTAGGCTTGTAAGCGTCACATAAATGGGAGTGCGTCATATGGACCGCTGCTCCCATTTACGCGACACTCAAGGGGCCCTCTCGCAAAAGAAACTGCGTGTGAAAAGGGCCTTTTACGGGGTCAGGCTGAGTCAAAAACCAGACCTAATTAAAGTATAATTATTTTATTTATTTAAAACCTAAGTCACTGCACACTTATGCACCCATTCACGCAGACCTAAGAAAAATAAAGAGAGGAAAATTGATAGGGGATTTGAAGAGGAG
The DNA here is from genome assembly GCA_948474755.1 of Ctenosaura bakeri. Lineage (NCBI taxonomy): Eukaryota > Metazoa > Chordata > Lepidosauria > Squamata > Iguanidae > Ctenosaura > Ctenosaura bakeri. Next base: position 413,466 of record CAOLHI010001428.1, on the reverse strand, counting down.
TGTTGGGGGAATACTACACCTAATCCTGACATCCGGGAGTCTGAAATAGCAGCGGAAAAACAGAGGCATAGAAAATCAGCACTTGGAAGGCTGAGAGGATTGCTCAAACGGACGGAGTGACAGCCCACGAAAGTAGCAGGAAGCAATCCAAGAAAGCGCTTGAAAACTGGGGGTAGTTGTAGGGGGAAATGTGTCTGGAGAGTAGACAGTCCCCAGGGAGAACAATAGGTGCTTAGGTGGAGACAAAACCTCCGAAAGGTCAGTGCTTGACTTGGGTTTCAGTCAGGGTTGTCAATAGCCCAAACAGTATGTAAATAGGAAGCGCTTGACAGTTGAATAGTCAGAAGCGCTAATCCTGTCAAGCTGATGGTTCGGGGCTGAGAATCTTTTGTTGCTTGGTGCATCCTTGATTGGGTTTCGATGTGTACTTGCCTGGAGGTCTCCTGAAGCAGCGCGACAGAAAGTTACTGGCCTGACCAGTATTTTTCTTTGTATTTTTCAGCTGTTCGGCCGTGCCTGTGTGTGTGCTCATCTGGGGGCCTCACAAGCACGTGAAGGGGTATCTTTTTAATAGTCAGTTTATATTAAATTGTAGACTCTGGATTCAGGCTTATCCATCATAGTGACAGTAGCAAGCTGCCTCCAAACAGAATTATTTTGCAGACTCTGTGCCCTTAGTTCAACTGGGAAGACTCTCTACATGCTCTATTATAGCTGTCCCTGGTTCTTGGTGTCAAAGACAACTCAATAGCTTTTAAACTTAGTTTAAAAGAAGTTGCAGGGATATGCTCATCCTGGTAATGATGTTTGTTTGAGGAAGATACAGGAAGGCTTGACAAGGGAGGTTGGCAGAGTATAGGACACACGGGAACCTGTTTCACTTACCATCTTAAGAGGCGTACAGGGTACATCGCAGATACTTATAACAAGCTGTCTGAACCATTATCGTATCATTCAGCTAGTTTTATTGCCTTCTTTGGTGCAACTTCTGTGAATGAGTCAATACTGGCTTCATGAACAGAGCAGGCAGGCAGGACTTTAGAGTTGAGGGAAGTGCATCTTATTCAGGACAGCATTTCCTTAACAGCTGAAAATGAATCAAAGTGGACAGGAAACTGAAATCCAGCTGAGGGTTGCATCAGTGAGATTCAGTATGCAAAAAGGGCTTTGAGGGAGTATTTAGACCTGAGAGGTAAGCGGGAAGGAAATTTGCTCTATCATCCTTACCACTGACAAAATACCAATTTGGGACACTGACTAATTGAGCTCCCCCCAACTTTCAATTGCATTTTGATGAAGGCAGATTTAGAACTCATTCTTTTCAGATGGGTGCAGTTTCATCAATCACTGCATGGGCTAGGGACCTGAAGACATTTGAGCAATTAGCAATTTGAGATATTCCATCTTCACATCTTATACACAACCATTTAAGAAACAGCACTGATTGTTTAACACTTCTTGTTTTGTTATAGGTTTCTAGTGTTTAAAGGAGAGGAACCTTGTGTTAATATGTGGTCACAAAATGAACATTTATGCTGCCAGGCAAGCACATTCCAGTCGCTTTGGATCCCAACTTAGGATGAATAAGGAAGCAGCCATTTAAGAAACAGCATTGATACTTTAACTTTTCTTGTTTTTATTCAAAGTTTAAATGGCCCAAAGGTGTAGGGCATGTTATTAATATGTGGCCTTAAGAAGCAGCATTGATAGTTTAACTTTTCTTGATTATGTTATAGGTTCACATGACCCAAAGCTAGTTGTTAGTATGTGGCGACAACATGACAACTCGGCTGCCAGGCAAGTATATTCTAGGCCCTTTCTGCAACACACATTTTTGTGGAGCTGGGGTGCAGGGATTGCGTGAGCAGCCTCTAGCGAGAGGCTGTCGCGTCCTGGTTCCTTCAGCTTCACAGCTGCTGCCTGGTCACGTGAGAGCCCCTCCTCTTCCTTCCACAGTGCAGCCTGGGAGTTTCCCAGGCTGCGCTGGGGCAGGAAGCACAAGCGCTGCAGCTCTGGAGCTCCACATGCATGGCAAGTGTGCATGGGCCCCTGGAGCGATTCATAATCATGCACCATTTTCAGCTCACAGTTGAAAATGAAAAAGTGCACAATCAGCGCCTGCCAGTCCCTGGAGTGTCACGTGATTGTGAGTGTGTCATGTGGACCACTCCTCACATTCACACAACACTCGAGGGGCCCTTTCACATGGCAAATGCCGTGCAAAAAGGGCCCCAGTCATGTTGGATCCCAGCTTGAGATGAATGAGAAGGGTTGCATTGAATGGCGTAGGAGATGAGAGATGAAGTGAAGGGGAAGTGATGATGAGCAGCATTAGTCACCAATTTGGTGAAAGGAACAACTCCAGATTTGCTTATTTGGGTCACAGGGGCTACAAGTGGGCATTCACATTAGCCCTGCCTACTATGTTCTATGTCCTATATCCCTGACTACTTCTTATATCTTTGTGTATGTGTTCTGGTGTTACTCCACTGGAAAAACCCTATCCCGGGGTCTACAATTTTGATATTAAAATATGATTCAATGCGCCTGAGAGGTCACTCAGATGGGCATGTAGGCAGCAGTGGTCAAACAATCGAAAATCAGATCAGGCCAGTAAAATCCCCAGTCCTGTAGCCCCAGGAGACCTCAAGCTGTGCAAATCCACAATAAACAAAGGGTTCTCAGCCCCTGAGAAGCTGACTAGAGGGGATTAGCGTGTTTGCCTCAAGTTGAGCAAATATCCAATCAGGCGAGGACCATTTACATGAAGTCACACCACAACCAAATGCAACCAAAGATCCTGAGACTTTGGCAACACCTTGTAATCTCATCACACAAAGGAAGTTACCATTGTGGAGCTTCTTTCCCATTGCAACACCCATTGTTCTCACCAGGAAAGGATCAGCCCTCCAGGTCCTTTTTCCCCCTACAAATTGTCCCAGTTTTTAAGAGCTTCTTTGGATCACTCCCAGTCATCCCAGCTGACCGTTTCTCCATCCATTGAGTGATCCCCTCAGCCCTCTCTGTGCTGAGCCCCACTTCTCCACTGTTTTTTCCAGACCAAGGACTTCAGGAAAAGATGCAGTATTACCCAAGCTACAAACCCTTCAATATTCCCCTATCCAATTTCCTCTCTTTTACTTCTTTATAGGCCTTGAGTGAGTGTGTGAGTGATTGCATTGGTGCATGAGATTTTCATTCAATAAAATCATTTATTAGATTTTGTTTGGTTTTTGGCTTGGCCTGACCCCATAAAAACTGGGTAAAAGACCCCGCTAGGTTACCCTGCCTCTTGCATTGCTATTGCTTGTGCTCTGGCTAGTTTCCATTCTCTATCACATGGAGCACATTGAGGTGTCCCCCAAGGGACCCCAGAAGTCAGGGTAACACTGGAACTGTTCCAATGTGTTCTGGAAACAGAAACAATGGAGTCTAGCAGTAGAGTCTTAGCCCCCCAGACATCTGGGCCCTGGCAATTATATGCCTAGTTCTCAACCTCAAATATTGACTATCGATAACTCTAGTTAAGCAAAATAAAGATCCAAGTACATGTGTTTTCAAACAGTACACAGGGGAAGAAAATATGTTGAAGCTCCTGTTTTCAAGAGCAAAAATCACACTCTAAGGCAAATATAGTTCTGTTTAAATGAGAAAAAGACAATCTGCTAAGGTACATTTGCCTTTACAGATTCTTACTTTGTTGGCATCTCTAAACCAACCACACTTAGATTAGATAATGATCCTTCTGTTACATTAATGCAGAATTACCTACATTATGGTAGCTCTTTGCCAGAATTGTACTGACAAGCTTTGCCCAGTCTTTCTAACTTCTTTAGCGTCACCCAGTGAACATTTTATTTGCAATTGATTTTTAAATTTACCTTTAATTGAAATTCAAGCATAGCTACCTCCTTGCAACTGGGACAATTAAGTACAGATTAAAAGAGATTGAAGAAGCCACTAAGGGTCCAGGGTATGAAGCACTGATCGTATTCCTGGGCCATAGGTCTCCTTTAAAATGAAAACAATGAAGACATAATTGCAACATGCGTCTCCTAACATGCTTGGGTATAACCTGTACTTTTAAATACATGTCAAGTTACATTTACTCTGCCACCCCATAGTTCTGAAGGACTGACATCAAGGGAATATATCAGCACATAGCAATGCCCCATGGCACAAAATTCCTCTTTCTAGGGAATGTAACAATGAGAGTATGCCACAGGGGTGGGTAAAGTGCATCCCATGGGCTTCTGGACCATTTATGTAGCCCCCTGGTCAAGCATAGGCCCAGGACGTTAAAAAATGCTCCAAAATGCCCCCAAATGGCATCTAGGTGGTAGGAAGGGTGTTTACATCATGTCTGAAGGTTGTCTGGTACCCCAAATTATAGGTATAGATGATATAAATATAGATAAAGATAGATGTAGATTTCATTGTTTTGCTCCAAAATGCCTTCAAATGACCTTGAGTGAGTGTATGGGACATTTCCACCATGTTTGGTGGGCTCCCTGGCCCAATTTAGCCTCAGAAAAGGTAAGAACAATAAGTAGACAGAATTGCCTCTGTTCTCCTCTTCTTGTTAAACCCCGAAGCACAAGGAAAACGAGAACATTTTGGGGCAAAAGATTTGAATTAAAAAAAAAAGAGTGTGTGAAGCTGGAAGGTTGCAGTCTTCCAAGGTTTATGGGGATGGGGGATAATGCAGCCACCTAACCTTTCACAGTAGTCCATGCCTGGGTACCACTTGAACAAGTAACTTCCTGGCTCTAGTGTGTGACTCACATTGAATCACAGGCCCAAATCCTGTTGATAGCATATGTAGGTGTCAGCTGCACTATGTGTATGGAGTGACTTTTTTGGACGATGCAGAAGGTCATATTCAGCTGATGGTGGTGGGAACAGAATTCTACATGTAGAACAGTTCCAGATGTGCAATATTACACTTAGAGTACATTGTGCAAGGAGCTATGGACATTCACCATTTCTCATATTTTTTTAAAAAAAATATTTTTATTGAATTTTGAAGAGAAAGAAAAGCAGGGGAGAGGGAGTACACAGGATATGTACTCACATACAGTGCTACAGTGGTATTCAGTATAGGGATTATGCTATTGTAGCATAACTCTGCCAGCACATATTACATCGAGACAATGTAAGACCTTCAACCCTAGAATTTTGAGGGACTCGCCAGATCAGTCTGTTGCAGATAATCACATATGGTTGAGAAATCTGAAGTATCAACTGGAAAGAATATGCAAAAATATTTGTTAAATGGTCAATAAATATGTTTCTCAGCAGTTGTGAAATCATCACAGAATCCTAGACTGATGAGAATTTTCACAGTTTGAGACCTATTTTGCACAAAAGCCACATATAAGTTTGTTTTTGCCAAGAAAACAGCATTTTCTGTGAAGGAAACAGCAGTTTTGTGCTGAAATATAGTCTGCACAGAAAATGCTGTTTTCTGGGTGCTCTCTCCCACACATACAGCATTTTCTATAGGAAAAAAGCATATTATTTTCATGTAAAATATCATATGCCAATCATGCTCAGAATAAGTCCACACTACAAATAGTCTTCAAAAATGTGCAGTTTCCAGACTTTCTTGTTAAAATTTTCTTCCTGAAGTTACGCATTGTTTCCTTTGAGAATGAAATTAGCAAAGAATTATTTTCTTATGACACTGACATCTGAAAAAGTAAGACAAGTGAACATCAAATAGCTTTATTGCTACAGTAATTTTTCTTATGCTTTAAACTTTTTTTCCTCGGAAGAGAAGGCTAGATGACTACATCTAAAAAGAAGAACAATTTCCTTTTCTGTAATAACACAGGCTCTTTTTGGACATAGTGCTAATCAGTGGGGGAGGGATTCTACCATTTTGTGCATAAGATTTCATAAGCTGTGGGTTTGTGCCCCCTCCCCATCTCTGGGCCACTACCACGAGGTGAGACATTTCTGCCTCATTATTTTTCTCATTATGAGCGGATGTAGCAAACATTGTTCAATTCAAATTATTCTGAGTTCAAACGATAATTTGTGATTCTTACTTGCTCTCACTCCCACCTCATAGTTTAAATTAGTCAAACCCTCCAAATTTCAAATATTGCTTCTTATCTCTTCCTTGTAGTTGTACCAGCGATAGGTACTATTTAAGCCAAACTTTTCACAAAAATTGTTATAAACAACAATTTAGTATGTTTCTTATTGTTATGTCCAAACTTGTCTTCTGAAGGAGGAGGTTATATCTCAAAATTGCAGAGATGAAAAATTGCATTTGCTAAATATTGGCCTGCTGTTTGGAATATGGTTACATGTCAAACCGTATCATTATCTTGTGTCTACATCCTCTGTGACTAGATGTTATTGTAGCTCTTTTTTAGGTTCCGTTCTTTTCTATTTAATGTCATTTTAAACACTCTGTGCTGGAAATGTTACAAGCAAGAGTCATGCTAGATGCAGAGCTCCTTGAGTAATGTAGATGATGGCTGGTGGTAAATCTTCTGTCACGCTGCCTGAATATGTCAAACATGTGGTCACAGGCAAAAATACCTAGTTCCCATTTTGTAGTTCTTCCTCTTTCTCTAAATCAACAACTTACTTCCCAGAACTCACTGATTCTGGGAAGAATAAGGAATCTGGACAAAGAAGGTTCAAGACAAAGACTAGTATTTTATTGGTGAATTATGGTGGCGTAGGTCAGATTTAATCCATTGCTCCAATGACTTTTTTGGTCCATTGTTTTTTTGCTTCATTAGACTTCTGTTCCAAAACCTGACTCCACCTGGCAACCAGTGTAACCCTATTCCCCCCCAATAAATAAATAAACAAATAAATAAAAATGGCCACTTCCATGTGGGAGTGGAAGGATCACCAGAGATGTGGCCATCTATTTTCCTGTAGCTGGACCTACTGCAACAAACATCCATAGGGACCTCTGAGGGTCCTTGGGATGTTGCAGCAGGTGACATTGTTTCAGCATGCCCAGCTAAAAGGAAAAAACTGCCCAGCTAAAAGGAAAACCCTGACTTCCCCTGCACTCTCCAGCAACACAGAAACAGCCTTTCTGGAGTTTCTGTTCCTTACAAGATGGGTTGGAAGGAAGCATTGGAAGAGGTAGCTACAGAGATGTACTATATGATATTCATATATCTGATGCAGGATCTCAACCATTGTTTTGGAATATTAAGCTGACGCTAGAAGCATGAGAGAAATAGCTTCTTCCTGCTCATTATCTGAATTTATGTTCAGATTTTCAAAAATGAAAGATAAGATTTCCCTCTTATTACTCACTGCATCTGTTATATTCTGTTAATAAGGAAGTTTGTATGTTTTTTTCATACACTGCCCAATGACAAGATTTCCACCACTTTTCTCCTCCTCTTTTTCCCTCTTGTTTAGCCTGTGGCACCTCTTTTATAGAATCATAGAATCATAGAAATGTAGAGTTGGAAGAGACCACACGGGCCATCTAGTCCAACCCCCTGCCATGCAGGAACACCCTCAAAGCACTCCCCGACAGATGGCCATCCAGCCTCTGCTTAAAAACCTCCAAAGAAGGAGACTCCACTACACATCCTTGACATACAAGGCTACTTCTCCTCCTTTCTTGTTTGGTCTGTTTTTACAAAATAGGCTATACCCCTCTATTCCTGTATTCCAATCATGAGACTCATCCCACCAGGTCTCAGTGATGCCTATCAAATCGTATTTATTTTGTTGTACTAGGAGTTCAAGTTCATCTTGCTTGTTTCTCATACTCCGTGCATTAGTGTAGAGACACTTAAGTCCCCGGGCCCTTCCTGCAAGTCCTGTACTATAGTTTCTACTCCTCTTGCCATTGACCGCTTGTACTACTTGTCCAGTATCATTTGGGCCTTTTCCCCCTGTGTTCTCTGAGTCCTTGCCCTGAATAATATTCTCTCCCTTTTTGTATATTGTATATTTCTGAGGAAAATCTGAAACATATTAGAGAGATTTAATTAGACAGCATACACCTCTTGAAAGCTGTGAAGGCATATAACAGCTTCATCAATAGCATAACATTCTAATATTATTATACATAATAGCACACATTATTAAATTATATAGAACATCTTACAGTTTTATCATGGGGGCACTCCTCACTGAACTGGCTGTATGCGTATTTTAATGCATTTTGGAATAAGTTCTTCCTATCCAGGGCTATCATGTAGCATGACAATACCTCTGGAGGAAGATCTATTGGTTATGCCACCTACAGAACAGCATAGCTACCATGAACTTCTGAATCTGAATACTTTCCTTTCACTGTCAAAACACACTGCCATGTTTTCCAATTTTTAGCCAGAGGATTTGCAGTCTCTCCATGGCTGCTGCCTGTATTATAATACAGTCAGACTTATTGTTGTGTGCCTTCAAATTGCTTCTGTGTGATGGTAACCTAAAACAAATCTGTCATGGGGTTTTTCCTGGCAAGATTTGTTCAGAGGGGGGTTGCCTTTGCCTCTGAGGCTAAGAGAATGTGACTTGCCCAATGTCCCTCAGTGGGTTTCCACGGCCAAGAGGGGATTTGAACTCTGGTCTCCAGAATCATAATCTAATGCTCAAACCACTAAACCATGCTGGCTCTCAAAACTAAACTACTGTTTACTTAATTCAGTGAAAAACAGTGCAAACAACATCAGATCTGACCCTGGTAACTGTGGAAGAGTTTTAAAACATTTTCTTGTTGTTTTAGTAGATTTATCAGTGGATGTTTGTGAAGAGATTCTGCCTTTACTCTGGAATGGGAGTAATTACCCTGATTAAATTAATTATTTTGGGGAACCACTCTAGATTTTTCCTCAATCGTAATATTTAAGTAATTTGTCTTTGTCCCAATACTTTCCCCTTTGGCTCCAAATAATCCCAACCACCAACTGCATTTGTCCATTCTTTATTGTATGCAACAGAATAATTTTGCCCAAACCATTCCTGAATCATAATGATCACTTTGTCAGTGTGGTGAGCGCCTCTTATCTGGCCTGGGCTTCTTGCCTCAGGATATTAACTAACAAATTGATCCTGCCAGGATCCTCTTTTGTGTGCATTGTTCCTTAATTACATGATTTGTCAGGCTCAATTACTCAATTTGAGAGGAGGAAGGGGAGAAAAAAAAGAGAGAAGGCCAAAAGGCAAAGGAAATATGCAAGGAACTATAAATGAGCTCCTGCTCAAAAGAAAATAACCCTCAGAACTGTTGGAGATTCCTTATACTTGAGAAATTGACAGTTCATAATTTACACAGCATTGGAATATCTCCCATCTTGAAGTATTCTGTTTTCTATGCATAAAGCTCAGTTGAAGGCTCTGCAGGGATAATGGAGTTCAGTTATGCATATTGGCCCTAAACATATGTAGAATGCAAAAGAGGTTTCTCTGGGAAAAGTTGTTTCCCTGTTTACCTCTTCTCTTTGTTCATGGAATTTAAAAAAGCTCCAAAATGAAGACTTCATAGTTCAGCCACATACACAGTATCTCTTCCAATTGACTCAGCAGAAATCCCAAAGCTGAACTGAGTCAGAATTTGTTATTGTGCCAATCTGGTTTGCTTCAGGTAAGAAGAACCCACTGCAGACTCTGATGTAACAAACTGATCACAGGGGATTGATTGAATCATTGTGAGCATGCTATTTAGCAAAATCCCAGCCAAGCTGGGTTTGACGTAGCAGTTCACAATGCATTTTCTCTGAATACATAGCTTAGACACAAAATGATGACTATTACTAAATCATGACACTGAAAAGCAGTGATCAGTTCCTAAGTTTTAAATTATGGGCAACCTTAAGTACTGTCACCCAGGCAACTATTTGATATAATAAAAGTATAATTCTGTATAAGCCAATTTAAAGAAACTTTCTGATTAATATTGTCTAGATAGTTCTTTCTTTCTTTGGGCACGAGCTGATTCAGCTACAATTCGGTTTAGAGCAGAGGTGGACCAACACTACTCATAGATGTTGTTGTATGCCAACTTGCATTGCCCCACCAAGGTTGGCCAATGATGAAAGATGATAGGACTAGTAGTTCATGAAGGTCAAACCTGTAAATGTGAAGGGAGAACTGTACTACTATTGCCCTCAACGTAGATACTGTATTTCTATTGATGCAGCCTAAAATTCATTGATTTTTTTTTAACCTGCCAAATCACACTGACTCATGTTCAGCTTGTGATTCACTAAAATTCCTAGACCTCTTTCACATCTACTGTGGTCAAGCCAGTTATCACCCATCCTATATTTATGCGTTTCATTTTTTTCTGCCTAATTTTTGTACCTTATATTTTTCCCTGTTGAAATTCATCTCCCTGTTAAAAATGGCTCTCTAATCTCTTAAGGTAATTTTGAATTCTGATCCTACTCTTCTTAAATTGGTGTTATCTGAAAATTAGATAAGAATACTCTCTATTCCCTCATCCTTGTCATTGATAAAGATATTGAATAGTACTGGGCCCAGAACAAAATCCTGTGGCAGCCCACTAATCACTTCTTTCCAGGATAAACAGGAACCATTTGTATTTAGTCAGTCAATCAGTTACAAATCCATTTAACAGTATATTGTTTAGCCCACATTTTACTAGCTTCTTGCAGATATAGGGGAGCATGTCAAACCTCTTACTGCAATAAATATATGCTATGTCCACAGGATTCCCTTCATCTACCAAGCTCACAACTTCATCAAAAGAAGGGATAAGATTAGTTTGGCTTGACTTCTTTTTGAGAAACTCATGTTGACTTTTAATTATCATAGCATTCCTTTCTAAGTGCTTACAGACTGTCAATTTAATGATCTGCTCTAGAATCTTTCCTGGAATTGCTATCAGGCTGACTGAGAGGTAACTCTTTGGGCTTTCTTTTTCCCTTTTTGAAGATGGAATCAACATTTGCCCTCCTTCAGTCTACTGGGACTTCACCTGTTTTCTAAGAATTCTCAAAGTTAATTGCCAATAGTTCTGAGATTACTTCTGCCAGTTCTTTTAATACCCTTGGATTTAGTTCATCTGGAGACTTGAATTCATTTAGAGTACTCAGGTATTCCTGTGCTACATCGTTACCTATACTGTGCTGCATTTTCCCTACCACATCATCTGATCTCATTTTACTTTCGGAAAAGACTGAAGAAAAGAAAGTGTTGCATAGTTCTACCTTTTCTTTATCCCTTGGTAGCATTTTGCCATCTTTTCCATGTAGTGGCCCTACCATTTATTTATTCTTCCTTTTGCTATGGACATAATTTAATTATTGTTTTTAGCCTTTTTATCAAGTCTGAGTTCATTCTGCAACTTAGCTTTTCTGACCTTCTCCCTACATGTGCTGGATATTTATTTGAATTTCTCTTTGATGATTTTCTCCCTTTTTCCATTTTTTGTATGCCCCTTTTAAATGTTAGCTCCATTAAAAGTTGTTTAGACTCCCATCCTGGATTCTTTAGACACTTCTCATTTTTCCTCCTCATTGGAATTGTTTGAAATTGACCTTCAATATCTTACTTTTAAGAAACTCCCATCTATCATGAACTACCTTTTCTTTTAGTATTCCTGACCATGAGATCACATTCAGTATTTCCCTAAGTTTACTGAAATCAGCTTTCTTAATGTCTAGAACATGTGCCTGACTATGCTTGGTTTCCCTCTTGCACTATATAATAAACTCCAGGAGAACATGGTCATTCCCACCTAAAAATCCTACTATTTCCGCCCCATTAACCAGGTTGTCATTGCTAGATAGGATCAGATGTAAGACAGCTGATCCCCTTGTTGTCTCTTCCATCTTTTTGACCATGAAAATGTCTGCAGGGTAAGTGAGGAATTTGTTAGAACTTATATTCTTGCGTATTCTTCTTTCAACTATTAAGACAGTTGAAATCTCCCATTATCACTATCTCTCTCCTCTCTGAATGTTTGGTCATCAGTTCCAGGACGGCATCATCTAAATCCTCACTGGCTTGGGGTTCATAATAAAACCCCACAATGACATCACTGTTGTTTCTCTTCCCCTAAATTTATATAACATATAAATATGCATCTACTTTGGAAAGTTTCTATTCTGTAGGATGCACACATGGCAATAAAAGTGGTTTATTGTGTTATATGTGAAAACTGTTACTGTTGTTGTGTGCCTTCAAGTTGATTCCAACTTACAATCACCCTATGGTTCAGGGCAGGTTTGCCATTGCCTTCATTTGAGGTTGAGAGACTGATTTATCCAAGGTTTCTCTGGCTGAGAATGGATTTGAACTGTAGCTCCCCAGAATCCTTATCTAGCACTTAAACCAATCTGTCACACTGATTCACTGAAAGTGGTATAATCATGTTGTGAGATAAAGATTCTCTCACTGACTATGCTATATGAAAATATGGCACAGAAGAATGAACAAGGACTTACTGTTACTCCAAAACATGGGTGCCACAAAGGCCAACCTGCGATGCCAGTACCTTCTTGCAAAGCTGGGGAATTAATTAGCTCAAAATCAGGAGACTAATAAGAGGGGGGCAACTTAGCGAGATCTTATTACCAACGTTTATGGGCACCTGCAGGAGAGACTCAGCCAATACAGCGATATAGAGGAATCAAAATTGTGTTTTATATAATACATACACACACACACACCAATCCACACATACACACATTCACACAAGAGCTAACCAAAAGAAAGGGAGGAAAATGGGAGAGTTACTGTGAAGGGTACAGGTGATATTTACCGGATCAGACGAAAAGTGGAGAGCAGGATGAGGTGACTCAGGTGCTGGACACAAGGGCAATTCTTGGTTCAGGAACCAGACAGACAGAATGATGCTTAGAAGGGTAAGAGGTTGTGAGTTGCGAGCCTGAAATCAGAGATATATGTATCCAAAAAACAGCCTGTGACGGGGAAGTTCCCAGGTGAGAAACAAAAGGAGGACCTTTGTCCTGACAATGGTATATTTGCCTGTTAATGTGCACAGTGCTTGATTGACAAGGACGTGATGGTTAATCCAATGCGGAGTTTGGCAGGGAGATGGAGGGCAGTGACGACAGGTCCTTCAAAGGGTCTTGATCACGCTGCAAGGCGTGCTTCGTCTTCAGCTGGAGATAGCTGGCTTGATTAGCTGTGTTGAGCTGTCAGAAGGTGGATTGGAGCTGTTACAGAGGTAGACCTGGGCTCCTCTGCCTAGAGATGGGCTTTTGATTCTGGATTTCAGAGAGAAGACTGACAGATAGGTTAACTCTTGAGCTCCTCCAGCTCATCTGGAGGGCCGGACTGAACTAGGATTATGTCCTTTCTATGCAGATTTGCAGCAAAAAGCCTAATAGAAGCCAAACAGAGGCCAAATTTTACAGTCACTCATGTTTTAGAGCTGGCCCTGATCTATGGCACTCCGCTGTTCTTGGAGCTAGTCTTTCATAGGGTGTGTGACTTGTTCATTTACCATGACTTGAAACATTGCTGGAATTGGCTGGGGGGCCCAGGATTTGGGGTTAGAATCTCAGGTGCTGGCATTGGCCAGTGGGACAGGCTGAGGCTATGTCTGGGCTTCAAAGTCGAGGAAGACAGGATGTATAAAGGCTCGTTCTTCCAGGCCATTCATGACTATCACTCTGGCCTAGTAGGCTGATCCTTGAACTAAGCCATCTGGGCAGCTTTGTTAAGGGCACAGAAGTGTAACTTTATTGTCTTGATTTACTTTTTCAGGCCACACCTCCTTCTTCTAGCTCTGGGCTAGGGAAGGTGGTCAGCCTGGGACCTTCCCTTTTTCCTAATTAATGGCCCTAGGCTGGGAAAGCTGCTTGGCCTGGGGCCTTCCCCCTTCCTATCTAGCTTGCTTGCCCTGACTCTGATGCCCAGCCATCTACTTCAGCAAGAAGGTTCCCCAAACAGAGATCCCCAGGGGACCTGTAAGCCTCCTCCCAATAATGGTTAAATAATAGAATCATCTTTGGTGGCTTGAGCCAAGTTACCAAGTGCCTTCAGCTTGGATAGCTGGTGCTTAATCCAGCATCCGAGGCCAGCAAGGCTTAACACAGAAATAACTTGAAATACTAAAATCACAACAATGGGATGTAATATTAAATTGAGGAAGCTGGTTGCCCTGGGAGACCAACCTAGCAATGTTTCCCACCACAAGTGGTGTCTTGCATTGGTAATCTCCTGGGTGATATTGGCAATAGCGTCCTCATTGTATAAAATCAAAAGAGCTGCCTTGATGCCCACGGCCTTGATGTTCATTAATCTCTCCTTTAGTTCTGGGTGCGCTAGCAGTTTATGTAATATGTGTAGATTGAGTCTAAAAAATACTGGGGAGATGGAACTATATAGGGATGGGACTGCAGTCATTTCCTCCCTGGTCCAAGTAGGTGTCGTGTAATTGGTGTCACAGGTTGCGAGTTGTGAGCTTGAAATCAGGCATATATGTACCCAAAAAATAGCCTGTGGCATGGAAGTTCTCAGGTGAGAAACAAAAGGAGGATCTTTGTCCTAAGAATGGCATATTTGCTTGTTAATGTGCACAGTGTTTGATTGACAAGAACATGATGGTTAATACAATCATGAATGAGGGTTGGAGAATGCAAGGATCACAGTAATACAAGGATCGGAGTAAATCTGGTGGGCTTCTGGCTTGGTATCATCGGTGGAAACATCTTGCTTTTGCCTAAATCAATCATCTGCAGGGCATTGGTTATTGCGCCTGTTAAGCGACCTAATCTCCCCTTGCAGGTCTTAGGCTGACTGTCCTCTCTTTCGCATGTTTATCATCAGAACAACCCCTTGCCCGGTTTGACCTTCTGGTCATATCGCAGGCCTGATTTTGATATCAATGCCAATTAATTCTGTTCCCAATTAAACATAGTGCCAATTGAGTATGGTACCCATCCAGACCCTACTGGTACCAGGAACCCCCAAAGCAGGGCCTTACATTACTTTATCAAACCTAAAAATCCCAGCCAAGCAAACTAAAAAAGACATATGCTCTGACTAGACAATTACGTGGTACACTGAACAGGCTAAATGTACATTCATCCTCAGTCATCGCATACCTCTAAAAGACGTCAGCATTTGAACATTAGTATGTTATGAGAAGGGATAAATTTCGCACCAGTGTACTTTTCATGATTGCATGATGCAATGTGCAAATGAGCACAGTGTGCTTAATTACATTGTGAATTTCATAACGTAATAGGAATATGATTATGGCAGTGACATTTGTAAAGGATAATTATGGAGGTAATAACTGGTATATACAACTTACTAATTTGTTTTGCTCCACAGAACTTTCCATCAAGTTCCTTCTGCAGCCATAATATTGGTTGAGAAAACAGACCATTTAGAAGATGAATTCATCGTAAACTGCAAAAACCCTGCAGTGCTTACTAAAGTTGGAGGCAAGTGTCATATAAAAAGATACCTTATTGCACCATGGACTTATTGTCTGCTCTCTCAGTATTAACACTTGTCTCTAGCATTTCAAGTGATCTCTAAGAGGTGTGCACTGTGAGTTTTACTTAGACCGAAGACAGACATAAGTGTTTTAAAAGGAGTAACTGAGCTTGGAATGTGCCATTGTTTCTCTCTTTAATAAAGTGGTTGTCACTAGCACAATAGCTCATTTAACCAGACATCCCTGCTTCCTTTCTTGACTTAGCAGTTGTCTTTTCCTTCTCCTTCATCTAGCAAGGAAACATTCCACAGCTGGCTGGATGCCTGTGGTGGGAGAAGGTTACATTGCTTTTTTCCCCACAATTATACATCAGTGTATATTTTGATGTGCTTGATAGTGATACTCTTTTTGAAAGATTATTAACTACAAGTTTGCAGTGTGACTTATGAGTTTTAACCCCTTCCCTAATTATAACCACCTACAGTTTCTGTCAAAGTGATGTACTATGTATCTCCTAAGGTTCAGATCTTCAACTCAGTTAAGCCAATATGCTAGTCACTAAGTGGTCATCAGAGAGCCAGCATGAGTGAGGGTTGGACTAGGGCCATTTCCGCACTAGCCTGTTATAGCACTATGATTCCACTTGCAACATCCTGTGAAATCCTGGGATTTGCAGTTCTGGGAGGGGCCATTCAGCCCCTCCCGAAACTGCAAACCCCAGGATTCCATAGGATGTTGCAAATGGAATCATAGCGCTATAACAGGCTAGTGCGGAAATGGCCTAGGACTCTGGAAAGCAGAGTTCAAATCCCCACTCAACCATGGAAAGCCACTGGATAACCTTGGGCAAATCATACTTTCTCAGCCTCAGAGGAAGGCAAAGGCAAACACCCTCTTGCCAAGAAAATTCTGTGATAGATTTGCCTTATCATTACCATACATCAAAAATGACTCAAATGCACACAAGAACAAAATGGCTGTAGAGATGCCAAAAGCATTGTCTAAATGTCAAGGGTTGTATTCTATAAGTATGATTCTTTTGCTATAGTCCAGAGATGCAGAGTCTTATACATATGTAGAAGGACCTCCATACTTGAAGGGATCTATTTTCATTCCCTGGATGTCAGTGGCAGTCCATTTCCTTATGTTGCTCTTGCTGACTTTGCAATGGAGAAGCCTGAGTCAGAACTAGACTATGGTTGAGGAGTGTATCACTCATGTGATAAATGTCAGGGAGTTCTTTAAATCTCTTGACACTGGTGACTGGAGGTTTGCAGATCAGCAGGATGGTGAATCCAAGCTGAAATTTAATCTGAATTTTAAAGGAGCTGTTCAAAGCTATTCAACCTATTTCTGGGTCAGGGTTCAATACCTTAGTTTGCTCCTTTAAAGTTCAAACTAAAATTGAGGGTAGATTCATTGTCCCCACAACATGGCAGCACCAGTTTGTATACCAGTTTATATCCTGGATTGCAAAATCTAAGCACATCCTATGAAACCAACTTAGGGCTCATTCACCCCATGCAATTATAGCACTATTATTCCACTTTAACTGCAATGGTTCCATCCTATGAAATCTTGGAGATTGTAGTTTGGTGAGGCAACGGTGCCCCCGATTGACAATTCTAACTGACCATCCCCAAGCTACCAATCCCTGGAACCATGGTGGTTAAAGGGGAATAATAGTGCTATAATTATGTTGTGTGAATGGGATCAGCCTCTTCCTGTTCTTTCCTAGCTCATAAGTGCAAAGAAGTTAGTAATGGTGGCAGGATGTGCAGATAATTACACTTTCACAGTGGGTGTTTACTTTTGGTTACATATACTATCACCCTAACACTGCAGATATAAGCAAAACTTAAATAATTTGATCATCAAATTGTCATTTTTAAAATAAAGTGAGAATGCTTAAATTTTGTATCGACACAGAGACATTGAATGTCCTGTTATATGGTTTGCAAGCACAGTTCAGTTATTGACACATGTTTTATTGTTCTTTGGACACTCTGAACATTGCCGATAAGAGGAAAGGAAGTATATTAATAATTATAATAAAGAAGTACAATAAATAGTATTTAAGAATCAAAAGCAGAACAAGATGATAAATCAAGATTCTGATTAGCTACTGACAAGGAAATCATACATAACAAACCAAGTCAAGAGGCATTTTTCCAGTTGTCCGAGAAAATGATGCCTGCAATGATATTCTAGAACTGATCAATGTGAGGTATGTGACCTTTTCCACAGTAAACAAGCATTGGATGGCTAAAGTAAAGCTTCCAGAGAAGCCATATTAACACATTTTGTTTATTCTGTTTCAAAAGAAATCTGATCAACTTCCTGCTAAGGGTCAGAGAATTTTTGTAAAAAATACATATTCATACATTATTCTCATAGGCACAAGAAACATAGCTAGGAATACAATAGAGTATTCACTTATGAATAAGGAATGTCACATTTTTCTGTAGCACATTGTCCATAGAATGATTAAGCCCTTCTTGATTAATTGTACTTCAGTGCTGATTTGAAATAATAGTCTGATTTTTGAATATTCAGCTTGATCTATTTAATCATTCATTAAAATATTTATATTGTGCTGTATAGCCAAGGATTTAAGGACAATGAAGCATAAAATCAATTTAATTTTTTTTGAAATATTTTTATTAAAGATTTTAATTAAAAATAAAAAAATACACCTCCCTACTTCCAAGCTTGTTTTCCAGTTGAATCTGCGTGTATCCATCCCATTCATACGTAATTGTTGCTTGCTCAAGGGATTTGTTATATCTTACATTGTTAGACAATTACTTTGTTACCTTACTACCTTGTTATATTGTTACATTATTATTTTACCTTGCTACATTATTACATTGCATTACTTACAATCTTGCTTTATTCTTATTTCTTTTCTTGTACTATATATTTATCCAATCCAAAACTTCTCTCCATTTCCTTTCAAAGTTCTGGATAGGTTTATTTCTCAAAAAAAATGTTAACTTTTCTGTCTCTACCATATCCAGGACTTTTAATTTCCATTCTTCTATATCAACATATTTCCTTTCTTTCCAATATTGCACATATATCAGGTTTGCAGCAGTTATCAAATATAACAGTGTCTTCTGATGACATCTTATATCTCTTTATTGCCCAAGCATATTTAACAGATAAAATTCTGGCTTCATTTCAAAATTTACGTTATAGGTTATTTTAATTTCATCATGTATTCCCTTCCAGAATTTCCTTGCTATCTTATAAGACCACCACATATGATAAAATGTCCCCACCTTTTCATCACATTAAAATCAATTTAAATTAATTTTAAAAAGCAAGTGTAATTTAAATAGACAAAACATATTAAATAATCTAATGAGTTAAAAACAAGCAGTTTGAAACCAGTGAAAATGAAGATTTTAAAACTATGCACATGCACAGATTTGGATTAAACCAACTAGGTCCCAATGACTCTAGCAAAAATCCATGTTTTTACTTGATGCCAGAATGACACCAGTGTTCGTCCCAACTGAACCTCCAAAGGGAGGAGGTATCACAATTGGGTGCATAGCCACATCGTCCCATAGTGTATTCACGGATACTTCATTGTGTTATGGTGACAGATACTTCATCATCTTATATCTCAGATGCTAATTTATACAAATTTGACTATAAAATTCTTTGACTGTTATGGCCATTTATTATATCTTCAGACACTGGAATTGATCAACTTAACTCATTATGCTTATCAAATGACAGAGGAAAATTATAATACTTAGAAATTAGCAGTGGAAATCTAAACAACATTATGAGTTATGAATAAGTAATAATGCTAACTTCTTTTCAGAAACTTACTTTCCAAAATCCTTCTTATACTCAGAATGTATTATTATAATAATTTTAGCTGAGGAAAAGAATCTAACATAAATATAAAGGTCACTGCTACAGGCTGAAGACGGTCTTATCTCTCCTTTTTCAGTAT
Source organism: Ctenosaura bakeri (assembly GCA_948474755.1). Taxonomy (NCBI): domain Eukaryota; kingdom Metazoa; phylum Chordata; class Lepidosauria; order Squamata; family Iguanidae; genus Ctenosaura; species Ctenosaura bakeri. The sequence goes on along the minus strand of CAOLHI010001428.1, from coordinate 394,114 downwards.
TGTATTTCTCAGAGCATTAAATAAAAATATACAGTTGCAGTTCTTTGTGCAAATCTATTTTTCTAGTTTAGGTATAAGCCTAAAATTAAACTTACTTGTTTAATTCAGTAGGTGAACTTAGTTTATTAAAACGTTCAATCATTGCTTTTAAAAATGAAGCGTGATAGTATGGGCCTACATTCAGCACTAATAATCCCTTGTGTCTCTCATTTCTTATGATAGCTTTCAAGGTAATACATGGAATTTTGGAGGTGAAGCAAGAACATTAATAATGGACTTAGTGAAGTAAGGGCACTTGCTTCTCTGCTTCAGGCAGTAAAATTGCCTGGGATGTTCCTGTTCTGACATTCAGGCCCAGGTAAGCATGGATATAATTGTAGCCTTAATTGCTTACTGTACAAACCTGTGAATGTTTACTCAAAAGTAAATCCTATCCTTGTGTTCAGTGAAGCTTATTCTCTGATATATGTGCATAGGATTATATCTCAAGATACTACTGCAGTATAATTCAGAAGCAAAATACATTTTCCTCTGGAAGGAAATGGCTTAACATTTTTGCCTCTGAAGTCTTTGGTAAACCCCATATTCTCCCTAGTCTTGCACCACGGCCTTTCGTAATACAAGTTGTTACAACAAGTAGTCTCTGTTACAGCAGTGTGTGTAAATTAGCAATTTCTGAATCAATTGTAATTTACTGCTTGCATCTTCCATCAAAGGAGAACTGTAATGTATTGCTTCAATTCTACACTGTTTTTCCCCCTGTTCATATGGATTGTTCATGCTCAATTGTTTGTATAATAAACAGAAAACATGTGAGAACAGCATATGACACAGTGTTACATGCATGCTGAGAAGTGCATGTCCCTTTCAAAGGTACTGGAGGGGCAAATGGGAGGGACAAAAATTGTCCTCCTCTTTGCTACAGTTCGCCGATCATGCTTTACATTTTCTGCATATATTTCTTCTTTGTTCCCAGTTATTCTTTCCTAAATGCCATGTCTCATTTTATCTCCCTTGAAATTTCATCATATTTTAAAGCAACAAAAATGCTCCATTTTAAAGAAGGGTATTTTAGAAAAAGGAACCTCTTCATGCAGTATATATGATCCTCTGCAATAGACACAGACTGAGATCTTTTGCCCATGCCCTCATATTATACTATAATCTAATATATAAAAGTCAAAGTTTGTTTGTCTGTGTCAGGCGAAGACCTCATACGATTGACTGTATCAGGCAAGAAGACCTCATATGATTGGCTGCCTGAGAAGATTCTATGGAATCCTGGGGTTTGCAGTTTAGGGAGGGGCTTTTAGAATTCTGAGCCAGAAAGCTCTTGGGCCTGGGAAGTTGATATAAAGATGAGGCCTAGCAGCAAAAATGAGGGCAGTGTATTCCCTCAGGAACCCAACCTCTTCGTCTTAATAACTCTGAATACAGCTTGGATTGAGTAATATGGGGAAAATTACAGGTACTGGAAAAGACAGTTTGGGGAATTAGAGACACAGGATCTCAAATCTTTCTAACAAGTATTACCTATGAGAAAATAAAACCCCGGGCAATGCTGGATATATACACTAGTAAGCTATACTTTTTACTATTTGCAACAACAGATGATTTGCGAGGGATCCTCCTTCCAACTCTCTGAATCAGAGGCCATTTCCGCATTAGCATTTTAAAATGGTGCAGAGTGACCTCCAACAGAGGTCTTCTGCACCATAGAGTGGACTGGGGTGGACTACTTTTTGTAGTTCCACACCTCAATCCACACAGGAGCGACTGGAACTGGTCATGCGGCGTGTTTTTTAAAAACCTCTTTTTACAGATTTTTAAAAAACACAGAGCGTGCAACCCCGTGCTGCTCTGTCACCCGGCTCCGAAGCAGATTTGCAGGCACGCTCAAGTGCATGCCTGCAGATCTGCCGGAGGCGGGCTTCTGGCTGGTGAGCTTCTCCAGTTGGTGGAGAGCGTCCACCAACTGGAAGCTACCATTTGGGATGCCGGAGGACTGCGGAGCAGCGAGCTCACGCTGCTCCGCGTGGCGATGGACTTGCCCGGCCGCTGGTAAGCTCTGTTTTCAGGCGTTTTCGGGCATTTCTCCCCCCACATGTGGAAAGGGCCAGAGTTTCATCCCAATGTAAACCTGTACATTTAAGCTACTTCAGCTTGCTGTGATGCTTTGTCTTGGTGTGTTTTCAAATTCTGCATCAATTATTTATGTCTATTATGGGCGTGTCATTCCTGGTTTCGTTTTTTTTTAATTGCAGAAGTAAGGTTATCTTCCATCTTCAACTTGTCCTTAACTCCTCCCTCTCTTCCAAACTTCTCCACATTTTGTCCATTTGATTTCTGGACATCTAACACGAATCACTGAATCATCACCACTGGTCATGACTGCATAACATACTAACTCTCCTCATCAGTTTCTGAAAACACAAACTAAGATCAATATTTATTGAAAACTATATTTCCTTTCCTTTCGGTCATAGGGCACATTGTCATGGTGGCACTGTCCCCCTAAAACATATATTTTCTTATATGTGTATTCTAGGCTTCTTGGGGGATTTTTTTCCGATGGAAGGAAATAAGATGCAGCTCTGTAAATGCAACAAAATGACATGGCAGTGGCAAAAAACCTGCAGATCATCACTTTCTACTTCCTCCTGCATTCTCCAAGTTCAATCCAGCCAGATCTGTCTGAATGATTCTGGCCCTTTCCACACCAGGAAGTTAAAACGGGCCAAGGCGTCCTGTCACGGAGGTCTTCCGCACCTTGGATCAGACTAGGTTTGGACTATTTACCTTAGTTCCGCACCATAGTCCGATCCAAAATGCCCCCAATGGTCCTCCAGTGTGCTAAATGAAGACCGGAAAAATCCAGTCTTTCAATCTTCTGGAGTGCGCCATTGCGTTCCTCCTCACTTGTGCACCAATGCAAGCCTGCAATCAGCGGAGGGGGGGGCTGTGGGCATTGCCAGCGTCAGTGGTTGGTCCAAGCCCATGAAGAACAGGAAGCCGCCATTTTGTAAGTCTGAGCAGTGCGGATCTACAGACCTCGCACTGTTCCAATTCACCCTGGACCAAACAGAGGAGCCCTGCAGAAGGGCTTAAGGGAGAGTCCGCATTGCTACAACCCAAGAAGAACTGGTGGGTAACGGCACAGAGTGATTCACTTGCCTCATGCGGACAGGGACTCTGATTCCCCCTTCTCCATTTCAGCTTCCTATCATCTCCTCCGTCTCTCTAAGAAGCCTTAGCTATTTACAAGTTGTCTCAGATCTTGACACAATGCCCCTTAAAATAGCAAACTATTCCTACTTTCCCTCTACTTTTGTTGTAATTACACTGCTCACTACAACACACCATTATGCACCACAGTATTATACAGCTTTGGACAGCCATGGGGATGAATAAAGAACCTGTTTCAGTGTGTCTTGGTGTGTACTGCATTGAAAGCACACTTTGAAAGATAACACACAAATCACAGTGATGTTTTTTAATTTAGAGGTGGCAACTTTTCCTCATAGCAGTGAATGAAAATTGACTGTTTTCACCATAGATCAAGGAAGGGAGAATGATGAGGGTGTGAATTTATAGCTGACAGCAAAGGAGTTGGTGGGGAGGATGATAATGTTGGCAAGAGTATGCCGGAAGAACAGGAACAAAAGCATTAAAAACACACAATTGATGGAAGATAAGAATTATTTTTTAAACAATCACCATTGATTTTTTTAAAAAAATAAAAAAAATCATAAATAGAACAAAACATTAACGTCAGTTACATATGACATTAATACTGTTATGCTGTTAGATCTCGGAAGCATAGATGAAGAAGAAACAAGTGAAAAATTGGAATATATCTATATTTCTACATATTGTCAATTATTTGTACTAGTGAAGTCTTCATGACTATATACATTTTTCTCCATATGGGTACGTATAAAATGTTATAAAAATTTCCACATGTAAAACTATTTCCTTGTCATGTACAAAATGTCAATCCATACACCAAGATGAGTTATTGTGGACAAAGAGACGTCCAAAGAATTATTGATATGGTTAATAAACAAAAAACATAACATAATACAGTTATCCATTTTTCATATTTTTCTGTTCCTAACTTTGTCATGTAGTCTATCTATAAAAGGCAGATATCAAACTCTTTTTTCCCCAACCAATGCCAATGGATACAGCAATCATATTTTTCCCATGCTGTCCCAATGCTGACAAACTATGTGATACAATCAAGTCCTTATGATCTGATGTTTTATTTTCATTCAAGAATGGGTAAAGTGAACACATTTCTACAAATGTTCTAATGGTTTGGTTTGTGTATCACAAATTCTTTCCTCAAGCCATGCAACTCGAGGACACTCTCACCTAGATTGCAAGTAGGTGCCTATCTATCTCCCTTTCCTCTAGCATTTAGCATTGAGTTCTGTGATGTAAAACATAGATGCAAGGGAAACATTCAGAGAAGGTAGTCTGGAGGGGGAAAATGGGATGAAACATTATGAAATCCAATGAAGTGGTAGGAATATAAAACACGCACTAGTACAGCATATAAAATGATGTCTTAAATTGAACCATCTAAGATTTTATTTAAAAAACAAACAAACCTTATACTCCATGCTTTAAAGTACATGCATGTTCCCCCTCTGGCAGGTCACTCTTCTTTGCACCATCTGGTATGATAGGACTGCATAGTTCCATCATACTCCTTATTCTGATATTTATTTATTTATTTATTTGTCTGAAGACATTGGGCTCTTCAGATGGAACTGCTGTGGTTGTGCGAAGAATTGAGGTCCAAGTAGGGAAAAAAGTCACCCCTTCAAATTAAAAAAAAGAAGAAGTCATATTTATTTAAGAAAATATATTTTAGAAAAATTTTAATCATGGTATTAAAGGGATTAATAGGAAGAATAATTTAAAAACATAATGGCAAACATTTTTCAAATGGCAACATAAGTATCTTACACACCTATGCTGATCCTTAATGATAATTTTCTCAAATATGTATACTGTTAGATTCTCCATGCCATATTTCCTAATCAAAGACCAATGCCAGTTTGTGATGGACAGAGTTTTCAGACTTTCATGATTATAAAAAAAAATTTAAAAAAATCATTCACCTCCTTACAGTAAGCTCATGATGAAACCATCCTAACTGGCATATTTCTGGTATATTTGTTCATTTTAGTAGTCATATGTAATATCCATCAAATGCTTCAGGAAATACACAGAAACCAAATTTCATTTTCAATACATTGGTTTGAATGCAAACTGTGTGGTGTTATGAAAATCGTAAGGACATAGAGAACACCTATATGATTGTCAGCTGAAGAGTATCATCTATTTTAGACCACAATGAATGCAGACTCACAAAGGAATAATGTCTTAAGTTAGCTGTTTCTCACCAGATGTCAGATGCTGTTTGAAGGGCTGCTCCCTACTATGCTTGTCACTGCAGAGCTTCTGTTGCCACAACAGGACAAAGCAGCCAACAAGCACTAATGGGACATCAGTTTTGTTTATCCATTAATAATTACTGATTGCTTCTGTTAATAAATCTGATGTTCAGCTGGAATTTGATCTTCCTGGCAAATTGTACTCAGCTTGTTGCTTGTCTATTATACTTGATTACTACAGGCAACTATTTACATTGGACCAAAACTGCCAGTCCTTAGTAGGTGGTTATCTGTTGCTGTATTTTTTTAAAAAATTAAAGCTTCCAAAGCTACAATGAATGGTTCATGTTCCTCCCTTCCTAACCTCTTTCAGATGTTTTTCCCCTGTTTAAATTGGATCAGGTGGATTCCTAGCTAGTCAGTTTTTATTTCACTGCAATAGCTGTGTTGATAGTAGTAAATGTTTTAGCCCTCTTGGTACTTTTCATTTGTTAGGCTGGAATGAAGTAATATCCTGTCCGTTGGAAACAGAAGATGAACATATACATAATCTTCTCTCCTTTTTTGTATTTCACTTACTGTTGTAATTTTTTGTTGTCCATGTCTCTTTTTGGTCTTGTTTGTATGTATTTTAAAAATTCTTAATTTGGATAGGAAACAGAATATGATGTATGAGAGCTGTGTGATCACTAGGAAGAAAGTGCTGAAACACATGGAAAAGTTTGAAGTGTCATTGTAGGTCACTGGAAATTTATGACTATGTCAAATGATGAGCTAAAAATTCCTGGTTCTCTTTGCCTCTTCCCTTACCTTGGAAATAAAGACAGGACAACTGTGATGTATTTAATTAGGCCCACAACTCTATATATAAATAAATAACTAATTCAGAAGAGCCCTTTCTAATGTAGAATCTTAGGTAGAGGATATGGTAATTCCTGGACAGCCTTTTCTGCCTAGATGAACTCCTGAGACTCAAACATATGCACAATGCAGGTCTATCCTAAATGTGGTTTCCCCCAGCCCTACTCTGTGATCTGACAAGTCTTTCTCAAAGGTGGTCCTCCAGCCCAGCTCTGTGTCCTTGCGGGTCTATCCCAAAGCCCATCCTTGAGTCTCATGAGCTAAGGAGCTGTCACAAAATAATGTCCATTGGGTGTTCACCATTTCCATTCTTCCTACCTTTCAAGAAAGTCTTTCAGGGAATTATTCTGCACAGAAGCATGTGCGTTTTCTACACAAAAGTCTTTTTTTTTTTGAACTGGAAACAATATGTTCTTCATAAAACACAATATCCTCTGCATAGGAGACTTCTTTTTGCTATTGAAAGCTCATTTTCTGAGCCAAACATGTGTTTTTTATACAGTAAAACCATGCATACTTTTGTGTAGAATAAATTCTTTGAAGACTTTGCAAACAGGGAAAAAATTTTTTATTACTGCTCTCTTCTTCTAAGGGGGGGGGGGCTGAGTGTCATTACAGTGCACTCACCATATATGCAGGGGTTACATTGCAAGAATCCTGTGTAAAACAAAACAAAACAAAAAGTGTAGCATCATGGCCCTTTATAGTCAGTGGACTCAATGTGTGCATGCCCATGACAGCAAACAGATGATCCTGCTGCTTCCACTGACTATAATGGGATTTGATACTTTTCATGATCTTGCATTCATGCAGTGAATGTTGCACAAGAGGAGGGCGCACTTTATTCTGCAGAACTTGGAGTGGTATTGTTATCCAGAGCAGGGGCATTTGGTGGCTTTCATATCAGTGGGCTGGTGAATCTCCTCTAAGTGTCATTCCAGACTTGACCTATCCTCCATTTTGAACTCTGACTCCAAAATATACCCAGTGTTTAAGATGGCTTGTTTAAATTTTTGGACCAACACATGAAATGGTTTCAGTTCCCCTTTGACAGGAAATTTACCACCCACTACTAATCCAGAGTAGATAGTTCTGGGCTAGATTGACCAATGGTCTACTTCAGCTTTTCTTGGCCTGGTAGCTTCCATTACCTAGTACCTTCAACAGGTTTTGGACTTCATCTCTCACTATCCCTAACTATTGACCTAATGAGCGTTGTCATTGAAAATATCTGAAGGTCACAATATGGGGAGATGGTTATGTTGACTGAAGGATTCTACAAACTAGTCCAAAAAAGAAAAGAAGAGAGCAGAAAAGAAAAGAAAACCACCCACAACTTTTCCAAACTCTATCACATATTCTTTATTTTCTGGTTATACTTTACTTTTTTTTAAAAAAAAAATACTGCATCCAGCCTGTAATCATTTCTTATAGAATATAGGTGAAAGTAAGTGAGAATTGATGGGAATCTATTGAGTGAGTCTCTAGTCTTGATGGTGATTGGGACTGTTGGGCACAGCCGAATATTTCTCCTACCATTATGACAGTAAGCTTTGATTGCTAGTAAACTTACAGTTGCAGCTTCCTTTAACTCTGTAGATTGCTAATGACATTTACTTTCTTTCATCAGGGAATTGCAGGCAGTTTTTCTTTTAAACAAATCCTCTTGCAAATGGAGTTGAAGGAGAAAACCTATGAGTTCTACTAGGAATAAATGAAACATTGCCTTCATGGGTTGTCAGCTTCCAGACATCTAAGCAACAATGTGTCAGTCATGCATAGTTCTACTTGCCATATTTTAAGTGTTCCATGACAGTTTCTGGGAGTATCCCTAGAGAAAAGCTTCATATATAACACACAAAAAAATTAACAAAAGGAAATTTGTGAATACATATATGCTAACAAAGATTTGAATACATCCATGGAGCTTTTCCTGCATATTACCTCAAGGGTCATATCTCTAAGTAGGTACTACATTAGTACTACATTATTCCTGATCCCTTTAAATGTATAATGCACTAGCATATTTACCTGGTATTGCCCAGGATTTTATTTTCCCATAAGTAACACTTGTTAGAAATACCATAGGAATTACCTTACCTTAGCAGTTAAATGTGGTTGAAATACACAGATTTGAGATCCTGTGTCTCTAATTCCCCAAACTGTGTTGTTCAGTACCTGTACCTTTTACCCATATTCCCCAATCCAGTCTGTATTCAGCATTGTTAACACGCAGAGGTTGGGTTCATGAGTGGACTTGCCGCTAGGCCTTGTCTCCATAGCAACTGGCCTATTCAGAGTTCTCTGGCTGAGAATTCTAAAGGCCACTCACTGAACTGCCAACCCCAGGGTTCCATAGAATCTTCACAGCCAGCCAAACATATGAGATCTTCTTGCCTTACACAGCCAATCATATGAAGTCTTTGCCTGCCTAATGCAAACAGACAAGATCACTCACAAACTTTGACTTTTATGTAGTAGAGATTTACATCATATATCCACTTTACAAGCACCTATAGTCAGTTTTGCAATACACTTTGCCATAGGTCATGGTAACAGAGAGACATAAGTGCATAGACAGAAACATGCATGGACACATACACGTACATCTTTATAAATTGCACATTTTGTTCAACAGAGAAGGAAGAAGGTGGTCTCTAGCAATGGGGACCAAAAGTTGTGGTTCTTATTTTTCTGATGCCATGCAGGCCACAGATTCACAATATAGACGCTTTTTGCACGTTACCCGTTTGCGCGACTGGGGAGGGTGTCTCGCGCGAAAAGCTTCATCCGGAACACTGCCGCTTCCTCACTCTTTTGTCCTGCAGGTCACTTCCTGGTAGCGCGACCGTTGCACTAGCACCCCGCCCCTTCCGTCCGCAGCGCAGTCTGGGAGCTGTAGGCTGCGCTGGGGGGAGGAAGTGTGACCGTCCTGGGTCGTTCGATGCACCGCACACAGGTAAGTGCGTGAGGGCCCTGGGAGCATTGTGTGACCATGCAGTATTTTTGGCTTAGAGCCAAAAATAAGAACATGCATGCGCGTCCCGCTTTAGGTTCATGAGCGTCGCATGAATGGGAGTGTGTTGTACGGACTGACACTCCCATTTATGAGACGCTCAAGGGGCCCTCGCTCTACAGAAACTGCATGCGAAAAGGGCCATGGTGTCATCTACTGATATTTAAGGACAAAATGAGGATATCCCATCTTGTCAAATAAATATAGAAATTGTTAAGCAGATTAATATAAACCTTGACAATAGCTGGGCTGGGCAACTCTTTCTGAGAACTCTTTCCAAAGATGGTGGGAGGGAAATATGGGAAACATTCTGGGACACGGGCAAAACTCTCATGATTTGGCAGGGGGGCAGTAGTACATGCCTTTAATTCCAAATTGGATTTAGGGCTGCCCCTCTCAAATATATTTACATCACAGTGAGGCTTTTTGAAATTGGGCTCACTAATGTCCACGGGAAATGATGTCCTATGATGCCATGGCATTGTTGCAGTGGGATGTTATGTGGGAATTAATTGGAAGTCTAAATATTATTGACAAATGTTATACCCCATCAATGGAACATCACTTCCTTCCAGTCTTGGGGTGGGTTTCTATTTCTCCATGACACAGCCAAATACAAAGAAATTTGGATGGATTAATCAGCCTTGGATAGTAGCATCAAAGTGAGAACTATGAGAACAGAAAGAAAGCTGGGCATGCTAGGAGAGGCAATAGCAGTTTGTTTGTGCCTGTGTTTACGGAGAAGCGAATGATTCTGTCCCTCCCTTCTCTGCCCAATGAGTCTTGCACTTTGAACTCAGTTGGCCACAACCGAAGAAAGCTGGGAACAAAGGAGGAAAGTAGAAGGAGGAGAAAGAAACTAGGACATTTTTAAAGTAGTAAAAAAAAAAAAAAAGCGGGGGGGGCAATGGATTAATTGGCTACTCTCATTGCCAAATCAGGATACATGAAGAGTATGCAGTTTCTGTGAAGCCCCCAACACTTCCAAAAATAAATAAAATGGGTTTTTAATTAAAATTGCTCCCACACCTACTGAGTTGTGAGAGGAAATTTCTTCTTTTAACAGGAGTGACTTTTTAAAAAATGAACAAGTAAGCCATAAGTTGACTTCTAGTTTATTTCTTGTTTTTAAAAAGGGCCTCTCCAGAATCTAAACCAGCATGCCTCTCCCCACCGAAGCAAAATTATTCCCAGTCTAGAAAATATTGGCATGATTTGTAACAAATGAAGGCTTGTTTTGTATACTTACAGGGGAAAACCCCCCACAATGGTATATTGCTAATTCAAAAGTATTATCTTTTATCTGATGTAACATAATAATATAACAAAACTTGGATTTGTCTTCTGGAATACAAGAGTAAATTGAATATTCAATTAAATTTAAACCTAAGATTGAAATAAAGTACTGGTGGGGTGCAGCCCCACAAGGTTCCAGGGGAACAATGTAGCTCCTCTGACATTTGGCAGTCCACTCTGGCCTCATAGAGTGCTACAGAATCAGTAACTGAAATATGCATCTGGATGATTCTTCATCACTTGTGGTGCATCACATTCATTTACTGCATCATCACAAAAACTCCGTAAGTTGAATGAGTAATTGTTGGGTGATAGCATCTGTGGATGTGATGAAGCACTTACTCATTCCATAATTAATGCAGTGCCATCATAGTATGCTATGTTTGAAAGATTGTGTGAATTGGCCTCTCCTACCAGATGTTGCTAGATGTAATATGTGATAGGAGTTTCTGGCATACAGAATTGTACAGCTCCAATAGCATCAAGCTTTTACTGCAAGACCTGAATGACTGAAATCAGACAGCATGTTTTTGGAAATCTAGTATAGAAGAAGTTTATCCTATTCATTGGAAGGTCTTTGGGTTACAAGGTAAATTACAGGTTTGGCTCCTCAAACAGATTTTCCAGGAAGCTTAAACAAAGGACATAAGATGTTATCAGGCCCTTTGAACACAATGAAACCATGCTTCCAAGAAATCACTGAAAAAATCTTGTTTATATTTAACATAGTATAATTGTGATTCAGGTATGCAGCCCTTTTCTCTGCACTTTCATGGTTCTGTCTCATTCTATATTCCTTCACTCTCTGTGTTTTGTAACTCTTTTGGTTCCTGTGGGTTCTTAACTCTTCTCTGCACTGAAGCAATTGAAAGAGCTGTTATCAAGAAGCTGATTGCTCCTTCTCCCTTCTCAAACACACAGAGTGGGCTGGGAAATCTTGTTCAAAAAAGCCAGAATGACTTAAACTGGACTATTCCTTCTTACTTTCTTTGAAGACACATATGTATTTCTCATCTACAATGGGTAATTGCAATGGGAATTGCAAAAGAAAAAGTGTACCCAGCTGATTTATTAAGGAAACAAAGTTACATTGGTTAAGATTCCTAGAAGGTTTTATATTTCTTTCTCTGTTTCTCTTTCTCAGCATTATTTTGTTTTGAGAGCTAAATAACCGTCAGCGTGATACAGGGAAAGACAATGTACCAAAATATCAATAAGCTAGGAGTAGACATCCCATGATCTATGGGCCCCATACTCCCCCAAGGAGTTTTGTATTGGCTATGGTTGAGTTCACATGCCCTGGCAAAGAGTTGGGAGCACCTGGCCTTCCACATGCTGAACTGCAATTTCCATGAGCCCTGACAAATGGTTATGCTGGTTAGAGTGTATAATCCAACAATGTCCCCAGCCCTGTATCAGCAGGAATTAAATAACCTCCTCAGTACATGCTGCCAGGAACTTTTACATGAAGACTCATTCTACATTGAATGTTTGAATGAAAGAGAGCGCGCATGTTGGTGGATGGCTGATGTCTAAGAATGGAAGACTAATAGCTTCAGAGTCTGATTTCCGTAGACTTTAGCATGTCTTTCTCTTCTTAGGCTAATTCCAGATAGAAAAATGTTGAGTGTCATAGTTCTACCAAGACACACAAGTAGACTGTGACAATTTTGAACCTGCTCACTACAAGTGGAACTCAGTAATACGGAATCATGCTTTAAAAAAAAAATCTTATAGCATAGGGCTGAGAACCATGCAACCTCACCCAGATGCTGTAGGACTGCAACTCTTAGCACTCCCCATCAATGTCAATGCAGTATATGGCTGCTGGGAGTTGTAGTCCAACAATATCTGAAAGGCCACATAATTCCCATCTCAGCTATAAAACAAGGCTAGGGTACACGAAACATTCCAGATATCATTAGACTGCTACTCATATCAGTACCAGTCAACCATACAAATAGGAAGGAATAATAGTTGTGATTCAACCATATCTGGGGTGTTGGATGCTATTTTACATAGTATCTTTCCTTTGGGATATTTTCTCTGACTTTCATTTGGGAGTTTAAGTTGTACTGATAACTCCTCTATAACAGTACTGCTCAAAGCAGTGGCCCATGGACCAGTGCTGTACTGTGTGCCATGGGTTGCCAGTCCATGGCAAGTGTCCAAGAAAGAAAGAAAAAACAATTATAGCCAATGGGCACAAATATGGTTCTGTTCCTTGGCATACTGAGTGAAAACCTGAAGTGTCCCACATCAGATAGTTGAAGAAACACTTAAGCAATAATAGTGGCAATGTCACCAGCAGAATTCTGGTAAATTCAGAACTGACTTCCTTGGTACATAGCTATAGGTCCTACCCAGAGACAGTCATTCCATTCTTAGGCCATTTCTCCACTAGACTGTTATAGCACTCTGATTCCACTTTCACTATCCTGTGAAATCCTGGAGTTTGCAGTTTGTAGTTTCGGGAGGGGCCAGGATCCCACAAGATGGTGAAAGTGGAATCAGAGCGCTATAACAGACTAGTGCAGAAATGGCTTTAAATGAATGGCAAATGGGCTTGGAGCAAAACTATATTTTACCATATTTTTTGTTGTTGTTGTATGCCTTCAAGTTGTTTCTCACTTATAATGACCCTAAGGGTAACATCGCATGTTGCCTTTTCCTCTTTCTGAGGCTGAGATTACGTCTTGTCCAAAATCATCCACTGAGTTTCCATTGTCAAGTGAGGATTTGAACCCTGGTCTCTACAGTCACAGTCCAGTGTTCAAACCACTACACCATACTGGACCAAGCTAAACCCATTCCTCCCATTTTCTTTTCCAGCACTGAGACAGCTCTGTTACCCCAAAAGGTGGGGGACCTTGAGGTCCTCTAGCAGTACCCATGTCTCCATGAAAAGGTGGGGAATTATAGCTCAAAAGGGAGGTCCGTGAGAGTTGGTGTAACTTTACTGGATCTTTTCACCTTTGTATACCTGTAATAATTGTAGGACACCAGCTGAAAATAAAAAAAAAGTTTTTATTGGAATAATTCACAAACACACAAGTAATCAAGAAGTCTCAAGAACTGTACAAGGCTAGTGAATGTAAAGAAAGATTGGATAGCAATAGTTTGGGGTGTCAGTAGGCAATAGTTACAGTTGCTGAAACAGCACAGAATCAAAGTGAGATGTATCAGACTGGGGGAGTCTGAGGACAGTACAAGGAATGGAATCTGGAGGCCCTCATGCAGCATAACATGCCAACATGTGCCCAAAGTACTAGCAACTAGCCATGGGCTGAACCAGGATTAGAATACCCTTTTTCTGCCCTGAAGGGAGTATGTTAACTGTTCTCTGGCAGAGCCAACAAAGGGGCCTGAAAAGTTCTGATTGTCTTTGTGGGAGGTTACAAAGCATTGAAGGAAAGTTTGATAGTCACTTAATGACCAGAAAGGTGAGGGAACAAAAGAGGCAGTTTCCATGGGAAAAGGTAACAGAATATTGACTTTTTGGATGCTTCTTCTAACAGCTTCATTTGCTATTGTTTCATAGACTGGGGTCCTTTGGAAGACCATCTAAAACTCACCAGTTTGAGCAATCTGACTGATCCTTCCAGACTTATGACCTAGCCATGCTGAGGTCTTTTGTCTTCCCTCCCCCCATATATGAGTGTTGTCTTACACCTGGGTCACACTCATAGTTGTGCCCATTGGTTATAATTGTTTTTCTTTCTTTCTTGGATACTTGTCATGGACTGGCAACCCATGGCTCACAGTACAGCACTGGTCCATGGGCCACTACTTTGAGTAGTACTGTTATACAGGAGTTATCAGTACAACTCAAACTTCCAAATGAAAGTCAGAGAAAATATCCCAAAGGAAAGGTACTATGAGTTCAAGAATCTTACCAATTGCCCCACCTTGCTGTAATTTCAGAAACTTGTCTCTGCTCTGATTCTACTCAAATCTGGCCCCCAAAGGATTCCAATCTTGCTTTACCTTATAACTTTCTCTGTTTTGACTGTCCCTTCTCTTAGCCTCCAGTAACTGAGAGGAGCACTGCCTAAGTCAAGATAGCTATTCTTGCCAAAATCCATCATGGAGACATGTCTTCTGGCTATATTGGAAAGGATTTCTATAATGGAGTAAGAATCAACTGTTTAACAAATATTTCTATAGCCACAGCGGGGGGAAATGGAAGACTTAGGTATAAGAACAGGGACATGTTGTTTTTCCTCCCACTCCTACCTTAATACATGCAATGTAGAGGTCAAAGTCAGACTCTAGGCTTTGCTAGACACTCTCAAACCCTCTGATGGTGCACTGTACTTATTCCAACTGGTTAGAGGGCTTTAAGTTTGATGGACCAGTATGGCCTCTGGCTACTGGGGATGGAGAGTATGTTTTAAATGGTCAAAAATGTGTTTCTTGAATGTTAAGAACTTTGACCAATCCTACACCAACAAGAATCTTCACAGTTCAGGACATATTCTACAGAAAATTTGCACATGGTTGTTTTGCATAGAAGCAACATTTTCTGCTGTTTTAAAGGGTTTTTCTTTGAAGAAAATGTTATTTCCATTCATAAAATGCTATTTTCTGTGCAAAACAGCAACATATGAATAAATCCAGACTACAGTTTTTGAAGACTTTCTCACAGAGATGAGAACATTGCTAAAACTACTCACCTGCTGATAAATTACTCACCTGCTTGCCCTCCTGATACAATATCTCCCCCCTCAAGAAAAAACTTGTTCTCTCCCTCTCTCTCTCCCCCCATTCTCTCTGGACTTTTCCATACTACATTGTTATTCTACTTTCAACATCCTATGGAATCCTGGGATTTGGAGTTTAGGCAGTGGCACTTAGGCCATTTTCGCATGCCATTTCTCACGCGAAATGGCCTTCAGATTGTCGTGCAATTGTGAGGACTGTTTCATATGATGTCCTCGGAATCACACAATGCTCCTGAGGCAGTAGGCAGCGATCGCGCAATATATTGTTTTCAGCTTCTTGCCAAAAATGATGCGCGATCACACATTGCTCCTAGGCCCCACATGCACTTACCTTGTGTGCCGAACCTCCTGAGACAAAACCATCGTGCTTCTCCCCTCAGCGCAGCCTGGGAAAGTACCCGGCTGCACTGCAGAAGGAAGAGGCAGAGTCCTCATGCTTCCTTCCAGCCAGCATAGAGCTGGTGCAGAGGAGAAGCAGAGGGGAAACGAGTGCCTCTTGCAAGAGGCTTCTCGTGTGATCCCCATGTGCCCACGTCGGGAATAGGTAAAGTGCGAAAAGGGCCTTAGAATTCTCAGTCAGAGAGCTCTTTGCCTCAGTCAACTACAAACCCCCGAATTCCACAGGATATTGAAAGTGGAATAATAGCACTATAACTTTGTAGTGCAGAGAGCTCTCTCTCTCTCTCTCTCTCTCTTTCCTCAGATGAACTTCAAGGGTGTAAAAAGCCCAGCTGGTACAAAGTTGCTTGGAAGCCATTTTCAAGATACAATCAATGGGCATGAGAGACTTACACAGAGGCACACAGAAATAAATGTGATCACACACAGGTGCTATACAACCTCAGGGGGAAAAATTATACAAAACCACAGTTGAAGGGTCACTTGGAAAGAAAATAGACGAAAAGATCTTGTTGATTCAAATCAGTAATGCAATTTGATTGTGCATTTCACATTCAGTTCTGGGAAGTATTTCTATCAGTGATTAACTGGATCTGATTTTAAATTCTCATACTAATACATGTTTTGTATCTTAATTTTGTTGAGTTTACTTTCTACATGATATAAAAGATCTCTATCTGGTTTAATAATCTGTGGCTGAAGTAGAGCATATCTTTTAAATGGTTTAAAAATAAATGAGGCTTTTAGAATAACATACAGAACAGAAACATATTTTGTTGTTTTAAATGTTACGTGTGTCCACATTGTCTGGAGTGAATTAAGAGAAGCTGCAGCATGAGAAAGACATAGAATGTACTCACAAATGAACCCTTTAACCTTACTTCTAAATTTTAAATATGAATTCATGCCTTCCAAGAAGCTGGTCAATGGATTCAGTTTATTTAAAAAACATAATATCCTGTGAATAATAATCTTCTTGGCTTTTTAGAGTATTTTAGATAGCTACTGTTCAAAATAACCAAGAGTCTTTTAGTAGAAGAGAAAATGCAGATCAAGGAATGTAGAATATCGAATATATAAAAATATAAGAAGGAAGATATATATATATAGAAATATATATATATAAGAAGAAAGATACAAGGAAATTTGATAATTTTTTAAATATTTGTTTGTATTTTTGTGTTTACAAAATTACTCAACATTACAATTGCTATTTTGAGCTCTTTCTGGATTTTTATTTATAAAAGTAAAGTTATAAAGTATGTTAATAACTATCAACTTTTCTTTGGTATGAAGTTTGGAGTTCAGCACTTCATCAGTTGCATGGAGTACAGTTCTAGTTGTAGACCTTTATACAAATTCTAGAGTAGTGGAAGATACGGAAGAATAGAAATGCAAAAGTGAATCTATGATCCCCCATATTTTTGCCTACACTTACATGTTTCTAAATATCTAACATTTGCAGCTATCCTTCATTCATCTTATGATCTGGGCTAGAGTCCATGTACACATAAACCCTGTTAGTCTTTCAGGTGCCACAAGACTAACATGACAACCTCTTGCTCCAGAAACAGTTCAAAACATCACAGTCAAATGAGCAGAAAGCAAATGAGGCACTTGATGTTTGAAACTGGGGAACACTGTCCTCAAATCCAGAACTTCTCAGTTAATTCCAACCATGTTCTAACCTTTCTGAAATCCAGATTCTGCTTTTAATTTATTTGGACCTCTATGCTACTGGTTCATAGCTAGTGGTGGTAGCAGCAACGGTGAGTCAGGATATAACAGCAGCTGTCTGCATTAGGCACTTTAGCAGTATTCTAACCACAGTACACCACTGAATCCATGACATTTACCTCCGTGTTGGCTTACTATTCAACAATTGACTCCATGGGTCTCTTTTATTTGGGACTAACAGAACAATTCCAGCCTAATTCATGGGTATATTTTGTAGATTTTTAGAGCTTTTGAACCTTTAACAAATTCACATAGATATAAATTATAATTCCTGGGAATTCTATGCCTTTCAACATGCTCAAGAGCATTGTGGGAGCCACAATTTCTGAATTTTGAGGTTCCAGAGATGATACTGTACATCAGACATTCTGGGAACCTATAAATCTCTGGGAACTTACAGCTGTCAGCAATCTGCGTGGAAGACTCACTGTTCCTCTAAAGTTCAAAGATGAAATTTTGGACTATTAATTCTGTCACTTTTGTCCAGCATGACTGTACTTTATGGGAATGGTGAAACAGTAATCCAGCACATCTGAGGGACCATCAGATTGGGAAAGGCCAGACAGGGCTTATCATAACTATCATTTCTCTTCTAGTTTCCTCCTGAATGATAAGACTTTTCCAACTGTGCTTTAAGTTATGAGGTGAAGGTTATCACCTATATTTCTGCTGTTGTTTTCTTTTAAAAAAAATCTTATCCTAACAGAATCTGGAGCTAGTTCTGGTATGAGTTAGATTTGAATGGTTGTATAAAAAATTTCTGAATAGAAATTTATATGAGCACACAACTGGAATAATACAAGTGGCTTGTGTAGGAAACGTGTTAGAAACTCATCTCCATTAAATTCAGCTCCATTAAATAATTGCACAGCAATGTTACTTTCCAAGAAATTGCAATTTTCTTCTTGTGGCAGAGTCAGTTACAAGTAATTCATTCATCTGCACATTCTCAGCTACATGGATTATCTGTCCTTCAAGATGATTCACACCCACAACATACACATATTGCTGTTATCTGTCATGATTTGCAGATTCTACTTGGGCTAGCCAACTGGGAGGTTGCAATATATTCATTTTTCAGTGATAGAGAAATCTAATGAAACTTCATGTTATAATGCATGTCAAGTTTGACCATAACGAAAATATGCTTCTTTTAAAGGAATTTTTGGGAAGCATGATACATAAATCCAAGGGAGAATTTCCTTCTGGCTTTCACATTTCACCTGGGGCTTAAACGCTGTATTTCTTCTGCCTCACAGAAAGAAATAACTTGTCTTCTGTGAGTCAGCAACAACACTGAAAAACTGCACCAGTTTTTGAAGCAGTGATTTGGTAGTAATGTTATCCCTAGGGAAAAACTAGTGCTTTTTCAGGTGTTCTGCAGTGAGATCAAAGAAAACATGCACAGAGTCTAGTCTACCTGCTCCAGTTTTAAGAGGAGAACCACATTATATGGGAAGGCTCTCCATATGATTGGGAACCCTGAAAAAAATAGGCCACAGTTGGAATTTGGGAGAGAGTGAGTGAGAGAGAGTTGTGGACATTCTTCCAAAATAATGGACGAGGCCAGTCATTTAGTATCCATTTTCTGCAAAGAAAAATTTAACATCCCAGAGGTTTTTATTAAAAAGACAAAACTGAGAGCTATCTTACACCAAGCCACCAAATTCTTTAGAACACACCATTTTCTGTGCTAATGCCCAGAATGCATAGTAGGCAGAATGATAAAGCTCAGAGACCAGTAAATTTGCCAGACAGTGAGAAGAAGAAAGAAGAAAATATAGGTAAGGCCTGGGTGTCCCAAATGCCAAATCATATGTTTTCTTCACAAAGTTTATTGTAATTCCCATTTCATAAAAGGTGATCTGGTGATGCTTAGAAATACACATGGCAAAAAGTCCATCTGCATGATACACTCGCATCCACACACAGAAAATAAATACCAGGGACTACATACATACACACACAAATCGACAAAACATTCCTTATCATAATCAGTGTATGTTTGTGTGAGTGTGTGTGGCTCTTTATCCTCACAACACTGTCAGCCAGGTTTGCTTAAGAAAGAAAACTCAATCAGTGAATTTTGAAGCTGAGTAGGGATCAGTTGCGTAGGGACGGGGGGCGATGGGGATGGTGTGCCCCCAGCAGCAAGCTCCTTGCTTGCCCTTCCCCCATGCACCGCAACCCTGCCCCCTGCACATCATAGCCTTGCCCCATCCATCATAGCCCTGCTTCATCTGTCATAGCCACCTCCCCACACATCATAGCCACACCCCTGTGCACCATAGCCATGCCCCCACATGCCGTACCCACACCCCCACACCTCTGGCCATACCCCCTCCCCTGCATGCACTCCAAGCTCCACCACTGGTAGAGATTTGAACCTGCTTTGTCGTGTTGGCTCTACATCATACAAAATGCTTTGAACAGTCCCAAAGCCCCACATGTGTGCAAGAACTATGTAAAAATAATAAATGAAAATATTTTAGTGCATATTTCCAGTTAGGCATGGAGTGGGTGATGGATAAAAAAATCAGGAAAGACAATTGCCTGACTTCAGTCTGATCATAATATCGTTTGCAGAAACAGCCCCTGATTTATTCATGATCTAGGTATTCATTCTGGCATAGGGGATTTCAGTGGATTCAAGATGCTCCGTTTCCACAAATGTATTCCTTTCATTTGAAAAATCTCTTCCCTTCATTAAGAGATATGAGATACACCTGAGGGCAAGCAGTTTAGTGTGGACATTGGACAAATTACTTTCTTGGACAAATTACTTTCTTGGACAAATCCCAGAATCTACCATCTATCATGGCCACTGCATGACAAAATTACAATTCAACTGCTGGGCAGTTCTTGGAGTTGTAGTCCCATAAAGTCAAATTACAAAGCTCAGGTTCTCTGTGTTTATCAGGGTGTTGATTTACTGCAGTGGGGATGCTTCTTTAAGCAAGTGGCTTAAAGGCTGCAGGGCAATCAGCATTGTCTATAAATGACTCACACTTCTTCAGGGTTATAGTGCTCATTTCATTTTTCTGTACGTTAATTATGATTTTGGTACATTACCCACTCCAGACTTACATTACACTTATGGGTTGCACAATCAGGTCTGTTTTACAAAGTAGGTTTTTGATGTGATGATGTCATGCTGATGCACCAAGACCATGTCCCTTATGGTTCTACAATATCTACCAATGGGTCATTTATTTCTCAGGGGCTTGCTGCTCCTATGAAGCACTCTGGCATTGACATTCTTCCTTCTTTTGCATACTAAACAAGTTGCCTGGTGTTTTCTCTTAAAATTATAGAATGAGGACAAAGGAAGGACGGCATCCTTGCAGGAAATCCTCCCAGCACACAAAGAGGCATGCACCATGAGGCTGGTTAACTCAAGGTCAGAAATATCTCAGGCCAATGATGGGCAACTCATTTCCCAAATCAGGCCACTGTTTGACAGGGGAGTTTGTTTGCCAGGGTGAGAATCATGTCCCCTCCCCCCGATGCAGTTCAAGTAGCATTCCTCTCTATTGGCTATGTTGATTGGAACTTCTGGGAACTGCAATTCATCAAAATTTGGAGGATCCATAATTCCCACCCTTAGTCTAATGTCATATATAATCCTATTCCAGTGGCTAAGGCTGTGGTCCAATACTCAGTGTAAGATAAGTCTCACCAAATGTAGTGGAGCTTAGCTCTGAGTAGACATGCACAGAACATATTGTGCTGTAAAAAGACTCCCAACCATTTTTTCCCTAGCTGGCTCTTTGCGGTAATACTTAGGTAGGAACAGAACCATCAGTCTTTTTCTGGTACATGCCCCTTGAGGTCTGTTAAGCCTTTTCCAACTCAGTCTAAAAACAGACAAATATCTTGAACAAAGTGTACATTGAAATAAGTACAACTAAAATACTTTTTTTCCCAGACAGTTGACTTGCCACCTCCAACTCAGGAATCTCTGGACAGTAACATATTCTGTGTTTATCATTGTAAGGCTTCATTAGGACGAGATGATGTCCTAATGAGAAAAGCTTTAAACATCAGATATCGAATATCAAGATGCCGAAACTAAAGAAATCAATTTTAAAAAAGCTCTCAAAGTAAAAAAATATGACTCAAACTGAGATGTAGGGCCTTTCTGCACTACACTGTTATAGTGCTATTATTCCACTTTCAATATCCTATGGAATCCTGGGGTTTGTAGTTTAGGGAGGGGCCTTTAGAATGCTCAGCCAGAGAGCTTTTTGGCCTCAGTAAACTACAAACCCCAGAATTCCACAGGATGTTGAATGTGCAATAATAGCACTATAACAGTGTAGTGCAGAAAGGCCCGTATCCAACACATGTGCCTGTATGACAGCATAGAGGATTTCTCAAATCATTGTCTTTCCACTGTGATGCAGTCAGAGGATTTCACAGGTGCAATAGGGAGGTTGTTCCTCTGTCATTGCCCCTTCTCTGTTCTGGAGAACTGGAAGACCCCAGGGGACTTCTAGGGGGAAAGAACAATTGAAATTGCTTCCATCCCATTCTGTTGATGGAATCTTCTGCTGGATCTTCCATATGAGAGGCATGAAGCAAATATAATCCATGATTTTTCCAATGACAAAAATAAAATATGGACCAGAATTTGGTTAGGATATTTACACCCTTGCAACTTTTGCTTGTACTGGCAGTCATTCCTTCCCAAAGCTTGAATATGGAACTATCCACTGATTCCACAGAGAAGCAGTTCCACAGAAGAATAATGGCCAATATCTCTTCTGGTCAACACTTGGGATCACCTCTGGCCCTTCTCACAGTTATCTTCATCCTCATTGCACTCCTAGGCACTTGTGGTGTTACCGTCCCGCAACACAGACCATAAAAATCTTTTAGTAATTTGTTTCAGAAAAATTGGACCATAAAAATATTTTAGTAACTAGTTCCAATAGAATCAAGATATTTTAAGTACATGTATCTGCCTATCAATTATTTATCTGTCTGCCTGCCTTCCTGTCTACCTGCCTGATCACCCGTCCATCCGTCTGTCTAGCTATCTTTTCAACCCTGCAGAAAACTAGAGGTTGATACACATTGGGCAAATCACATATTGTAATAACTCTTGATATTTTAAACATTGTTGAAACTCATAGGATTAAAAGTGACCTCAAGGGCCATCTGGCCTAATGTCCTATAGAAATCCACAGCTACAGCACCTGAAGAGGTGGTGTCACTATAAAGCATTACCTCTATGCTTTGAAATTTCTCAGTTCCACAGCTATTTTAGTGAGAGTACAATTCGGTTTATTCCACAAGTTCTTAAAAAATACATTTGGTTATTCAGATGTTCAACCATCATAACTGAAAAAATAAACTTTTAACTAGCATCCAACCAAAATGTACCATGCATTTGCTGCTGCTGCCTATTCTTACATCTTCCTCCTCATTATTGTTATTATTACCATCCAACCTTTCCCCAAAGATTAAAGCAGCTTATAAATTAAAACGATTACAATAAAATCATAATTTATATATGCTGAATACTGTCCTATGCTGTGGCAAGGGAGCAATTCAGAGAATTAAGTCCAATCAGAACAACTTTTAGAGCATAAGATAGATTTTTGTACAGATTGTTCAGTAAGTGCAGCCTATTGTCTAATAGAAACAAGTCCAAATAAGTTGGGTTCCATCCATCAACAATTCTTAATAGAAAGGATAGTCATGAAATTGATTTCTGACTGTAATAACATCCAATGTTTACTGACCTTGTTTGGTTTTGACCCAAGCTGCCTCTTCATAAAAGACAACCTTTCTTGTCAGGTGGTTCTTTGTTTTTGATCAATAAATACAATCCCTTCTTTATTGAGCAAGTGTACCAAGAACTTAACTTGTTTCTGCTCCCAAACTGCATGTTCTATCATTGGGATTTGTCTACTGCAAACCTTGCTCTCTGTATTAAGGTGGTGCTGGTTTAACTCTTCAGGGAATTATTCTGAAAGACATCAGACACAGATGCATTATATGCAAGGTTGTGATCCCTTAAAACAAAGGGAATTTTGAATTTATTCACAACAAATCCAGGAACTATAAACACACAAATGGCAAGACATCCTGAACTAGGCCAATCTGTCCATGAAAGAGCAGTAGCACCCAGCAGCTTGATGGATATTTGCTTGTCTGTAAAGAAGCCATGTATCCTATATTAGGGCTAGAAATTTTTCAAGGTTTCTCTATGTCCACTTCTTTTGGTAGAGACCAGTAATAGTTGGTGGCTTTCATTTTAAGATTCAACCCCTTTAGCACATTTACCAGTTGACCTTTCCCCAAATCAAAGTTCAAATTGGCCCTTTTCGCATGGCGTTTTTAAAGTGTATTAGGCACGCTCCCTCCCCACTTCACAAGCCACTGTACCGCATGATGTTCTGGTGAACCAGGTGCTATCATAGCCATGGATAGTGCTGATAGCGCGTTTTCTTATTTTCGCCTGAAAGGCGAAAATAACCTCCCTTTCACTCATCGGTTGCATGACCAGAGGGCCTGAGGAGCCATCGTCTGGCATGCTTCCAGGAAGGAGCTGGGAGTGGGCGGGGTGTGGGCAGTCCCTGCTGCCTGTCCCTCACACTGCAGCTCCCGGGGATGCTCTGCCCAGCAGCAGGCTGGCCGCTGCCCCCATCGCAGCAGGGAACACTGCACGATACGTCGCCAAGAGAGGCCACTCTGGGGCTGTGTCGCCACTCACACTCGAGACAACAGCAGCCCCCGGGGTCCAGCCGACTGTTGCTTTTTTTTGTTTGTTTCAAACCTGGTGCTATCGTTAGCACGTTAGCACATTGGCATGTTACCAACGTAGTATGAAACAACCTGTTGGCAGGATCTATCGTGCTAACGTTAGCACTATAGTTGACGAAACAATAAAAAAGAAAAAGAAAAACCACTGACCAATCAGGGGTGGTGGGGTGGGGACAGGGCGGGACCTGGGCGTGGCCCAGGATGCCAACATGCAGACAAGGCACCAAGTGGGGACTGGTGCTCTCTCACGAATGCCCTACTATGTGCAGACTGCAAGGGGCTCTCTACTGGGCCTCCTGCGATATTGGCAATATTGTGAGGGCTCTAGTTCATCGCACTATCAAGGTAAGGTGCGAAAAGGGCCACTAATTCACCATAGAAAACTCCACTGACAAGATATCCATCAGTTGCAAATGGGGCAGACACAGAACCTCATCCTGGTCTAAATTCGGCATTAGACTTTTTAGACAGTTTCTGCAGCAACAGGCTTCCAAGGGTGATATCAGTGGGCATGAAATAATTTTAAGAGAGCACAGAGCACAGAGAAAGCTGGGAACTGCAAGTACATGAAATATTTCTAACATCCACTTTAGGAAAAAGACCTGAACCCTAATCCTTTTGACCCTGCTGTCTGGATCTCAGGAAGCAAATCCTTACCCGCTAACCTCACTTGAGAGATGGCTGGCTAATGCTTGCTTTTTTAAAAAAAAAAACCTTACAAATTGCAGAAGAGTTTGTCACATTGCTGACCACAAGACACAACTGTAAAGGCATCATCCTAACCTTGCATTTTTCTGTCTCTCTAAAAGATGAACTTTAACTCAATTGTCAAATTATCAGTAATTTTATTTTAAAAAATTAATTTAATAATTTTTGGCAAATTCATAACATCTTCATTAGATTAATTGAATTCCTCTCTATCTGTGTGTGTACATGCACACATGTGCATGTGATGGATAATGTTTAATGCAAAAATACGTATGCATTTTTACTCAGAAATAAATCTGAGTTCACAGTGACATACTCTCAAGGAGATCTTAAAACATTATGTCTGAAAATTAATTCAATAATGTTAAACATTAGACACTGGAAAATTAATTCATTACCACTAACAGTAATAGCTTAATTTGTTTAATTAGTAAAGTTATTTTTGATTAACCTGTTATTCTGAAAGTTAGTTGTTATGACAGACCTTTGGATTTACAGATAGTGGCATGGAAAGTATCATCCTTGATTCTAGAGGACACATTTTACTATTGGCAACTTCAAAAGTGAAGTGCTTCTTTTTCTTTTTCATTCTAAGATTGCCTTCAACCAACCTGGCATTTTCCACCCAGATGGACTACAAACTCCATAATACAATTGTTGTCTGGGGATGATGGGATTTTAAAATGTCTGTAAAATGTCAAGGAGTGAGTGTTGTGTAGTAGTTTATGCACTGGACTTTAACTCTGGAGATCACATTCAGATGCCTGCTCTGCCATGGAAACCTACTGGGTGACCTAGGGCAAGTCACACTCTCTCAGCCTCAGAGAAGGCAAAGGCAAACCTCCTCTGACCCAATCTTGCCAAGAAAACCCAATCATATGGTCACCTTAGGATTACTGTAAGTCAGAAGTGACTTTAAGGCACACAGCAACAACAGACTAAGATGGTGAAGGCTATCGTAACATTTGGGATCTCATCTTACAATTAAGTTTCCTTACTGAGCTATACCTTTCCTCTTTTTTCCACCCCTTCCACCTTCACCAACACATACACTGTTCACTTGACCTCCAAATACCCTGTTTTACAAAGAACAATAACAAGATGTTAGAGCAAAATTGGAAACAATATGACCTTCCACATGGTTCTGAACTGCATCCCTCACCATTGGCTATGCTGACTATGGCTTTGGGGAGCTGAAGTCGAAGCATGTATGGGGAGCCTCATAGCCTCAGCTCTGTCTTAAGCCCTCACTGCAGGAAGGTGTCATACCACCAGAGCAACATATTATTCCCAGTCCAGGATCTGTGCTATTGCACAACATTGCTGCTAACCAGCAGCTATCGTGTTGCAATCCATCAGAAATCTGCCCTTTTTCAATGTTGGAAATAATCCGGTAATGACCTTCTTTTCCACAACAATCCTGTCAGGTGTGTAAGTGGAGTTTCTCAATAGCGCTTATAGCACTTCCTTCCATAGCCCATCCAGGAGTGGGCATGGTGTGGACGTTTCCAGGTTGTCCCTCCCTCAGCTATTCCCATGGCTAGTAAGTTCAAAATCTATCACTTCTCCTTCTTTATTTTAAATTTCTCCTTTGAGTTAATTTTTTTCTTATTTTAAAAACTTTTTTTAGCATTATAACACAAAAATGCAATAGTGTACTGGCATGTCGTGATGTTACAACGTTGTTGCACTAGTACGGCTTACAAAAAACAAAACAAAAAACCCTGACTAATCATCTACAGGGAAAAGGCAAGGAGAAGCCCTCACCAATGATGCTTTAATGAGGTAAGAACACTGATGGCAATAATGCTACTCATCCACTTAAGTCCAAAGGGTGCAGTAGAGAGCATTCAGAATCCAATACCATCGTGGAAATGGCCATTCATTCATTCATTTATTTATTTATTTCTTAATTCTCCTACAGATGTGAATGTATGAATTTAGTTGTCTGTGTCATTCAACTCCAAGCTACAGCCTTACCAAAACAAAGTTTGTGACTCATTGAAGAAAGGAGTGGGTAAAAAGCAGAAAGGGAAAGGATGAGAGGAAAAGAGGGATAAAAAAGCCAAGATGACTTTATGAGAGGTTAAAGCTATTTGCCTAAATTCATACCTTCTCCATGTCTATTCAGAAGTAGGCGGGGAAAAATGTGGAAAGCATTCCACTTAATTATCCAGGTGCTCAGCACTGTGAGGAATAAAAAAATAACAAAGAAGTTCAGAGCGATTTACTCCTGAGAAGAAATGGGGAAGGTAAATGGCTACAGACTTTGGCTACAGACAAATAGATTTGACTTCAGGCTCAGTGACCTAGGGTGTATGTGGAATAGGGTGGGAGACAAAGCCAAGAAATTGAGCTCCTCAGCCCAGGAATCTGACATCTGTAGTGAGAACTACTCTTGGAAGATATTGTAAGGGTGCTCCTAGAGATAGGCTGTGAGTGTTCATCTACCATAGGGGAAACTTGTGAACCTCCCTGGTTAAATTAACCCTGATGTACCAACATGCTGCCTGTGATTCAAAATGTCTGCTGCCATGTGTGCAACAGGTGAGTGTTTTGTTTGTTTGTTTTTTGCAAAAGCTGCTTAGGTCTGGTACCCAACTGGGATGACTTTTTTTGCTTTTTCAGCCCTTTGAATGACTCTGGTTGAGGTTTGCTGAAGAAAAACAACACACTCAGCTTCTTGGGGAGAAGCAGCTGGGGAATTAAGGGCAGCCTCTTCCTCTGTTTCTATGACCCCTTCTGACAGTTCATCCACACTAGCAGCAGTAATTATGCAGTCAGGGTCTGCCATTTGGGGCAACCAGGTGACTTCAGAAACTTCAGCCTCAGCAAGATCAGAGGCAAAGCTGATTTTAGCTTCCTCCCCAGTCAGCTCCTGAACTGCAGCCATGACTCCAGAGGAGGCAGATGGTACAGGGGGAGCCGTGTGTGAATGTGTATCTTTACAGCCCCCGCAGGGGTTGGTTAATAACACTTACACTTCCTTCACAACTCACATGCTTGACTGACAGGCTCTTGGGGCCAGTAGTGTTAGCTTTTGTATTTGCTTTCTGGTGCTTTCTCCACCAGAAAGAAAGATAGAGATGCAAAAAGACAGAGATGCAAAAAGAGAGGAAGATGCGATGGCAGAACATGACAAAGGGAAAAGGAAAAAGCTTTTTAAAACAGAGCAAACAGCAGGAAAATGGCAAAGCCAAGAGGGAAGCAGAGGAGACTGTACAACCTTTTCTTAGCAAGACAAGGAAAAAGAACATAGGAGGCGCAAATAGCAATAGCAAATGTCCAATAACAAATACTCATTTAAAAAAATGTGATCCCTTGCCTCCCCTGGATGGCTCCTATTCCACTGGCTGGGAATGCAGTTTAACCCCTATTTTAGGGCTTTGTTGTAAGGAACAGCATGCACATCAAGCATTTTGAACATTGTACATTATTTTTATCACCTTTTTTCATCCATAAGCATCAAGTTGAGAGCATGTAGGAGAAAACAATTCTATCATGCCCTGAAAAATGAGAACAAATAGGAAAGAATGGAAAATCACAAATGATAATTTAGAAAAATTAAAGAAAACATCCATCTGGTGTGTAGACATGCCACTGTCACAAGTCATAAGTACCTCTAGCCAGTGGCATAACCACCTCTGGCTTCTTTATGTACCTCATGCTCTGCTCTATTTATTAGCAGGCCAAGCATCTGCCAATGAACACAGATTTTCCCCAATTAGTTCAGTAGAACCTGCTCCGCTCCATTTTTTTCCAGAAACAAACTGAGCTAAACCTCCAGTGAGAACCATGGCAAGAATTGCCATGGGTTTCAGTAGACTTTGGCTCAAGATTACAGTGGATGAAGCTTTAAATATGACACTGAAAGTTAGATTCTGAGGGATAATTTCTAATTAGATCATGCTTGGCTTTTCAATCTGCAATGCTGTGGCAGCTTATGTGGGTGGAAATAAAATCTTCTGAACATTAGCTGGAGAGCTACCAGCTGGTTTTCAAAGTTAAGTTGCTGGACATCCTTTCTGACTGTTCACTTCAAATATGTATGCCTGGACCTGCTCTGATACAGTTATTAAATCAGCTCTCATACATGAATCAGCCAACTGCCCATGAGTTTGGGAGGGTTTTGTAATATATTACTTTGATCGTTTCAATCAGTGCAAGTTTTTTAAAGTGTAAATTCCCCATCTACCCTGCAAATTTTGAAAGTAATCAATTTTTTAAAAAAATATCCACCAGGTGCATCTGGCTATCTTAGAGCCAACATATATCTTTTATAGCCATCTGTATTTTTTTCCCCTTTTAAACCTTTTATTTTCCTTTACTTGTTTTAAACAGATTATATACAATAAACATTTCTTCATCCAATCTAAGAGGTTTTTGCCAGTTTAAATCAAAATAATACCATGTGGGTATATATCAGAAAGCTACATGGTGACTTTATAGTCAAACAGCAGAAAGCAAGAGGATGTGTCCAAATGTCACCTTTAAAAAGTAATTTCTTAAAACAGCTTCAGAAGTGGTGTATGTGGGTATATATCAGAAAGCTACATACACCACTTCTGAAGCTGTTTTAAGAAATTACTTTTTAAAGGTGACATTTGGACACATCCTCTTGCTTTCTGCTGTTTGACTATAAAGTCACCAGAAACTTGCACTTAAAAGTTTGGCTAGATTTTTTTCTGAATCAATATGTGAAATGCTACTACGCTACTTAGATTCCCTGTCATCACAGTTCTCCAGTCTTCAACATTCACTGATAGAAAAAAAGGCACAGTCCCTGTCCTGTTGTGTTCAACATGTGACAGCTGTTTCACATATGTGAGTGACACATGATATTGGGTAATGGGATCACAAACAGAAATGCACAAACATGAACCTTTTCTTCTCAGCAGAGTATGTTTCAGCATTCCATAATGGTACAGTAGCTTGAAAAATTGTTCTATGCATAATTTTGATCAGAAAGACAAATGCTGGAAGAGGGTTGCCAATAGAACAGGGGTGGGCAAAGCGTAGCGTGAGGGTTGTTGTGGCCCCAGGACCAGTTTTGTGGCCCGAGGTCCCTTAAATGCACTCTAAAGGGCATGGGTAAGATTTTTATCCTGCTTTTGCTCCCATAGACCATTTTAGGCCCAAAAGATACCTTTTAAGAAACAAACAGGAAGTAACCTCTACTCACTTCCTGTTGTTAAAAAAAAGCATCTCCTGAGCTTAAGATGGCCTTGATGTGAAGCATGGAGAAAATGTTTCCTAAATGCACCAAATGGCATTTGGAGGTCAATTTTTTTCAGGGGATCCAAAAGGCAGTGCAGCCCTTCAGGGCTCTTGAGGAGCTAATACAGCCCAATATCCTCCCACAATTGCCCACCCATGAACCACAAGCACAGAAAGTGGAGTAGATTGGCATGTGTAACTGAATAGTGCTCATGCAAGTTGTGTGATATGCGTTACCTCCATTAGCTGGCCTAAGTGACATACACTCTGATGCAGACTAACATGTGGTAAAAAAAATGTGCTGTGTGGTACACCATCCCATCCAACACAAATGAATGCAGATGTACCCAAAAGAATCAATGCATACCTATAACAGCACGGTTACTCCCGAGTAAATCCTGCTGTATCCGGCACAGTTCTTTCCAATATAAATGTGTACTAATAAAGCTGAAACTAATCTAAAAATACCTAATTTTATTGATGGTGCTTTAGCTGTTTTTTTTATCCTTTTCATTTTGTACTTTATTGTGTTTTATTATACTTTGTTGTATATGTTTTATTTTTTGTTCTAAACTCCATTGAGCACCATTTGATGGAAAGAAGGCATGCAGATTTAATTAATAAATATGTAATATTGCACTTTGAGAGCCAGTGTGGTATAGTGGTTTGAGCATTGATTGGACTATGACCCTAGACCGTGGTTCGGTTTCCTGCTTGGCCATGGATGCTCACTGGGTGACCATGGGTGGGTCACACACTCTCAACCCCAGAAAACTCCTTGATAGTGTCATCTGAGGGTTCCTATAAGTCAGAAACAACTTGAAGGTACACAACAAAACAACAACAATGTTGCACTTTAGGGCTTTTCACAGTTTGAGTCCTGCTCTAGATACCAGTCTTAATCTTTGCCAGTCAGCACAATCTCGTAAATTATTATGAATACAGAAGGATATGTTCACAGGCCTGGTCTAAGCACTCATGGATATCTCAAAAAGAGAACAAGACAACAAGCACTCAGATTTAATATTTTTATAAAAATCCAGTTAAGATGAGTTTAAATATGTGCTACTTGCCTCAAAATATATTATCAAAGTAGTATTGAAATAAGGAAAACATTAGACAACAACATTTAGATTCAACATTTTAAAAATAGTTGACATTCAGCTCAAATGTGTAGTGCTGTCTCAAAATATTTTGTCAAAATGGCATTGAAATAAACTACATATAAAGTAGGCATTTTGACAGATGTTTAACTTTTACTTGTAATAAATTCTAGTATTGACCAGTGAACCCATAAAGTCTTAAATACTTAAAAGTTGTCTTTACTCAAGAAAGGAAAAAAGATGTTTCCAATTGTGTGTTCACCATCAAAGGGAAGTGCAACACATTCTGAGAACAGCCTCAAGGGGAACAGAAGAATAAATTATTTTTTGCTTGCTGTGTTCAAAGTCTTTCACTAGACATTCCAGACCTTCATTCCATGCACCAATCAGATGATTTTCCTTTAGGGTATGCTTGACTTTCACAGGCATACCTTGAAACCATGAACTTTTCTCATGAAATTTAATGACTACAGCAGATCCTATGATAGATGTGATTATATTCCATGAAATATAATTATCTTACTATCTTGGAAAAGGCTTGTTTCTACAAGGATCAATTTTAAAGATTTTTTTTTAAAAAAAATTATTTTATTTGGTGAAAAACCTTTTATTTCTTTAAATATTTATTTATTTTGTTTGGTAGAAAATATTTTCTTTCTTTTCCTGACATATAAAACTGTTGGAAAATGTTTCGCTTTATTCACTTATTACTGCAGTTTAGGCCTCCTTGGAGATATCCCTAGATATCATTTTGATATCAATAATTTGGCCCTCTTCCACCACGCCTCTCCACGTGTTTGTGAGGACCCCGGACAAGCACAGAACTAGGCTCGGCCACTAATCGCTGGACATTCCATTCTCCACCCAGGCAGGCCAGAAATAGCCAGATCACTGCTTTAGGAGACCTCTCTGCAAACACCCTCATTATCTATGCACGCTGTTTACAAAGGACTCTCTGCCCTGAGCAGGTAACTTGGCAAACTGAATACTCAAATGCCAAGCACTCTGCATTTGCATATTGTCTACCTCTTTGTCAATTTGGACTTAACTCAATCATGCTAAATTTTGACTTTTCCAAGGCTTTGTCCCGTGCCCAAAACTCATTGTTTTCCCCAAGTATGGCATAGCCTGCAGTTATATTTCTCCCTATAAAAACCCCTGATTCTGAGACCATCCTCGGATCGCTCCCGAGTTCCAGACCCTAAGTTGCTAGAATGCTGTCAGGCAGGAACACTTTTGTGTGTGTGTGTGTGTCTGAAATCTGTGTGTTTGAGCTCCAGGAGCTACTCTATCAGGGTTGGAATCTATCCCCCTTTTCTTGCTTGGTTTGTGTGTGTCAGCCACCCTGGCACTGCCGATCGCAAGGGGTGTGCACAAGTTGACCCTGGAATCACATCCCTAGCTCAGGGTCTATCGTGGGCTGGGATCCGAAGTCTTAGGGTGTTAGTGCCGCAGGAACAGTCTACACCCATCCAACACCATAGCAGCAAGCCACAGAAAGCACTTAAGAGAGGAGACCCTTCTCTTTTCTCTTTCCCCCAGAGTTGAAGACGCGGGTGCGTCCCGCTAGTAGGTGTTCTTGAGTTAGTGAAAGCGTAGGTGCGTCCCACTGTGTAATTTTCAGGTGCATCCCAATTGGCTAGCCGACTAGGTGCGGGGGGTGATTCCCAACCTAGCCTAGGGTTTAGAGATTTGGCCCGTGGTGTAGGAAGGTACCCCTCACCCAGAAAACCAGTTAGGGATGGTTCGGTTCTGGTTCCTTGCCCCCTTTTCCCCACTATTTGGCCAGGCGGTGTAGTAAGTTCCGAAGTGTACGTCTCCCCCCTTCAGGCAGGTGGAGTACTCCTGAGGGTCCCCTGGGTCTAGGTGACCTCCCTGTCCCTGATCCATTTCCTCGTCCTTTTGTCCACAATGCTGTCGAGGTGGAAAACCAGGCTTGGGTGTACAAAAGCGACTTTTGTTTGGGCAGGCTGGAGATAGGTTCCCATCCCTCCTTCCTAGAGAAGTTCCACGGAGTTTGTTTCCCGACAGCTCCCCCCCCGGGGGGCCTAGGTGATCCTACCCATCACTCCAGTTCCTGGTCCTGCTTTTGTGTTAAGAAGTTCAGTTGTGCAGTGTTGAAATGGCCAAGGAGAGCCCAGTTACTGTTAAGGACCTCATGTGTGAGGAGGAGGTCCGGGGAAAGCTAGAAAGGTGGGTGTTGAGTAAGGGGAAATGCCCCTGGAAGGACTCTTTCTTCCATATGGCCAATCCCTTTACCACACTCCGTGAAGCGTACACCTGGCACAGAAGACAAAGAACCCATTTGGGCAATCAAAGGATGCTTTGGCCGCTTGGAGACTTTGGCTTACGGCCGGAGATGCTAATAGTGTCCTTGTTGAGACCTGAGGGAGGCTAGCAGAGATGGAGACGGAGAATGCCTGGCTTCATGCCGAGATCAAGGCACTGTGTGCAGACAAGGTAACATTTGCGTCTGCCACGCAGGCCTCCGCACAGAAGCTTAGTGACATCACGGTAGTGGCGTAAACTTGGGAAAAGAAAGCCCATGCCTTAGAGGCTGAGCTGGATCATGCCTGGGTTGCGGCCAAATTCGTGGTGGGGCAAGTGAGAGAACAGCAGGAGGCTGTTAGTTATGCAGCTTGCCTTAAGCAGATCGCTGCACTGGAGAGCCAGCTCCATACCCTTAAGGCTTTAATTTTGGCTGTGAGTCCAGAGCCGCTCCCAATTTTGCTCAGGATTTTTCCGAGGAGCCCTTGCCGGAGGATGCTCTGGCAACCCTTCCCCATAATCTGGATTAGAGTGAACCTAAGGTCCCAGTCCACCTAGTAGAGACATGGTCCATGATGAGATGGACCACCCCCCTTGGCGAAGGCAGTTCAGAGAGGGCAGAGACATAGGAGACGCAGGTCACAGAGACTAGGGTCCCCTGGCGTGCCACCAAGGCCAAGGCAATTGCAGACCAACTGGGTCCATTAACTCAGTCCACTGGGATCATGTGGTTGAATGCAGTCATCCACTTGCATCCCACGGCCAATGACCAGGACCTGACTCAGCTGGCTCGGCTTTGCATGTCCCCGTCCGAACTCTCAAATCAGCCATGGCAGCTCGAGGCTTGGTTAGGCTCGAGGCCCACGCCTGGATGAGGGAGGTAGTTAAGATTTTGTGGCCCGGACAGAGTGCGAGCATGCTGTATGTCATGGAGCAACAGAGTCCTCATGAGAACCCTGAGGCTTACATGGCACGGAAGCAGCTCCTCGCCATTCTGGCCAAGAAGGTCCCTCTGACCGCCCACAGGTACGACTTTGACCACATGGAGTTCAAGACTCTGTTGTACAGAGGCTTGAACCACAAGACCAAGATGGCCCTGGGTTTAGTGGATCCGGCCACTACTAACTGGGAGGAGTTTGGAAATAACCTCCGGTGGGTCTCCGACCTGCTCTGAGAGGCGGGTTCCCTCAGACCCCCCATCAAGGCCCATGGAAAGGAACCTGGGAATTGGGAACCCATAGCCGAGGTGACGTACTCGAATTATCGGTCCCATTCCCAACACAGGAAAACGGCACCAAATTCGGTTCCCAAGGGGAACTGGAATCAGCGTCCAGCTCTCAGACAGGACAGCAGACAGTGGCAAGGAAGGGACTCCCGCAGCCAGCCCAGCAAGGCAGGGAATCCCCCACAGCAGCCATCTGCCCCCAACCAGCCCTCTGATTCAAGCTCTCCCAGGGAGACATCTGGCGGGTATGACCCCACGGCCCAGACGTACACCTCAGACAGAGTGAGAAGCTGGGGTGTGCTACGTAGGTTTGGACTGGACATGAGCCAGTTCGACAAATGTCCCAGCTCTGAACTGATTGAGGCTCTGGAGAAGCAGCTTCAGGCAGGAGGTAAACAGCCGGTCAGTGCCATGACCAATGGCCCTCCTCTGACTAGATACTATCCAAACCTGGATCTGCAGGAATAGGGGTGCCTTCGGTCCAGGAGGTTTCCCCGCAACGTTGTGGCTAGGTTGAAGCCAGACAGGTGGGGAAAGTTCTGGGTGAAGGCAGGCATAGGGACTGAAAGGGAAAAGACTCCTGCCAATCTTCTTGTAGACTCTGGTGCAGCACTGAACGTACTGCACCCCAAACTTGTGAGACACGGTGAACCTACACCCGAGCATGTCCAGCTTTCTAGATATGGGAGGGGGAACCCAATCCAAGCCCTTCAGAACACCCAAGCGCCCCAGGCACACCAGAGCCAGGCAGATTGCACCTCCTTCTGACTCAACCCCGAGTGCGAATCTTACCACCTCCGAGACCGTAGTGCTTTCAGAGCGCCGAGAAGGATCGCACCAGGCTTAGGTTCAGGAGGAAGTCCCCACCAAATCTGATAAGGACATTGCCAGCATGTGTGAGAGCCAGGAAAAGGAGAACTCACTGCAAGTGGAAGCTAGCCCCAAGCTTCCAGAATTTGTCATGGTTCCCTCTTTGAGCCCCCTGTTAGAGACCAGCAGTTTCCCCCAAGATTTTCTTGAATCTTTGGCAGAGAGGATTCTCCTTGCCCTCTTTCAAGGGAATTTCCTGTGGGACTGCAGATCCAAGCAGAGAGATGCTCCTGCCCACCCAGAGCAAGGGCTAGCACAGGCACTCACCCTGGCACACAATGAATTGACCATACATACTCCCTTTGACTGCATTCCATCAGGGGAGACTTCCACTATAGCTGTGAGTCCCAAATGCCACACAGAGGCAGACATGGCTACTGCCTTCCCCTCCGCAAAGTTGTTCTGGTGCCAGCTGGCTTCCATGTTCAATGGCATCCACATTATTGTGACACTAGTGATCTTGAGAGGAGCCAGGACAGTTCTTGGTTCTGTCTCAATCACCATCCTGCCACCACATGCGATGCTTCGGGAGGCACTTGGATTAGATGCCAGCCTCCACCTTAAATTGAAGGAATGGAAGGGTCACCCGGTTGATCCCGCCTCTGTGGCAATCGCAGAGCTAGAAGATCCCAGGTGCTCAACGACCCAATGTGAGCCCTCTAATTTTCCAAACCTCCTTGAATCGCAAGGAAGTGCCAACCGTTAATTTGTCTGAGACGTTTGTCTCCATTTAGGAGCCGTTTGACAACAGTTGAGTGGCCATTGTCTGCATGGAGCAGAGGCAGAGTGGCGACCCCTCTGAGCTCCCACTTATTGTACATAGTCACGCCATGTATATAGTTCTGTTTGTTTTAGTTTTGCTTAGTTATATCTCTCTCTTTACTGTTTTGGGGGAAGACCCATGGGATGGCTGTCCTGAGGTCCTCCTGTCCTCTGAGGTAGATTGGGCCTTCAGAGTCAGCCCTGACCCCCTGAGGAAGGGACACAAGTCAGACCGGGACGTCGGCATTCTCTCACGCTGAGGGATTGCCTTGTGCAATGGCATCCTGGGACGGAAGGGCGAGACAAGGGAGCCTCACAACCCTCTCAGTGAAACCAGGTCTGATTCTGGACTCCCAGTCTACTGCCCAGAATGACCCCCACCTTTCAGAGACCTCTCTCCTCGTTCCATTTGAGAGCCTAGATTGTTAGGGGGAGAACAATCTAAGCCGCTGCTTTGTTTTCCACTCAATTTGGCCTTGAATTCCTAAATTTAGATCTCATCTCTGATGCCCCATAAGGGCAAGAGACCCAAACAATTGGCTGGACGCCTGGCCCCGGTGCATTGTGTCTAGTTTGCATATGCTGATAGAGCATTTGCATACATATGCCCCACCATCCTGACCAATCACCGAGAGAGTCAGCGTCCGCTCTGGCAATGAGCAAGCGTAACACTCGCTTGTCTCAGGTTTGGATAAACTCTTTCTTTTCACCAGTTTGGGAGCCCCCCCCCCCCGCCAGGCAGAGGGCAAAATAATAAGACCAGAGCCTAACCTAGTTCAGCCTGAGCACGTGTGTACCGTTGCCATTGCAAACAGGGCTTCAGCAAGGGCAACTTATGTGTAATTGATCAAAACAGAGTGCTCCCTGGTGAAATACTGGATGAAGCACAGTATGCATGCCCAGCCTCGTGTGATCCATCTTATCCTGGAGCTTTGCAAGCCCAGTCTAGCCCAGAGGTACGTGACTGGAGGGCTGATGTCTCCTGGCGTCTGGTCAGACCCACTAACCAACCAAGGTGTGTTGCAGTCACCCCTGCATCCTCCCATGGTTAGAAGCTCTGCCTTGGCACTTCTGCTGTAAAGAGCATCTCCCAGCATCTCCAAGAACCTGGTTTTCCAGTCCCAAATCCACTCCCACCAGGCTTTGGGCCAGCCATGAATTTGCATTGATCATCTACATTGGCTAATAATCATGTCAGTCTTATACCAAAAAGCTACAGGTCAACGGCTCCAGAGAAGCGGGCCGACCGCTGGACCAGACCATCACCCCTGGGCACCATGGGGAGGGGTGAAAGCCATAATACCCCTGCTCCAGTCAGGAGCCAGGCCCGAGGAGACAACTCAAGTCCTCTGATGCTGCTGTGGGACCCAAGAAGGAGTGATCCAGCCTCTCCCCAGCGAATTTAAAGAACTGTTTGCTGAACTCTCTGGCTTCAAGAACATTTGCATTTGCCTTTTGGACTATTCCTCTTGCCAACGCTTTGCAAGCCACTTCCTGCACAGAGCTAGCGTTCCCTGGCTAGCTTGTCTGCAGACTTGGACACTTTGTTACTCTGACTGTTTTGCTTTTGGGACTTTGCCTCAATGCCTCATTAGAAGGCACACCACCGTTTTCGGACTCCAAGGATTTATTGCCACCACTCATTTGCTTACTGGTCTCTATTGATGGGACATTTGGGATATTGATTATTGCTTCATTAATGTTTGTGTGTGTGAATGTGTTTAGATTTAGGTTTTTAGCTAGGAATGTTTTTATAAGGTAGTAATCCCTCGTGCTTATTGCAAAAGCCCCTTGGTCCAAGGAGTGATACAACCTCTGATCCTGTAGACCCCTATTCGGAGCTAAAATTGCTTTAAAATGTTTAATTGGAAAATGACTGATATTGTCCCATATCGGCCACCTTCGGGGGGGGGCATTCTTACTGCAGTTTAGGCCTCCTTGGAGATACCCCTAGGTATCATTTTGATATCAATAATTTGGCTGTCTTCCACCACGCCTCTCCATGTGTTTGTGAGGCCCCTTGACAGAACTAGGCTCAGTCACTAATTGCTGGACATTCCATTCTCCACCCAGGCAGGCCAGAAATAGCCAGATCACCGCTTTAGGAGACCGCTCTGTAAACACCCTCATTATCTATGCACGCTGTTTACAAAGGACTCCCTGCCCTGAGCAGGTAACTTGGCAAGCTGAATACTCAAATGTCAAGCACTCTGCGTTTGCATACTGTCTACCTCTTTGTCAATTCAGACTTAACTCAATCATGCTAAATTTTGACCTTTCCAAGACTTTGTTCCACACCCAAAACTCATTGTTTTCCCCAAGTATGGCATAGCCTGCAGTTACATTTCTCCTTATAAAAATCCCTAATTCCGAGACCATCCTCGGATCACTCCCGAGTTCCAGACCGCCTTGCTGCCGCTTTGCTTGGCGAGCTTCCCCTCAGCTCCACGTGCTGAGATACATCGAACCCCAGCATCGCTCTCTATCTTCTTTCCAGGCTGCAGGAACAGGTTTTGTATCACCCAAATCAACTATCCCTCTGAAAATCCTGCTATCATACTCAAACCTTTATTTTCTTTACCTGTGTGTGTGTGTTGCTTACATTGTGTGCCTGTATTTAATAAAGATCATTCATTATTTCCAGCACAGTTTGCTCCTTGACTTGGCCTGACCCCGTAAACATTGGGTTACAAGATCCTGCTGTGTTACCCTGCCTCTCGTAGTGCCAGCCAGTGCTCTTGACTAATTTCCCCATCTTGTGTAATTGTAAGGTTATTTAGGTGTACCTCCCGAGACCCCCAGTAAACAGGGTAACACACTGAAGTTCAGAAGCCCACATAACAGGTTCTTGAGAAGCAAGATTTTTTTATCCCATCATTCTATGTTGGTGTTGGCAGGTCCTTTTAGCCAATGAGATTTGGTTGTGTGATTATTTCTGAATCCAAATTAGATCAAAATCTTCCTGCCTGTATTCTCCTGTGGTTCGCTTTTTTTTGTAATAGCGTCTTTTTCTGTATGAGATCACTTGGACAAAAAGGTGAAAAGATGCCAAAAAAGGGAATGTATATGGAAAAGGATAATCTCCCCCTTCAACCAAAACGTGAAATTGATTTTTATTGAATTGAATTTTTCACTCATTCCTGCACACAGTATGTAGAGGGGCTTCTATGTGAATGTGAAATTGCTCATAGTTTGCTGTGTTTTTAAATGATAACTCCCAGGATTCCTACTGGTTATGGTGGCTGAAGAATTCTGGGAGTTGGCACATAAAACAGAATGGTTCCAAGCTCTGAAATTGTTCAGAGAGAAAAATATAGGTCTTGTCCTCTTACCTCTTACCTTATAGCCCCCTCGGCTACTGTTTTTAGCCTCCACAGGTTAATTTAGGAGGTGAATTCTGACTGAATTTAATGGGCATCAATGAGGTAATATATATAGGGTGCTTTAGCTAAAATTAGTGGACACTGTGAACACAAAATTAGTGGAGATAGAGAACTAGCATAGTGTAGTGGTTTGAGCATTGGACTACAACCCTGGGGATCAGGGTTCAGTTACCCTATCAGCTATGGAAACCTACAGGGTAACCTTGGGCACATCACACACTCTCAGCTCCTGAAAACCCCATGATAGAGTCACCTTAGGGTCACCATAAGTCAGAAGCAAGAATAATATGGACATAGCCAGATGTTTCTCCAATGTCCCTTTCTTTCTACAAATCATTAAATAGCCATAGAGAGGAGTGTTCTGTAGCTAAAGGCAGAGGAGAGGGTTCCACATGCAAAACATTTATCCTATATTTCCATGATGCAGACTCTCAGCCAATGCATGAAATGGCCCTAAAAAAATTCCACTAGTTCCTCCATTTCCCCAGGGTTTTTTTCCTTACTCGTTCCTATTCATTCTCATAAGCATGGAGTGTTGCCATTTAATGCAAAAATTGGAGGAAGGATTCCATCACTGTGTACGATTCCCCAGGAAATGTATGAAGCAGTTTCTTAAACTTCTTCTACAACCCATGACTTCCTGCTGATTTATCTTCTCTTTGAGAAGTCATCATCAAAAGACCTGAGTATTTTTTTTTTCACAAGAAGATGTTTCTAAAGGCACATAAGAAGATTTATCTTGCTCTGAAGGTCATGCCTGAAGACAAGAGAAGAACTGGGGATAAAAGCTAAACATTCTTGACACACTAACAGGCTCAAGGTACAGGAGAAGAACAAAAGCTGTTGGAAATGTAACAGTTGCAAAAGTTGTATTTTACTTAATTTGCCATGCATTTATAAATATGCCTACAGTTTCATTTATACCTTGTACTAATTAATTGAACAATTTATGTGGTAAGGCAGCAGGATAAGTAATTAAGAAATATGTTAGGAACAGTTGAAGTTGGCATTGCTAGCAGAAATTTCCAATTTTACTGTAATCTTCATAATATTGATCTCCAATGGCAGAGCTCACAAGAAACTGCACCCCTAATTACAGTGCATAAAAAATGAAAACTCTTTTGTAAGAAGCCCTGGTGCTTGAAATGTATACAATTAAATGCAGCACTCAAATTGTGACTTCTTTTCCTATTACTTTAATTTATTTTCAAAGAATGTAGAAGTCTAGAATCGGAAGGACCTTCAAAAGCCATCCATTTTAATCTCACGCAATGGCCAGGAACCACCCAATGTCTTTAAACCAATTAAGCTGCTTGCACAATGAGATATAATCAAATTAAATGATAGTATCCTGAAATGAAAGAGTTGCAGGAACCATCATCATACACAGCTTGAAGCTCCAGCAGCAAATGTATCTATAGGACAGGAAACAGAAAAACAAAAGGCAAACAAACCTGCAAAGCGTTCTAAGAGCTTCCTGGCTTAATACCCATCATCTTGGAATAGAAAGAAATAAAGGTAAGGAAGCTTTTTATAATGAGTCACACTAATAATCCAGGTAACCTCAAAACATTATAATAACTAAGATAAAAGACAAAGTGGATATATACTGTCTTTGGTACTGGAGACAGTACCACTGGTTAGTTATTCACACAAATATGCAAAGGGCTGAAATGTGAGCATGCATGTGATTTCCCCCCACCATTTCCCCAAGAACTTGAAAATTAGACTTCCTCACATTGAGAACAAAGGTCTGATCCACATCTTGTTTGGCTGGTTGAAGTTGCAAAACTGCTGTGAATAAGAACCCTAATACAGTGGCATACCTTGGTGCAAGGGGGAGATGCGTGGGGCAGGCGGGGGCAGAGGGGCGGGGGAGGGTTACAGCATGTGGGGGCTAGGCGACAGGTGGCAGGCAAGAGCAGCTGCATCCCCCCCAAAAAGTGCCACCCAGGTCACAACAGCCCCCTCACCTTCCTATCCCTACTCCACTGCCCTAGTTAGGTTGAACTTCCACTTGTTTGTAATCATGTTTAGCCAAAGGGAGTAGCAGAGCCCTCTCTGGCACTTTATGGGTGAAGTTCTAACTTCTATCCAGGTGCTTGGAGATGTTGCAGGGAAGGATTTTCATGCCACTCACATTTGTTTCCCAATTCTAGCCTATGTATTTTCAGGAGAATACCTGAATGCCTTTGATTGCCACATTGGAAACTAGATGGGGGATGATGGCTACTAAAGGAATAAGGGAACAGGCGAGGTACATTTTAAATGTTAGCTCCTTTTAAGAGTAGATGGTCTTTTAGGCTTAGAATGGAAGAAAAGTTAAGGATAAAGTATGAAATAAAAAAAAAAGCTCACTCAAAGGAAAAGTGAATAAATAAAGAAGAGAATGGGAATAAAGAGAGCGAATTTGATAACTTTGGAAACAAGCGGAGTAACATGTAAGGGATGTTTGGGTTATCGTTGGACCGAAAAAACTAAGGAAGAACCAGCTAGTATAGAGAAAAGAAAATAGGGGAAGAGTTTTTATTAGGTCAAAATTGAAAGACTGGAGATTGAATTGATCTGGATAAACAAGTCCATATACAAAAGGACAATTAGAAGAAGGGAAATGAGAGAAGTGAGAGAAACGTGATGTTAAGTTGTTTTAGTATATAAGGTAAAGTTGACCATATGGGAGACGTATAGCAGGGTAAACAAGTATCCTTTGTGTTGGATTTACTTTTTTACTTTTTGAATTGTTTATTTGGAATAGGATTGAAATGGACTTGGCGAATTTTGAATTGGAACGCTAATAAAAAGATTTGAAAACGAACATAGTTGGAAAATATAAGTGGAATAATTCTCTTCCACTCAGATCTTGCATGTGAGATTCTCATAGGCATCTGCTTGGATTTAAATGGGCCTAGTCCAACAGAGAGCCAATGTGGTATAGTGGTTTTGAGCATTGCACTGTGACTCTGGAGATCAGGGTTCAAATCCATGCTCAGCCATGGAAACCAACTTGGTGACCTCGGACATGTCATACTCTTTCAGCCTCAGAAGAAGGCAAGGCAAACCACCCCCTGAACAAAAATTTCCAAGAAAACCCTGTGATACGGTTATCTTAGGTTATCTTGGGGTCCCTGTAAGTTGGAAACTACTTGGAGGCATACAACAACAAGTTCAACAGAGGTCTTACTGTGTTGTTCTTCAGATAATATTTTCTTTTCTTTCAAATACAGAAGGTGAACAGACTGTCAGGAGAAACTTTCTCCAAC
This sequence comes from Ctenosaura bakeri, assembly GCA_948474755.1. NCBI lineage: Eukaryota > Metazoa > Chordata > Lepidosauria > Squamata > Iguanidae > Ctenosaura > Ctenosaura bakeri. The sequence continues at coordinate 351,103 of CAOLHI010001428.1, read as the reverse complement.
ACTAACAATAAACTTCAAGACATCAGGCAAGTTTAAGAGGCAAAGGGCAGACAAAATAGCACTACCATTTACATCCTCCAGTGGAGGAGAATAGGAAGGGAGCTCAGGTAAAAATGTTCCCTAGCTCTTTTCATAGAAAACCATTTCACTGTTATTTCACACACACACACACACACACCAGCATTTGCTATCTGAAGCAGCTACCTAAAGACTAGACTATCATAGCTGTCCAGAATCTCAAACAGATACCTTTTCTAGCCCTAAAAGCACCTCCATAAAAACACATAGCTTTCAACTATGACTGTTTACTAGGGATTGAACAGAATTTGCTTTGGATCACAAAGTTCTATCTGGTATGGCTATTTTTTATTTATTGATCACAATTTATACCAAGTACTTCATATTTACATATGAGTGGACAACTGTCCTCCGATATCTTTTCATAGAAAGTATACTCCTCCAACCTTTTAAATGCTTGCCTGTTCTTCCATTCATCAAATATTGACAATGTGATCGCTACATACTGCCCCATTCGTTTTGTATCTGCGACAAGGATCACATTTATTGCAGGAGACAATAAATCAAGGGCAATTAAATATATTTCTACAAAACAATGAAATTCAGGGCAAAATATGTCATACATTTTTCTCCTTGAGGAAAGAATGCAACTTCAAATGCACCTTTTAAAAAGATTAAATCAACTGTGACAGAGATAATAATGATAAGGCAGAAATATAAACTTCAGATATATTTATTTTATTCATTAAAATATTTATAGCCTCTCCTATATCAAAAGATCTCAGGTGACTTAGTGGCTTACAATAACACTAATCTAAAATAATAAACAAGACTAATTTTAAAAGATGAAAATGTAATAAATAGTTTATCAATTAAAAACAAAACAAATTAAAACTGTTTAAAATAGTTGTAAACACTTAAAGAATATCCAGAGATGGGTGAAATGAAAATCTATGGGCCCCTTCTACACTATACTGTTATAGTGCCATTATTCCACTTTTAACATCCTGTGGAATTCTGAGGTTTGTAGTTTACAGAGGCCAAAAAGGTCTCTGGCTGAGAATTCTAAAGGCCCCTTCCTAAACAGCAAACCCCAGGATTCCATAGGATGTTGAAAGTGAAATAATAGCACTGTAACAGTGTAGGGCAGAAAGGCCTTATTGTATATCCATGTGATGGGGACAAGTTCTAAAGTGGAGGGTGACTGATTACACAGTACAACTGCAGCTCACTCCAGCATGTCCTGATGTAAGTTACCTTGTATGTCCTTATGCTCTGGATACAAAGGGCAGAAAGGCAACAGCCAGGCACATCTCCATCTATCCTGGGTCCAACTACTGCTCAGAATAATTCTACCTCTAGACATCAACAGCAATTGTGTAAGGGCTCTCCTCCTGCACTGTGCAGTTGAGTCAGGCAACTGATGGGTGACAGGATAAAGCTGGCTATACTTCTAGGGCCTTACACATCACAGGAGGACATGCTAAGTTTGCACAGAACCCTGGGAAGATATTTCTAAGTCCACCATGTTTGTTTGCTGAGAAATAATGGAAGTAGGAGGGAAACAAACAGCTGCACAGGAAGGCATTTCTGTCTTCCTCTTTCCGTAGCCATTCCAGCAAATTGCCTCATCTAGCTGTAAGCACTTAACTTAATAAATGCAGAATTTCTTATTCAAAAACATTTTAAGCACTGGGCTTTATTTTTCCTTCTTTTCTCTCCACACCCCTTACTCCTTGTGTCTCATGGCTTAAATTTTAGACTGAAAGCTTGTGGGTAGAGACTGTCATACCACTTTCCATGTAAACTACCCTGGAAGGCTTTCTTGGCTAAGTGTTTTAAATAAGCAAACCAGTAACATTTAACTAGAGATTTAGAGGATCACTGATGTTAAGAATGTGCTGTTACTAAGCTAGTGCTTATCCAATAAAGGAAATGCCATTTTGCATATATGAGGCCCCAACTTTTAGGATCTAAAGCTATTTTATAGCTTGTTTTTTTCCATGTACACCTCACTAAGTGAGAATCAATTGTACTGAATTTGAGTTATCAGATGTGTGACATTCATATACTTTGTTTGACATCAAGAAGTTTTAGCAATATAATTGAACAAAAACTAGCTACTAATACTGGGCAGCAACAAGATCCATAGACCTGGAGAAATTTAAAAGACATTTGCATTTTCTCATATAATTAAATATTTATCAGAACACAAAAAGGGGGCAGTTTATCTTTTATCAGCAGCCAAATGGGCTGAAAGCATCCACAGACTTACAATGGGCATTCTTGATTGGTAAAAGTCTTAGGATACAGGCCGCATAGAATACCAGATAGATGATAGATAGATAGATAGATAGATAGATAGATAGATAGATAGATAAGACACTGTCAAAATTTCTCTACTGTAGTAAATATCCCACAAAATGTAGCCTCCACAGTCCAGACCAAGATATTCTCTTACACAGTACTAGAGAACATGGCTAAGCAGCTGGGGGTGGGTGGGTCTAGAACCATTTTGCATGGTAGGAACACTGAAGAATGAATTAGCCCCTTCTGAAAAAAACTGAAAGTGACAGGAAGGCAAGAATGCTCATCCTCAACAAGAAAGGGCATCTTAACATGTCCAGACAACCTGTCAAGAATACGGCCAACCCTTGCAAGATTTTTCATATTTTGGTATTTTTTAAGCATAAAGGGGAGATCCCAGAGAACATCACCATCACCATTATTGCCAGCCAGATCTACCTCTCTTTTTTTTATATACTTTTGTCATTTCTCCAAATTTACTTGGTAGAATGATAGTGGCAGTGCAACCAAAGCAAGTTTTGCTTTCCTGTCTCTCCTTTTCTCTGCTATAGTGCTTTGATACCAGTGTCCCAAGGGCAACAGTTTTTTGGAAATATTTCCTAGGGTTCTTTGTGCCTGTAACCTTTGTGGCAGTAAAGGAAAGAGAGAAAAGACAGAACACTGGTTGAGTGGGTGGGAAGAGAAAATAACCTTATTACTGTTTTATTAATGGTATCATTGCCTCTTTGCCACCAGGTACTCTAAATTTGGGAGAAGGAAGAGACACTGAGAGAGTCTAAGAGATGGCCTAATCTGATTAATTGTTGGCAATATTCTAATCTCATTGGTTTTTAAATTATCTTTCTTTATTATTATTCAAACAAGCTCCAGCAGCCTTCTGCACTTTCCCAAGAAAATATGGTGGAAAAGCAGACTATTAATTTCACACCCTTCAAATCTCCCAATTGGCAGGAGCAGTCCTGATTAACTGTCTCTTGTCCCACTTTTTCATCTCCTTTTAAAGTGTCCCAGGTTTAATTAGTGAGGAAGGAGGAAAGGAAGGGGCAAAATCTTGCCTTTCCCAGTAATCTCAGACAGAATCAAACTGCTGCAGCTTCTGCTAACTTGTGTGTTCTTCCTCATTAATAACTTTTGCCATCTTGATTTTACTCAATCACACATGTCCTTTTCTCCTGTGAAAAGTAGTTTGGGGCAGTAAATTATTTGGATGTAGCGATGATGAACAACACATAGATTTTCTAAGCGCGTGCACCAATACTGTCAAAAAGTTAGAAAGGATTAAAGACCATCTAGTCCGATTATTACAAAAACATTTCACATCTACCAGCCCACCATACGTGACGCAGAAATGTGTATAATCCAAGGGTTCAGATGCTAATCAGGCATCTTTCTCTTACTAGGGTTGGCACCTCATTTTTTATCTTTTTATTTTTTGATAGGGCCTTCATAGTTAATATCTATCTGGCAACAGGGAATGTGAAAGTCTTCCCACATAAATCCAATTGTGAGTCCCAACTAGTGTAGAACCATGCAATCAATGCGATTTTCCTATGTATTGATTCACTATTCAACAACTGATTCAGTGGGTCTCCTCTAGCTGGAACTAACCAGTAGGTATTAGGCCGGTATTAGGCCTCAGTCTTAATATCATTTTATTGAAGTTTCACAATTAAAACAAACATTTATTATTGCTATTTCACATGAATTATTTCTTGAATCTTCCAAACCGATCTAGATTTCATTTCCAATATCTCTTAACATTGTTATATCCTTGTACTGCATTTTTCAGCTATTTTACACGTTGGTACATAGCATTTCCATTTTCCATATTCCTGCTTCATGATATCTACCGTAATCATCACAATGAGATTTTTCCACATATTACCATGAATTATAGACTTTTATTGAAGGTCACCCAGCAATCACCTACAATTTGCCATTTTCTGAATTTCATCATCTGATTTTCCTTTCAATCTTTGAGAGACTATGTCAGTGTTAGGCCTCAGTCTTAATGATGATGATGATGATTCCATTTGATTCCTAACCTTGTTTCATTCCAATTTGTTAGCTGCTTTTTAAAGTTCTTGCACTGAAATTTGTAAGATGTTTTTAATGCATTTTCCTAATGTGCACATTTATTCATGTATTGTACCTAATGTATGCATTCCCTCTCCACTGAATAAATATGTGAATGCTTTAAGTTCTATACATTTTTTACCATTTCGATTTCATAATTTGCACATCACTTTCAGTGCCCTTTAGTACCCCCAAACATAACATAAGCCATGCAAATGTGCAAATTCTTAAGAGATATTTCTTCTTCCAGTGTGTGTTGGTAACTACAGAAGGGCTACTTTTGGTGTGACAATGAAATCTGTTAAAAGCCTTTTCCCACCACAATATGGCAGGCAGGTAAAACATGGCTATCTCAATGCCATGACCCCTGAGTCTAATTTGGGTATTAGGGATGTGTGGGAAATTAGCAAAATTTGCAAATTTTCTCGTATTCAGGATGGAAATAACACGAGGTTTTAAAACTGAATGTAAAAAAAAGGAAAATTGACAGATTGGTCCATCTCTACACACTGGCAACTTGTACATAAACATTCTTCCCTTATCAAAGTTTTTTTTCCCCCTAGTTTTTTCAAATTTTTCTGGAAACTGACTTTTTAAACAATAGATGAGATTCAGTTAGGGACATCTGCATGCATGATTAGTATTCATTTCTTCCCTCTGCAGTGTCCAAAGCCCAACCCAAACTTACTCTGAAGCCCTGAAGCTGCTTAGCATGTTTTTAGCACTGAGATATGCCAAGGTCTTCCAGAGGTCTCAGCTGCTGTAATTTTTGGGGAAGTAGTCAGTCATTTCTCAGATCCTTTCTGATTACTATGAAAGATGGAATAGGGCAGCTTCAATGGCTTTACAATAAATCAAGCAGGTATATGGCTCAGGGTAGCATAAGTCTGCATATGTATATATAGCTACACCAAGGGGACATTGGATTGAGGCTCAGATGCTAAAAACTAGAAATTAGAAAATGATTGTCCAAAACTTAGCACTGTGTATGTATATAGGATTATACCTGTGTAACTCTGCCAGATAAACTGCTAGTGCCAATTGGTGGAGGGATGTCAATTCAGCTTTTCTTCATGAACTACAATTCAGTGGTAGCCATGATTGTCTGGCAGCTGGAAATGTTTTACTGGATTTTACAAGAAAGTGCAATACTTTCTCATGCTTGTAATTTTACAGCCACCTAGGAAGTGCTTATCAACTTTTGGTGCACTAGATGTTTGGAAATTCAAATTCCAGAATTCTTAACCATTGGCTATGATGGCTGGGATTTTTGAGATCTGAAGTCCAAAACATATAGAAGACCAAAGGCATGTAGAAGACATATAGACATACATATGTAGACATATAGAAGACCAAAGGGGCAAAAAGAAGACCAAATCACTGTTCTAGGGAGGCATATGAGAAAGCACAGCTAGATTACAAAGTTGAGATATTAGATATTGTTCAGAAGTTTTGAACTGAAAAATCTGTGGTTTGAATCTTGTCTCTGCAACAGATTTACAGTGGCTTGAATGATGAGCTCATTGCACCTTTAAATTGCCCACTAACAAAGTCTGTGGGTTGTGAGTACTGTTAAAAATATAAAATACATTATCACAACAATAAGACAATAAACAATGGCTAAAGCAGGGATGAAAAGAATATTTATATTTATTCTCTTGCCTGTTAAGATGAAAGGCTGACCTATTCTTTGCCTGTCAAGCCTGGCCTTTTGAGTACAATAATGTCTGCTACAAGTTTCCTCTCACTTTGTAAAGTCTCTAATGAAGCAATGAGACACAATGCATTGCAGAAATACTCACACACACACTTTGACTTTTCCATATATTGTTGTGTTTGTTTGTTGTACATCTAGAATTTTTGTGTTATATTATTGCAAGATTCTCTATCCATCCATCCCTTATGCATATGAATGTCTGTGCATACCTGTGTGTATGTGCACAGAAATATATACAAATATACCTCTAAATATGTTTAAATAAATATATCTATGTCCTTTAAAAAATCTAGAACCACACCAGCTGTTTTGAAGAACTGTCAAACCACTGATGCACTCTCAGTTCATCCCAGGTATGCTTCTGTACAACTGTGAATTTCAACTAGGCACTGCCAAAAATACTTTTCATTTTTCCTAATAGATAAATGAAATGCTTAGTTTAAAATAGATATCCATGTGGCACCACAGCAGGTTGTGCTTCACCTGGATTGTGGATAAGAACATGTCACATTTCCCAATCCCTGACAGGTCCACAGTAGGCAACCAAGCTGAAATGTTTTGCCCACTGTATAATGTGAAACTTATTTTGAATTTCAAAGAAAAGATGATGGATTTTAAAACCAGTTACAGCTCAGAAGACAACAGATTGTACTTTTAAGCTCATACTTATTATTAAGATTGCTTGAGCCATTCTTCTGAAAAGGTTTAAGCTTACACTAAACAAACAAACAAAAAAAGGTATATTCTTTAAAACAATTTCAAAGCTGGCACCTGGAACCTGCAATAAAATTTAGAGTGGTCCTTTTCAGTGTTCTAGTTAGACAACCATCAGCTTTTACAGCATAAACATAACATTTAATTCCACCTTCACCATGACCCCATACACAACTTAAGTCTTTCATATCCCTACCAGTCAGCAGTCAGCATCTGTTGACCACTAGGCATGATCACTTCTCATAGGGCTGATTTGGGGGTGTATCCCTGCCTCCTTATGATTTATATATAATAAAAAAAAATACTGCTACAGGCTATGGGATTCCTATGAGGCTGCTGAGTCTTATCTGCAGATGGTGCTGTTTGGGCTATAGAAAGAAGATCTTTGAAGTGTGGCAATAAAGAGAATGAATGATACAGTCTCTTTGATCCAGAACTGAAGTCAGATGACTCAACCATGACTTCTGATTGTGTTTCCACTAGAGGGCTCTCCATACAACAAGACCTCAAGCAGCAACAGTTTATATTTTCTGCAGAGTTTTGGCATTCATTTCTGTTTCCATTACATATCAGCTGGCCACATGCAAAAAAGATCAGACTTTCTTTACCTTGAATAACTGTGAAGAAGAGTGAATTTTTGCACAACCAGTTCATTCCCTGGGGGCAAAAAGAGCTGTAGCTGTATGAGCTTTATTGAGAATAGAGTCTTGTCTTTATTTTATAACTGACAGGAAGTAAATAGTTACACAGTAACCCCTCCACATTCACTAGGGTTAGGGGCACAGAACCCTTGCAAAAGTAGAAAAAATGCAAATAACTTCCCCCACGCAATTCCCCTCCCATTCAGCTCCCAAGCTTTCCCTCTCCCATTCCCTTGCCTCTGCCCTGGCGATGAGCCGGGATAAAAAAGACAACCTAATAGGATTGCCAGTACCTTCCCCTCAGACAGAGAAAGGGGATTTCTAATTACTTCCGCTGGCCATCTTGAGAAAGGAGCACCTGAGCAATCAGCAATCAAAACACAGCAGAATATGCAACCACATGGCTGAGAGGCCACACCCTCCATTTTAAACACAAGGCTTGTAAGCCGGGGGTGAGGAATCCAAAGACCTCAGAAGGAACACTGCCGCCTCTGTTCTGCAGCTGTTCCTGGTTGCGTGAGTGCCCTGCCCCTTCCTACTGCAGCGCAGCCTGGGAATTGCAGGCTAGCACTGAGGCAGGAAGCATGACCTGCGCAGCTCAGGAGGCTGCACACGGCAGGTAAGTGCGCTCCATGCTTCTGAGCGTTGTGCGACTGCACGGCTTGAAGCCGAAAATGAAAAAATGCATGTGCAGTTTGCATCATGCTCTTGAGGTAAATGTAAATATGAGTGCGTCATGCAGACCACTCCTCACATTTACACAAAGCTCAAGGGGTCCTTTCGCTTCCAAAATGCCATGCGAAAAGGGCCCAAGTGTTGGAGGAGGAAAATGGGGGATAGATGGGAGGCCAGCACATACCTTGTGAATAATCACATTTGTGAAGGTCAAACCTATGAATGTGGAGGGAGGACTGTAGTGTACATAAAAAAAAATTGGTTGATATTTTAGGGCTAACCCAGATTTTATCCTGACCCAAGATAAGTGCTGGAATATGTCATTGCCATATAACGCTAAACCACCATGTTTAATGAAGATACTAGAATGTCCAATGTACATTAGGCCAGTCACTTTTCCAAAAAGAGAATATGCATCATACTCATTTCCCCCCCGCAAAAAAAAAAAATAGGATGCTGATTTCATTAGAAGTGCACATTCAGATTTGTATTTAGAAAATTAATTGCATTTTTTGTCTGAAATATTTGTTGGAGGAAAGGCCATGTTTGTCTCTCCCAGCATAATAAAAAAGGAGACTTGGGGCTCCTTTAGGAACAATAGGATTTATTTTAGCATGAGCTCTCATGGATTATTTTCCACTCTGTAGTGCATGAAACCTCATGCTAGATTACATCTTTTGTTAAGGTGCCCCAAGACACTTTTGGTTATAATTTTAATAGAAACAGACAAAATCTCACTATAGAGGGAGGACTGCAACTTTATGCAATCTGCTCAGTCTTCTGGTTGCTAACCGTTGATGGCCAGTTTCAAATTGATTTCTTATAGTTCTTTATTTTTAAACTAGACGAAGCAGCCCTTCAACCTAAGCATGCTTTCATACAGATAATTGTCCTCTGTAAAGCAGGAGACATGGCTGCCCTGAAATATATCCTTCAAAGAACTACATACAAAGAGAACAAGAGGCTAGTAGTTCACAAAAATGTTGATGACCATGCCATTCTCTTCATTTTGAGGTGAAAGTTATGAACCGTGCAGATATTATCAAGCCAGGAAACAGGAGTTTCAGTGACATTACTATTCAAAACAAAGCCTTAGTTACAGTTGTCAATCATGGAAATTATCAGAGGTAAGTTTAGTTACTTCTGTAGGAATAAGAACATAGCATAGCATACAAATACTTTTTAAAATGGCCTCCACTTTGAGTTTAAAGAAGTAAAATACACCAGAAAGAACACTGTGAAGGAACAATTCACATAGTGACTTGGTGAAACTGTTTAGTTAGAGTTGCAGTTTTGAATCTCAATTAATTCCCTTTAATTTTGATAGCTTTGGACCCAGAAATTGCAGAAGAAGCCAACCCTTACCAGTCACTTGTACAGAAATAACCAGCTACTTTTTCCACATACAAAGAAACACAGCCAACTAGATCCCAGCTATTTTTTGTTCTATTTCCTTTATCTTTAATGGCATCATTAGTTATTGTAGATACTCCAAATTGTCAGCACAGAAGTACTTTCACAAAAACAACTCACCAGGCCAATAAAAAAAAAAGACTGTTAAAGCTTAATGTCTGTCACATGCTCCCAGTGTAATGTGGTCTTCAGTCCTGGGAAACATTTATTTGTGCAGAGAAATCTAATAAATAGTCACACTTTGTTCTAGCCATTCAAATGCCCTGACAGCACTTAAGTCACTTTTACTGTTTAAAAGTAAACAATCATTAAAAGGAAACATAAATAGGGGATTGAGAAAGCACACCGTTTTCAAGTGTCATAACAGATGATGGCATCTTTCCCAAAGGACAGCCATACCAGAAATGGCAATGTTCATTGTTGTGCTTCTTGATTTAAATCTCTGTCTTAAGAGGTATGCTAAGCCAATATGGGGTTGCTTCAAATCTTAAGCATTTGTTTTTTAAATATAAGGCTTAAAAGTGTTGCAATTAGGTCAATTTCAAAGTCAGGACCCATTATTGAGCTATAAGGACTGAGAAAAAAATATTTACAGTGATTTTATATTTCGGTACAAAAGGATCCATTTCATACTGCTCAAGATTCCCTGTAAAACCAAAGGACATCCTCCCTCTAAAATACGTTTTGAAGGATAAACTGCACAAAACAATGTTTATATTTTAAATATGCAAACAGTTAAAAAGGTTGCCCACAGGTTGAATAATATATACAAACACACTTTCATCAATGGGAAAAGGGCATACCAAAATGTATACCTTTCAAATGTGTACAGAAATGCATGAAAATTGTCTCCCAACCTGATATGAAACAGTGACAGATTTTCTAGAATGCACGATAGAGAGATTCAGGAAAAAAAGTGAAGAAAAGCTGGACTGAGAACATATCTAGACAAGTGATACAACTTTAGCTGTCATACTTCCATCCTACAGAAACCTGGGATCTCTAGTTTGGTGAGGTCCTTAGAATTCTCTTTTAGGGAGTTCTGATCAACTCTCCCAAAGAGTTCTAGTGGAGTTTGGCAACAGTTTGATTACTTTGTGTAACTTCAATTTGCTTATCTTTTTCCATAATTCATCAACTAATATTTACCTTTCAGTCCTCCTTTCCTAATAATAATAACTCAGGCACATTGTTCCTTATCTATATTTATTTGAGTGCCTTAGTATTACCACTTAGTGATAGTAATTTGCTTCAAAACATCCTTGCCTTCTTATTGCTTTATATCCTTTGGTCCATCTCCTCCCTAATTTTTCAGGTTAAATTTTGAATGTGATTACAATTGGTGTTGAAAACAGAGTGTGTTTTCACACAACAACTGCCCAGGTTGTTTCTTTAAATGCGTTTGTTCCGTCTTTAGTTTTCCTCTTGTATCTGCTTAGAACAGCTATATACACACAGTAAGGCCCTTTTCGCACGGGCTTTCTGTCACGCGAGAGCCCCCTGAGCCTCGCGGGAGTGAGAGCGTTGCTCTGCACGACGCACTCCCACTTCCGCCATGCTCACGGGGCTGCAGCGGCGCAATCGCGGGTTTTTGATTTTCGCCTCAAAGCGAAAATCACCCACGCTCACGCAACGCTCCCGGCGCCCAGGCGCACTTACCTCCTGTGCGGAGCGTCGGGGGGCAGCCGGGTCGCGCTTCCTTCCCTCCGCCCCTGCGGAAGGAAGGGGCGGGGTGGGGCGCTAGCGCGACGGATGCAACATCTCCTGCTTCACGCGCGCGCGGGGGGGACAGACATGACACCTCCTGCTTTGTGTGTGCGCGGGGGGGACGGACGCGACACTTCCTGCTTCGCACGTGGGGGACAGACGCGACACCTCCTGCTTCGCGCGTGCGGGGGGGACGGACGTGAGAGCTTCCTGCTTCGCCCGGGGGGAGGGCGGCTCGCGCCAGAAGCCTCCTCCGGTGCCGCTTCCCCCTCGTTCCTTCGCCTGTGGAAGGAAGGGGGGGAAGCGGCAGCCTGCCGGAGAAGGCTTCTCACGCGAGCCGCCCTCCCCGCTCGCGCGAGAAGCCTCAATGCAAAAAGGGTCTAAGTTTTAACACAGGTAGTGCTCAAGAAGACAATAGAAGTATGGAAGCATATCACATAGGCCATTTTCGCACTAGATTGATATACCACTATTATTCCACTTTCAACATCCCTCCCTAAACTGCAGTCCCTCCCTAAACTGCAAACCCCAGGATTCCATAGGATGTTGAAAGTGGAATAAGAGCGCTATAACAGTTTAGTGTGGAAATGGCCATAGTTCCAGTGTAGTTTTTTAGTTCAGTTTTACTTTACTTTTAAATCAAGCCCTTCAGTGCAGTATCTCAACTCTAACCATCACAACTTGTTTTTCCCTATACTCTCAGGTCAGTAGTTAGCTGTCAATAGTTCACTCTTTAAGATTCTAGCAGGGTACCTCAATACCAGGGGAACTGAGCAAGGGCAAAAGCAGGATGAACTAATAGAACTAAAAGGTTATTCCTGCTTTTTAAAACTTGTAATTTATTTTTAGTGGGAAAAATTAAAGGCAACTAAAAAAAAACTCATAACATTACATGACCTAAATCCTGTTGTTAATCCTTACTAGAATAGACCCATTGAATCAGTGCAATTTATGTTTTAACTCACTATTCATTAATTGATTGAATGGCTTTACTCTAGCTTTACTCTGGCTGGGACTAACCAACAGGTGGCTAGCCCTTTCCTGTCATTTGGCAGAGTTCATTTGCACTGACAATGCCATTGTACCTGGAGTTGTATTGGTTTGTCTCAGAGTAGATCTACTCAATCAGTTGTTGATGGCAACACAACACGTAGGCAATCCCTTTGACTGAATAGGTCTGCTCTGGTTAGGACTAGTGATAGGATTCAGACCTACGTCTGTCGTTGTATGAATTTCCCAATAGATATGTGCGTCTAAAATTTAAATTTCCAAATTTGATTCAGATTGGGTTCTAGATGTGGTTATACACCAGTCCAGATCAGGATCCATAATCCCTGACATGGGCCCTGAAAGCAACCAGAAGGTTCTTGCAGAGAGATCCCTTGAAATATAAAGCCTTCTCTGCCTAAATAGCTTAAACCAGCAATCTTTCCAAAAAAAAGGTAAGAAAGAGAGAGGGAGCAGTAGCGGTAAACTAAATGACAGGGAAAATAAAACAATCAGTGACAACCAAATCTGCAAAAAATGCCTAGATGAATAAAAAGGCCTTTATCTGGAAATGGTGAGCAAAATATACCATGCTCTTTGTATCAGATGATTGTTTCTGGAAGACATTTAGAACTCAGAATGCCACAACATTAAAGGAATCATCTGCTTCATCACAGATGGATTCAGAAAACTGGTGGCTTTCCCTATTCTTCTGAGCATTTTTGTCATATGTTCAGGCTTCAACTGGAGATCAGCTATAGCACAGGTTGAGGCAGGAGCTTCTAGATCAGGAGGGGTTCAAAATTTTTAAAATGTAAATTGTTGAAGGCTTTTAAAAGGTGCAATTTATCCCCCCCCCTTTTTTATTATTTTTATTTTTATTTTTGGACCAGAAAAAGGGTGATCTGGGCAGTCCAAGCGGATCAAAGGCCACAAAAACAGCTTTAGGAGTAAGCCACACAATGCCCACTCCTTATCTATTACTAGGTGCATAGCAGTGTGCCACAACTTCTTTTAAAAAGAATGTTGCATCATGTTGTTGATGAAGTTGAAGAAAGGAGCACCTAGAAAAGTCTGTTGCTTGTATGGCCACACTCATGATTCCTGCCACGGTGTAAGACATATGTACACATACATATACATTCTTGCACACATTTGGTTGGATTCTCTTCAGTCATCTCTTCCTATCTTGCTTGAGTGCTCCCAACTCTATGGTAAACCAAGGAGCTGTATTAGGTCTATTAAGATGTAGAAGGTGGGTAGAAACAATTGTCTCTGTGCTTAAGTTATACCAGAATCCTAGATAATTAGTACCCAGTATAGGATGCATCATAGTATTATTCTGGGGGAAAAGCAGGGGGAACAGCGAGAACTTCCCCAAGTTGGTTGGCAAAACTTTAGGACTCATATATATAATCAGGGGTTGTTGTTTTTTTTAGACTGCCACCTAGGGAGGAATTTATAATGATAATGCAAACTATTTTTGACACCTTCCCATCAAGGTTATTTTAATGAAGCTTTAACACTGACTGAATAGACACTGTAGCTATAGAACAATAGATGCTGTAGCCACAGAATCTTTTTCAGTTCAGAACTGAGAACTGAGAAATATAAATTGAAGGTCCAGTTCATATAGAACAAATTCAAAATATAGAAGGTCCTAGCTATTCAGATTCAGTTAATAATTAAAAACAGATTTGGCTAAGTCACTGTTTCTAAAAGCCATGCTTGGTTTTTTTGTTGCTTTTTTGTTGTTTTTAATTTTAGAACTTAGAACTCTTATTTTAGTACCATAATAGGCGTGGGATGACGTCAGTCTAATTGTACTGATCTTTTGAATTCTTTGGGAAAGCCTTCTGCAACCAATCAGCCCAGACCTGTAGCAAAAGTAAATCTGGCTTTCTGAGGCAACTTGCTTTATAGAAGGAGATAGGAAAAGAGAAATACTGCTATCAGATAAAGAACTGATGGGTAGAAAAAGAGAGATGGGGGAAAAAAGGAGTGGTCACTGATTTTTGCCTTTGGCTCCATCAACCAATAGCAAGTTCAACCCAACAGATTTCAGGCCCTTCAGAATGTAGATCTGATCAAGGAAAATGCTCCTATTCTCATAAAACTATTCCATTAGCCTCTTTTACCATCACAAGAAGAGTTGCTAACTTTGTAGTTAGCTCTCAGCCCATAATCTAGATAAACAATGATAAAATCCAGCTGCTTTTAACTGAAATTAATGAAGTCTCTTTCTGGTCTATAGGAGTTCTTGTTTACTAAGCCGAAGGCAAGAAAACATGTACAAAAGGAGCATTTGTCATGAGAAAGAGAAAGGTTAATAACCTTCACTGCTGGGACAGAGAAGGCAATTGTTAAAGCAATAAACTGAAAACCCCATGCAGCAAAACACGGTCTGTGTAGACTCCTTTTAAATGCTGGCTCTCTTGCAGCAGGAAAGCAAAGCATGTAGATAAACAGACAAACACCAGTGAAAATAACAACATCGAAAGATGAAAGTTGATGGCTAATTTTTGTGTAGCCTTTATTAAAGACTCCTTGTGTCTAGATCAACTGAAAGACTGGAATCCAAATGAGTAGGTACACATCTGTGACTCCTTCATGTTCCTAGTGCATATATGTTATTGTTGTTGTTGTGTGCCTTCAAAGTGTTTTTCTGACTTGTGGAGACCCTAAGTCACCCAAGGTCACTGTAAAAATGCGGTGGAAAAAACCACCACCCATCAGTACTGCCAAGAGCAAAAGGTGCACCCAAGCCTCGCACTCAAGGCCTGCCCAGCCTGACACCTCTTTGTGTTCAGGTCTGAACAGCCAGGGAGATCTCTGAAGCAAGCCAGAGCCAAGACAAAAGGGTCTGCCTCAGTTCTCCTCTCTGAGAACGTAGTCCCTTCCTCATTCTTGTCCCCCCTTGGCTTCTTCCTTTCAGGACTTTCCCCCTTTACTGCCTTCCCTAAATCTGCCCTTCTCCCAGATGTAAGGATCAGCAGTGATTTATATTTTCCAAGACTGTGGTACTGTTGGCATTAGGGTCAGGATGATATTATTGGTAGCTTGTATATTCCAGAATTCAAAATAAGACTCTGTGACACTGTTTTAAGGAACACAGAACTTCAAACATTTATTGTAACACTGTTGCTTTAAATGTGTCTTGTATCTAAATGTTTATAAACAGCACACCATTCCTCTCTCCCTCTCTCTCTCTCTCTCTCTTTCAATTCATTCGCTATCTCTCGTACACCCAGTTTCTCAGTTCTCTCTCCCACAAAGCACTTCAAATCTCCAACCTCCCTCAAACACCCCACAAATCACACACCTCTTCAAACACACACCAGACAGTTAGAATCAGTTATTTTCCTCTTTTCCCCAGCCCCTCCCCTGGGCTATCCCAGGTTCCATTTCACCAGCCAATCAGCTTAAACACTCTCAGTTGCCAAGGAGGCTCTGTTGTCAAGACCCCCTCCCACCAGGTTCGTCACAGTCACCCAGTGGGTTTCCATGGACAATGGGGGAATTGAACCCCCATCTCTAGCATTGTAGTCCAACATTCAAACCACTACACCACACTGGCTCAGTCCCTACATAGCCCCTCATTTAGGAGATACCTAGAGACTGTGAAAGTCCCCCAAATCCCACTGATCAGACAGCAGCCACTGTGACTGACAGGGCTTCATTCCCACTGTCACTCAGGAAATGACTGACTGATATTTCTCATCCCTCTCATAGAAGCAATCTCATCTGTAAGGGGTAATTGCAAAAGAGTTCCTGATTCTGCCTGTTGTAACAGAGATCACTCACATGAGAGGATGGAAATATTAGCCATTTCCTGAGTAACAAGGAAACAGACCCCTGTCCTACCCATCAATCACAGCAACTACTGACAGGTAAATACGGATTGGGGCAGTTAGGCCAAGATTCATAACATTGCTATGAAATGACCATGGTTACAATAGCAACATAATGCATAGAGGATTCCAACTCATATCTCCCAGTGTGAGCCTGCCCATGTTTTATGATCCTTAGGGGCAGGCTTTTGCTCAATCCACCATCAGCTTCATTTTTGGTGAAGAAAGAAGAGAAGACCTTCTTGGTTGTTGTTCCCAGGCTGAGGAATTTCCTCCCACCAAATGACTAGACTGCCTCCTCTTTGCCCTCTTCTGCCAGTGGACAAAGATGGCTATGCATTTTTTTAGCTGTATTTTGCTTTAACCAATACTTTTAAGATGCTCAAGGGCTCATACTGGAAAAAAGATTGGATATAAAATGGATAGATGGATGGATGGATGAAAGAATGTGACTTACATGGAAGAGCCTCTGCTTTGAAGCAGAATCCATGCCATTACAGAGAGATTGGCAAACTTTCCTTGACTTGATGATTGGCTTGACATTTATCAGTTTTTACGGTGAGAAGGGAGAGGAAGGCCATCTGTTTTCTAAAAGTACCCTCATAAGTATGTCACAGCTCATAATATTGATATATGCACATGGATGGTACATCAACGTGCATCATCATACCCTTACAAACTGGCTTGATGAATGAAAATGACATATGTCACAGAGTATGTATATGGAAGCTATGTACCTCCAACTGTTGTTAGACTCCAGCTCCTGAAATCCCTTTTAGTCATCTTTGCTAAGGCAAACGTGAAGGGAAGACTGTAACTCCATTAGTACAGTGCTTTACAATTTGGAATACACTTGAACTATTCTTATTACAATTTTTTAGACCACCCTTTCCACAGAACTGGGACTCAAGGTAACTTACAATAATTATAATAGACAACGATTTTTTAAAAAAGATATTGTGTAGCTATTCTCACTAATATCCATCGATAACCTTATCTTGATAACCACTGATTATCAATAATCATGAATTTGCCTAGTCCTCTTTTAGAGATGTGCAAGTTTATGACCTCGGCCATCAGCATTTCTTGTAGCAATAAATCCTGGAGCTGAAAAATGTGCTGGTTGTAGGTCACAATTCTGCAATGAAAGTTAGAGATGGAAATTCAGATACATACTGGTCACTATTTTAGTTCTCATATGTGATCTTAGAATGGCAAGTGAATGTGATTTGAATAAAAATGTGGTAATTAAGCCACAAAATCTTTGAAAATCCAGTCTATCAGTTGACTGTTTCTCCTGAAGTCAACCTTTTCTTCTTAATTATAGGCCCAACTCTGATGGGTCTATAATTGGTCTATTTTTAGAGAAGGAACATGGAATAAGTGTGAACGTACCATGCCAAATTCTTTGACAACTGCCAAATCTAAACACAATCCTTGCCTCTAGCACTATGAAAAACAGTGATCTTAATCCCATTTTGCTGATCCTAATGGATAAAAATAATTGCTGTGAGAAGCATTGTTTTCCTTTCAGTTTAGTCTATATAAATTACAGTGTCATTCTACTAAGCCAGTTTAGCTAGAGCAAAGATTATTTAAACGCTATAATTAATTTAAAATTAGTGTTTGAACTTCTCTATCATTAAGAAATGAACCCAACTGAAACATTGACTCCACCTTGGTCTTCATGTTGTCAATATTCTGTCCCATTATAAACTCAACTAATTTTTTTGGTTGAGTTAGTCTCACAAATAAGCATTGGGCGGGGGGCAATACCCATTGATTGTACAATGGAAATGGGTTGTTCAGTAGGAAAATGCTCAGATATGCCACTGTTTTCAGAACATTGTTCAAAAATCTGTTTAATTCAATTCAGACTGCTAGATGGGCTTCCAACAGGTTTATGACAGCTCAGTCACCTGCAAAATGTCATCTTGTTGACAGGCAATATGGACAAGGAATAGACAGAGCAGAGCATATATTGCAAAAATATGTAGTCGTGAACACACAAATGCGCAGATACAATTTGGCCACTTTTAGATTAGGAAAATTTGTGGAAGGTAAAGTTGTCAATAGCTACTAGTTAGGATGCTGTTTATGACATCCAGTAGCTTCTGAGTGACTGAAAAACATGACTGGGATAATGCTATTGCACTCATGTTCTGCTTATAGGCTTTGTACAAGCATCTGACTGTCCAATGTGGAAAACAAGCCTGGGTCAAATATATTGTTGGTTTAGCTAGTCACTTTTCACAGGTATCCTGCTGGTGGGAGGATTCTCACATCTGTCATCTGTTATCCTGATTTCTGGGGTCCTGGGAGGGATACCTTAATGTGCTCACAATGGGGAATGGGAATTGGCAAGAGCACTGCCAGCAATACAAGAGGCAGGGCAACCTAGAGAGATCTTGAACCCAATGTCTACGGGGTCAGGCCAAGTCAAGGAGCAAACAGAAGTAAATAATAATTGTTTTCTTTATTGATGTACAACACAGTTAAACACGTGTATGCAAAGATGCTCACACAGACCTATTGAAATAAAGGTAGGAGTTGGATAGAGGGTGTTAAGAGGAGGTTTTGCATGGGAAATACTACACCTGTCCTGAAGCCCAGGTAGTCTGAAGAAAAGTCCATAGGAGTGAAGATTCTCAGCACGAGGAGCTGAGGGGAAGGCTCACTGAACGAAACGACAGCAAGGTGGGATGGAAGCCAGGAGCGATCTGAAGAAGCGCTCAAAATCAGGGGGTCTTATAGGAGAAAATGTGCCTGTAAGTTAGTCCATTCCCGGGGACAACAATGGGTTTCGGGCTGGAGACAAAGCCTCTGAAAGGTCAATATTTTGCATGATTGAGTTATGACAGAGTTGTCAATAGGATAGATAGTATACAAACACGGTGTGCTTGACAGTTAAGTATTCGGCTCATCAAGCTGCCTGCACAGGGCAGGGAGTCTTTTGAAAACAACGTACATACACAATGTGATCTTAAAAGGGTACTTGCTTTGAGGTCTCCTAAAGCAACAGTCTGGCTATTACTGGCCTGCCTGGATCGGTCTTGAATAGTTCAGCTATTTTCGGCCATGCCTGTGTGTGTGCTTGTCGGGGGGCCTCGCAAGCACGTGGAGAGGAATGGGTGAAGAAGGCCAAATTATTGATATCAAATGATATCTGATATCCCACAAGTCCAGGCTAGAAACTACGGTAACACATCCCAAAAAGTAGCTTTTACCAGCTCTTGATCCAGCAATGGATTTTCTTATGTTCTCACTAAATCATTGCCTCCACATGGAGCAACATTTGGGTTTGAGAACTTCATTCATATACTAAACTTGCCTCTGGCAAGTCCTTCACTAGATAGCTTGACCCTTGACTCCCTGTCTCATATAATATTAGAATGTGTATTTGTGTATAATAATAATGGTTCATATGTGACCATTCATTTCATATATGAATTACCACATTATTGCAATGCACATGTTTTAGGCTTATTTTGTCCTTTTCTTATTTTTCACCTAAGTTACAGTCAGTTAGAAACTGTTGTTTTCTTCTTGAAAGTAGAGATTAGCAATGTATTAGGCCCATGTGCACAGTGTGAAGATACAGTATTTACAAAACCTTCATTGTTACTCAATGTATGACATTGTGTTATTAATCAATATGTAAAGATTTAAAAAATGATGAACAGTTGCAATTAAATCAGAATCCTTTGTGAATATACTGTCATTCATGGAGTTATTACATCATTGTGCAGCAATCTATCAAAACAAAGGAATGAACAGCCTAATAAACATGTCATATTTTATTCTGTTTACTGCGTAAAGTGAGACAATCAGCAGAGAAATGACAAGTTCTGGAACAGATAATTATATGGGATATGCTTTCTAGTGAATCGTGCTGTTAATATACTAGATCTAAATATTAAGGGAACAGATGTCTTTTGTTCAGAGCTGGTCATCTCAGTCACCACCATCCATAATTATAATCACATTAGGAAAGATTTTTTTGCACTACTTTTCACACACACACCAACACTATGGAGACTTTGTGATGTTGCTTTTGGGAACAGAATTAAAAATGTGTTTGCATTCCAAAGCTTATCAAATGTCAGTTTAATATCATCCTTACAAAGTTTTATAGCCTTAGTCTGTGTCTCTGCATTTGTTTTTTCCTCTCTCCATAAGCTCTTTCCTTCTAAATTATATGCTGTTGTCAGGGATGTGTTTTTTTTTAATTGTTTCATTCTGTACAGAATGCACATGGAAGGAAGGAAGGAAGGAAGGAAGGAAGGAAGGAAGGAAGGAAGGAAGGAAGGAAGGAAGGAAACATTTCCAATAAAAGTAAGACATTTGCCGCCCAACCCAAGAAATAACGAGACCACAGACAGAGCTTGGGTTGAACTAGGGCAATTTATTAATATGCCTATTTAACAAGGGGTAAACTTAAACTTCAACTTCAACTTGAACATGAACTTGCGTTTTATGATCTGAGGAGAAAAACGGGGGTATACAGCATCCACGGACTAGGGTCAAGAGGCAGCTCCCGACCATCTCCCCTAGCCGTTGGGCGAAATCCGGGCCCCAAAGCCAACCGCTAAAGTTGCATGAAGGCTTTTGGCCAGCCCTTGTCTGGAAGGAGAGCTCCAAGGCCCACCCCCCGCTGCGCAGCAAGTGGGGTGATCCCAGGGCCCTCCCCAAGGATAGGATTTATCCTACACCCCACAAGGGGGGGTGCCATAGGTACACACCGAACCTAAAGCCCCCCCTGCCGGCCATGGATAAGGGCAAGCGTCCACTTAGTCCTTATCCTCCCATCCCCTCAGAATCAATTCCAGCCCCTTTTGCAAATCCTGTAAAAAATTTGATTGCCCTCTGGTGACAAGTGTACGCCATCATGCCAATAAATCTCCAGTTTATTAAAAACAATGTCGGTGAGGAATGTAGTAACCCAAACCCTGTCTCAAGGCACAACGAACCTCCCTATTTGCCAATTGGCGGGCTCGTTCTATGTGCCAGGGATCAGCACACTCTCCCCATGTCCTTTGTATCAATGCAGACTGAACAATAGAAGTGTGAGGCCATGTGCCTTGCATAAGTCACATATCATGAATGGCCTGTATCACCAAGGCCTTTCCTTTTAGCAGTCCAAGGTCATTACCACCCAGGTGAATGACCATCACATCAGGGGGAGGCTCACCGCGCTCCCTGAACAACAGAGGTAGCAAGCCATGCCACTGTAGACCTCTCTTTCCAAGCCAATGTATGGCCGCTCGATCACCCAGTCCCAGGTTCGGGCCCATATAACCAATACGAGCTTGCCGCTCGGCCCAGGAGCTGAAACTGTGACCGCAAATCCACATTCGCTTCCTCTCCTCCGCAGCAGGTCAATCTGGAACGTTAAGGCAGATCAATTGGCCTGACATAGCACCTGAATGCCGAGGATTTCCACCTACGCATCCTCCTGATGTCGTCAGCTTTCCTGCCCATCTGTGCTGCAGTGGAAGCAGCCCTTACGCGAAATGAGTGTGTGCCAAAATTGACTCCCTACAGGCCCAATGGTAGCAGGGCCTTCTTTGTAATGGTCCAGAATTGATACCTAGTGAATGGAGTTGTGTCTGCATGATAAAAAAGAGGTCCCGCATGTTCCTTATTAGCAGTATAAGCTCTAAGCACCCTTACCGGGCCCAAGGTTGCATCAATGTATTCCCGTAAGGTCACAACATCGCTCCGTTTGGCCTGATCTGTCTTTGATCCCCTTATGACCAGACAGAAATTCCGCTCCCTCAAGACAGGTCCCGGAATTCCAGGGCCCTGTCCGATCTATCCTCTTTGCTCTGAACAACCAATTCACTTATTCTTAGCACCCCGAAAAATGCAATGAGAGCCGCTGAGTGAAACAAAAGAGCCTCATATGTTGAGGAACACACTACTTTCCATGCATCACCCAAACCCCTCAGGGTATCAGGAGAAAGTGGTTGCCTGTTACCTCGTACCGTTTACTTGCTTAAGGACCACACAAAGCTGCAAAATGTGGTCTACTGGGAGTGCCAAGTGTCCGGAAACATTTTGGACTTACGAAAGTTGCTGAATTCCCTAACTGCCTTGCTGTAACCCTTCTTAGTGCTGGGTGCGATTGACATACCTATCATCCTCATTACCTCACCCCGCCAAGATTCCACAGGCCAGCGGGCATCGGTTCTGGTAGGGCTGGAGCCAGTTCCCTAAAGCGTTCCATCTGCATATGGGAAAGAGAGTCAGCCAAAGAATTATCAATGCCCGCAACATGTACTGCTTTGAAAACAATGCTAAATCGTAGACATTGAAACCCGCTCCAGTCTCATAACACGCTATTACTTTTAAGAAGGATAGTTGATCACTCTGACTGTAGCCTGGTATCACACCAAACTGGGTGGCGTCATTTGCTTACTTACGTGCCCAGATGCGCACTGCTACCCATATTGGGAAAACTCCAAAAATTTTCAGGTCAGCTGTGATGCCCGCTTCCGCCCCAACTCCCGGGTTATCTCTAAGTGCAGCACCTGCCTCCGAAAAAGACACTGTAGCCAATGGAACCTGTTGCGTCAGAATATATTTGCAATGTATCCTTGACTTTAATTTCATCACGCCAAAAGGCGACACCGTTAAAAACAGCCAAGAACTCCTGCCATGCTTCTAAGTCTAACTTCAACTCTCTAGTGATCCTAATTCGGTGGTGTGGCTTGGTGACACCCTTAGAGGCATTGCAAAGCCGCCTGATAAACGCCCTGCCACGCGCCATCCCCTGCAGTCAAAATTCAGATGCCCTAATATCTCCTGAAATTCCCTGAGAGTCGCTTTGCGCCTACCCCAGAAAATTGCCACCCCTGACCCGAGATCCTGAGCTTTAGCTGGCGGCAATTTATGGGCTTCGTTTACTGTCCAATTCGATTCCCCAAAAATGTAAGTCCCTGTGTGGGGCCTTCTGTTTACTCGTGTGCCAAGGGCACCCAGTTCTCCCATCAAGGATGCGAATTCTGACAAAGAAATGCGCATTGCCCGGAGCCCCAGCGTCCGACAATAGAAAATCATCTCAATGTTGCACAAAGCCCTGAAGGTCTAATTTCCTTTTAATGACCCATCCAAAAAGGTACTGAACGTCTCAAAGGCAAAACACGACCTGAACGTCCCATCAGGAGGGAGTGTTCAACGTAAAATTTACCCTCAAAGGTAAACCCCAAAAGTTCAAAACTGGATGGGTGCACATGTAGTAGGCGGAAGGCTGACTTGATATCTGCTTTGGCCAGCTCAGCCCAAACCCCATGCCTGCGCACCACCCGCACTGCTGTATCAAATGAAATATACCTAACTGAACATACCTCTTCTGTGTACCATGGCACATTTGAGTTGCTGTTGGTACACAGAAGTGTGCCTCATAGATTTCCCCTTGGTTCATGTTTTTCTTTGGTCTTAAATATGATTTATCTTGGATTTAGTAAAAGAAGGTAAAGAAGGTGGCTGATTCCTGACCTTCTTTTCCCATTCTTTTCATTTCACTAATGCTCAATACTAACAGGAAGAAAACAAAACTACCCTGATGAAAACCTACATTACCTGTTGGATGCCGAAGTACTGGCATCAGGCATAAACATCTTTTAATCCACTAGAAGAACCACTTGCTTTAGATGCCTATTTAGCCCACTGTGTATCCAGCCATAGTATTACTTTATTGCTGTATCAAGTATAATTACTAAAGGAAAGACCAGTGATAGATCTTGGCCTTTTAGATACAGCAGCTGTTAAAGGCCCCAAAAGACCTCTCCAAAATTCAGAAACTGCACAGAATCTCCTGAAGAGAATGCAGAGAAAAACACAGAGCCAATTGTTGTCTATTAGACAAAGACAAAGTTCCAGGGCATCCTCCCCACAGTGCCTGGTTCTGAGGAAGAATCTTTCAGAGTCAGGAGTTTGGGTCTGGTTGCTCTGTACACCATCACTGCCTGTGCAAAGGGATCAAAGCAAAAACAGAAAGCAGTGTCAGCAATAATATTGTACTGTTAGTCTGAATGTAGAAGGCCCTATCAGTGAAGGAAGTTAATGCATTATCCCATATGACAGGCCAACTCTCCGCCCCTTCTATTAATTATGACACCAGTAGTTTGAGAGCAAGTAAATAACAAATACTGATGAGAGGGCTGAACCAGCCAAAGCATAACAGGCGGTTGGTCTGGAAGATCAGTGAACTGGAATAGAGGCAAACTCAACCCAGAACTAGACAGACTATTCAGGACTATGCTTCTGTAAGAGTTGAGGCCGTTCCATCAGACAGAAGGCTGCTGGTATGGGAGATAATGAGTTCTGCCCTCATGGAAAAAGTGCGGCATTGAAATGTGCCCGTGCCAGATTGTTAATCACAGGTTTGGGCAGAAATGTCTTCGATTTTGCCCTAAGCAATTTCAGATAACTTTATCATCCTTGCACGGATATCTACAGACCAAAACCTGGGATCTGTAACTGAAGGCTGATGCTGCAGCACTTCCTAACACTAAAATAATACCTATCCATTATTAGAGTGCAGTTAGCTTCCAACCCAGTTCTTCAGTTTGCAAAGATATTCTGTATCTTACTTGTGTTTGCCATGGCAACAACCAGTAGAATCCTGGGGTTTGCAGCCCTCTCTGACTGCAAATTGTAACCACTGCTTCATAAACTGCAGCATTCCATAGCTGGCAGCCATGACAGTTAAAGTAGAATCATAGCACTTTAACTGTGTAGTGCGAATGGGCCCCTTGCCTATGTGTCTCATTCTTCCAAGCTTTTGGACTCTGAAGTTTCTCTGTGTTATAGTATATCATCAAGAGTGCATGATAACACTTGTCATACATTAATCTTCCCATAAAATATTGGGACACTTTACAGAAAAGTAACTAGGGGTTCTTCTAAAACAATTTGTTGCCTGAAATGCACCCCTTCCTCCCCAGGTACAAAACATTCACTGGCCTGGCAGGAAGGCCCCGCCCCAGCCGTAGTGCTAAAATGGCCTTAGTGAAGATACTAAGATAAAATACTATGTAAATGCTGTATAATTTGAAGACCTATAGCAATATTACTCATTCTTGCCTACGAGGATACAACTCATGAAAATTTACATTCCTGCATTTCAGAATATCTACAAATTTTAACTGTTCTGGCTGGTTGTCAAACATAAATATGCCCTCTGCTGCATTACAGGAATCAACACTGGTGACAACACAGCTCCACTTTACAGATTCGTACTGTTGAGATAATAAATGCTGTGAATAATGCCCAGTACCCCGCCACCGGCAACGAAGCGGCTGCAGCGAAGCAGCCGAGGCCTTACCTGGGTGGATGCCGAGGCGGCCGCCGCCTCCATCCACCTGAAAAGGCCCGGACGCTGCAGGAGCCCCTCGGGTCCCAGCGAAGGAGGAAGGCCTGAACAGGCCTCAAATCAGCCATGTGGCGCCTCCGCCCAGGGCTGATACGACCTCCTCCTTCACCTGGATCGACGAGAATGGCCGACGGGGAGGAGGGGCGGGCTCCAAATACTGAGCCCCGCCCCTCCTCCTCCCGCCGGCCAATGCAGCGTGATCTCGTGGCATGGGAGGGCGGCAAAGGCCATCCCCTCCCCGCCATAGCAAGCTAGGCAGCGTGGGACGAATTGTCTTGCAAAATATTACAATGATGCATGTTGTTCTACTAATGCAGAGAAAGCTGCTGACATCATTCCCTCTAAGAATGAAATGAGAAAGATGTGTACAGTGACTAGGTGTATAAAAGAACAGAGAAAGCATGCAGGGCGCGTCTGGAAACCAAAGAAACTTTAGTTTATTCAGAGAAATCTTAAATTTTCTTTTGTTTTTATAAACTCAGATTCAGATCAACAACAACAACCCAGATAGTGAGGGACTGAGAGCCAGCCTAGCTTCTTATCTCGAAACTTAAGTCCACAAGCCAGCCTACACTAACCCACACCCTTCACCCATGGTTGGGTGCAATTATCTGGTGTCCTCTGAATGTTTTATAGCCAATTGAAGTCAACTCAAGAAAGCCTCAGATTACCCATAGTCCAAAAAGTGCTGGGCTTTTTCACCAATAAACACAATTTTCTACCAACTAGAATACAGCTGTTGAATGAACGGGATTTAGAATAAAGGTGAACTCACCTCTTAGCAGTTCACTAGAAGGTGAATCTAGTTAGGATTACCAATAGATTTAAGGTTTGGATCCTCATTTTTCACCTGGTCACTGTCTAGACATCCTATGTTCCCAAATATCCTAAGGATGGCACACCTACACCTGAAGACTGGTAATTATGGTCAAAGCTTTGATTTGCTCATTCTTTCCACCTTTATTTCCTTTGCTAAAGTTCACTTTAGTCCCCATCTGACTTCCTTTCCCCTTTCTGTCTCACCAGGGTCCTCTTCTTTGTTCAAGTCTTCCTAAAAAACTGCTAAGGGCATCTGTATTTCTTCACTGTGCCACTATGATAAATAGTCTTGCATGTGCTCTTTCTCTCTTTCCTTCTCTCTTCTCTCTCCCCTCTCTCTCCTGCATCTCTCCAACTCCTTTGACTCCCTTTTTTGCCCTCTCTCTAATCTGCCACTTCACCCATTGGCAGGTGGAGGTTCTCATGTTAGCAGGGCTATGACTCCACGCCTGGCCTGAACTATAAAAGAGCTATCCATGGTTCTGAATCTCTTTTAGGAATAGTGTACAGTTAAAACACTGATTAAAACTTGGGACAGATTCATCACTCTGCTACCACAGGAGTCATCAGCTGCTACTGTCCTCACTCTTCTCAATCCTAAATCCATTTGCCCATTTCTTTTCTTCCAGTCCTTCTCAGTCCTTTTATTCTGTCGGTCAAGCAAATCTAAGAAGATTTCTGGCATCAATTTAGCTTCATTAGAAGCCTTTACAGCACACAAACACACCTAAACATACAATAAGACTTGGTTTTTCTCCTACATTTACACTTTCCTTCCCGTTGTGATTCAGCTCCATTGTTTCTCATGAACTGCCTCTACACTATCATATTTGGCAGGAGATCGATGTAACTATGCAAAATGAGTTAGATTCTAATAAAGACATAGATAGGCAGTTTTCTATTTGCACATTTAAATATTTTTAACCTATATTTCACTGACTCTTTGCATATCCTCATTTTCCCATGTGACTGTAATAATAAAGTATGGGTATTTAGTTATGTTTAATTGGAGATACAGTCTGTTTGATTGGATATTCACATATTAATTGTTTCTCCCAGGTTTGGAAGAAACAGGCCAGTTTTGAAAGGTTTTTTTCCAAAATTGTGGACTTTAATTCCTTTTATTAACTTCTTTCTACCTCCACTTTTCCTCACATACAAAATATTATTTAAAGTTTGAAAGTCGAAATCATTTCCAGAAACATTTTTGGGCTATAACTAACTGGACAAATGGGAGTCCAATACATTTTGAGGTAATGCTACCCTATAGTGCCCCCCTTCAAATCTTGGTGAAGGGTATTGCATAGTTTAAGAAATCACTGAAAAGGACTAAGTCTAATGGGTTGATTCCATGGGACTTGAGGATGTGGCAATGTGTAAACAACCTACACCGTTAAGTATGCCCAGCAGGCCTCACTAAGCATTATTATTTCTCACCTTCATTCCACTAATTCATTTGCTTGTGGGTTTGTTTGTTTGCTTTGGGCTGAAAATCATTTGTTAAAAGCTACATTGAAGCAACTCATTTACTTCATTATATTTCCAAATACCAGCAAAATGGTGTCACAGAGGACAATGCAACAGTTTAAACTGTAAACATAAATAATCTAAAATACATACATTCTGTATCTTTTTCACCTTGCCCCCAACCTGCCTGCCAGTCTTTCTGAAGTGCAAAATACACAATGTTCCTATTGATTAACCTTTACTTCACCCAGACATCTAACTTGTCTTCTTTCCTGAGGGGAAAAAGTCCAAGTGGCAACCAGGTATTGACCTTAGTTTCAACTCTGTTCAACATTAAGTAGATTGTGCTATTATGTCAAATTTGGAGGCAAAATCAAGTAAAAGTGCAAATTAGTCTTTCAAATAAGGGATCTCCAACATTAAATTTTGCTTCCTTTGGCCCATACTGCATCTTCTGCCTTGATAACTGGGGAAGTTTTGATTCATTGCACCCTAAGATAGTCAGTAGAATTTTGTTGGCATCTTACGTATGAACAGGTTCCCCACAGAAACAACTGGACATTTTTATCTGTTGTGGAACAGCCTATTCAGTTCAAACGTGCTGAAAGAGTGGCCTATGTAATGCTATTGTGAATGATTTCCCATCGCAAATGGATATACATTTGCATTGTACAAAGTTGTGCAGGGATGGATATGAGCATTGCATGTGGATTCACATTGTGCATGCAGATGTGGATTTGTTTTCATAATGTTTCAATTCAATAATGAATTGCACAAATAAATGCACAACTGCTATGTATCTTTATGAACATAAAGTTACACTCTGTCTCATCTCTGTAGGATCTCTGCATAATCTATCTCCCTATTATAATATCTAGGGCAAGTTGTATAAGAGCTAGCATTCATCTAGTTCTTGTATCAACTATAATTATGTCTTTGTGCCTCATTAATAAACTTAACTTTTTAATCCATCAGCCTGATGTGTTGCAACTCTGAGGGGATTTTGTATAACTTGTTATCCCACACCATGGTCCTGCCTTGATCTTCTCAGTAAGGTAGCTATTTGTCTCCTATTTATAGAAGAAAGTCCACTCCTAGAAAGCTGTTAAGAGTCACTACCTTCTGTTTGAAAGATGCCATTCAGCCCAAGACTGGTTTAACCCTCACGAATTAAGATAAAAGGGGGAGCGGTTAAACATGAAGAAGTGTAAGAAGGAAGACCACTTACCCTGGGGTTCACAGATGCAAGCTAGCACATGGACAGCATTACTTCTCTTACTCTATAGAAGAACATAGTAATTAAATTAACTTTTTAAAATTCCGTTGAAATAATCTAAATTATAATAGTTATTTAAATTACTGTATAACCCTTGGAACCATGGTTTGATTCTCCACTGAGCCATGGAAACCCACTGGGTGACCTTGGACACATTATGCACACTTATCTCCAGAAAGCCCTGTGATAGGTTCACCTTAGGGTCCTATAAGTTGGAAATTACTTGCACACAACAACAATAATTTATATTACATAAATTATTACTATTTAAAGAAGAATTACATAATTATTTAAAGTATTAAAATTTTCAGATGTAAACTATTTAAATTATGCATCTAACATCTAGACCTATACATGTACCTTATGATATGCACATTTTGTATATTTGCACAGTTTGCCTTTTTGTCTAATAGATCCCAGTGTGATGAGCCACAAATTATTACTGTTTAAAGAGTAATTACAACATCATTTAAACTATCTAAATTATGCATCTACACATCTAGATCTATAATGTACCTTTGACTATGCACATTTTGTATATTTGCAGAATTTGCTTTTTTTCCAATAGATTCCAGTGTGATGAGCCACATTTTAAACATTATTTAAACCATAACAGGCTGAAACATACCACAAAATTATAGCATTAACAATGTAAAAATGAAAACCTGTATGCTCATTTTCCCTTTTTTGAGTGGGACATATTTCCTCTTTTCAGGGATATGGATCTGGCCTGCCTCATGGCCAAAGTATCACAATGATGTACATTAATATACCAGGAAATTGGGTGGGCAGAGACCAAACGTTGGAAGCCATATCATTAAGTACCTGACTAAGACCCCAAATGAAGAAGAGTTTCTATTGTCTGTTTACATGCTATTGTCCCAGCTAGTGATTTGGGCAATATGTTAGGAACTGATAATGTCCTGCTAGCCATGGATGGAAAGAATATTCAAATATTATTCAAGGGAAGTAGAACCAAGAATTGGGCTTTTTGAATGTCCAAAAGCACCAATGAAGGGAATCCTCCTCAAGACCCTTTCTTGTTTTTGACTTCCATCTCCTGATGTCATATGGCAAAAACATGCAAGAGAGCTGGGAAGGATCTCATAAGGCTACAGATCCTTGGTTGTCTCTTTGCTCCTACCTCTCAATATTGTCTGGAGGTGTGCCAAGGAGACCCCTCCCACTGCTGGAGAATTTCCCTGCACAAAAAATTCTTCAAAAAGTGCATAGTTTGTGTTTTAAATGTCTAGAATATTATTAAATCTCCATCATAGAACAAATTTGTTAACACAGCAATGACTTTGGGGGAGTAGTCATGTTAGTCTGTTTGAGCAAAAGCAGCAAGGTGTCTTATAATACCTTAAAGGCCATTTCTGCACTAGCCTGTTATAGCGCTATGATTCCACTTTCAACATGCTATGGAATCTTGGGGTTTGCAGTTTCGTGAGGGGCCAGACGGCCCCTCCCAAAACTGCAAACCTCAGGATTCCATAGGATGTTGAAAGTGGAATCATAGCACTATAACAGGCTTTTGCAGAAATGCCCAAAGACTAACAGCTTTTATTTGGCATAAGTTTTCATGGGTTGCAGCCCATATCATCAGGTGCACTGAATACAGCTTTAGTCAGTAAACATACACACACACACACACACACACACACACATGCTGCCATTGGGAAAGGATGCAAATGCAAAAAGTAAGACTATGTAGTGACCTTAACAGCAATAATAAGATGTGCTGTAGTAAGGATTGCCTGCTTAGAGTCCTGTAAGAAAAGCAGGAATTGTGTTGAACAGTAGTTTTGTAATGAGAAGGAGAAGTGGAACACAGCCTTCCCAAACAGCAGGACCAGCCCAACTATTAGACAGAGTGAAGCAAACATCTCAGCACCAGATTTAGAAGGATAGAGGGAGTAGCAATGAAGTGCTGGAGAACAAAGCCATGTGATGCCAGGCACACAGTTTGTCTTGAAACCCCTAAGCTAAGAGCTCCTAAAGGCAATGGAGGACTCTGTTGGAATAACAAGTATGATTCAATTATCAAACAAGTTTCTATATGTGGAAGTGTTTATATGAGGAGGAAATCTTTGTCTCTGGCAGTAAAGAATATTGGCTTGGTTCTGCAAACATTTTAATATGTGTATGACACCACCAACAGCATGAAGTTGAAGAGAAACCGCAGATATCACAT
Organism: Ctenosaura bakeri; assembly: GCA_948474755.1. NCBI lineage: Eukaryota > Metazoa > Chordata > Lepidosauria > Squamata > Iguanidae > Ctenosaura > Ctenosaura bakeri. The sequence goes on along the minus strand of CAOLHI010001428.1, from coordinate 319,862 downwards.
GCACAACATTCATCTGTGCATGATTCCATGTCCAGGTATAGAGCTTTGATAGATAATTACTTTTTTGGTAATGAAGGAAGAATTACAAACACATAACCTCTTTAGTCATGAAGGAACAATTAAGTCACATTTTAAAAATAATGTAATAGCATTTCTCTCAAGGTAAGTAACATTTGTCCTGTTACCATTGATTAATTTTTAGGACATTTTCAGTAGGAAATTTTACATAGATTTTTTTTTAATGTTATGATAGTCTCTTATCCTATTTCATTTGCTAAAAAAGACAAAAAGCAACTTGTACTTTTTAGTAAAGCATTTTTTTGTAAATCATATAGTAGCAAATTACATTTTGAATTGCAAAAACAAATCACTTTTTAAAAAAGAACTTCCCAAGTTCTATTCAGGTGGTGATATGTTTTAAAATGTTTGTCTCTGTATACATGTATCCCCAGCTGGCTGGGGCCAGGCATGGAAAAGCCTGGATGTGTGTAGTAAATTCTACTCATAGAAGAGATTAGCCTTTAATACTCATGCAGCTCTTGTTAACTACATAAGTTCAAGAGCCTAGCACCAAGCAGCTGATGAAACTGACTGACTGGAGCAACCCACTCTCCTTTTCTCAAGCTTTTATCTTATTTCATTGACTTTGGGCCTTTCCGCTCTACACTGTTTTAGTGCTATTATTCCACTTTCAACATCCTATGGAATCCTGGGGTTTGCAGTTTAGGGAGGGGCACTTAGAATTCTCAGCCAGAGAGGTCTTTGGCCTCAGTAAACTACAAACCCCAGAACTCCACAGGGTGTTGAATGTGGAATAATAGCATTATAACGGTGTAGTGTGGAAAGGCGTCTCTAGCTGTCTGGTGCTGCAGCATAATTCTTGAGCCCAGAATACACTGAGGCTCCTTTTATATATATGTAATGCTTACATCCACCCTGCTTGTTAGCAACAGGAGAATGAAGCAAGTTCAGCTGGTTCTAATAGATTAGCCATCTTTATTATGAATACAATACATATCTGTTTATTTTTTGCTAAATCTGCTAGCCAAAACATAGCAAGTATTGATGTTAAATATTCAGAATCAAATCAATAAAGTTATTGTCACAAATTAAGCCTTTAGAATTATTCAATGGACAAACACAAAAGCTGGCAAAGAGAGAAGACAGTGAAAAGTAGTCTTTTTTTCTCCCCTATTCTATTCCCAAAGAAGCCAATTTTTGTCACTCTTTCTCAGGATGTGAGAAAATTTATAAACTTTCAGGTGGAATGAAACTGATTGTTGACTGATTTGTTCAAGTATTTTGATGTTGGAAAATAAGAGGCAACATTTTTTAAATTGAAACCAAAAATATAATACATGACAAACTGCCAGATTGATCGAATGGTCTGAAGGTTGGACTAAAACTCTGGAAGACCAGAATTCAAATCCCCACCAGCCATGTAAATTCACTGGGCGATTTTTAGCAAGTCACACTTTCTCAGCCTGAGAAGAAGGCAAAGGCAACCCCCTCTCTGAACAAATCTTGCCAAGAAAATGCTGTGATAGGATTGCCTTAGAGTCACCATAAGTCAGAAACAACTTGAAGGCACACAACAGCAACAACATTGTTTAGAAGATTCTTGAACTCAAAAAGGTATGTGTGTAAAAACTGAAGGCTTTATACTCTCTTTGGTGCTATTAGGTACAAAGTGGTACCATTCCACAACAAAACAGGATAAGTGTTTCTAGAGCACTGTTCCTAAGATTTCTGAGGCAGAGGTAAAAGTTGGGAAAACAGTGGAGAGAAAAGGCACTGCTGCTAGAATTCATACAGTTAAAAAGACAGGAAATTGTGGGTGAAAGAATGCCTCTGTGTATCTATTGCTAGGAAGTACAAGATACAGAGGTCAATTGTATTCATGACCTACTGGTGGGGCAATTGGCTGGACACTGTGTGAACAGAGTGTTGGACTAGATAAGTCTTTGGTCTGGATGAAACATGGTTCTTTTTATGTTCTCATCCCATACATGCTTCACTTTCTCTCCTTGAATGTTCTGTAACTGAGCCTGTTTCTCCAGCTTTCCACTCCAGTCATTGCTGATAAGCTCAAGGACAAAAGCTCTTCTGCAGTATTCCACAGCACAAATCTGCCAGCTGTTCTTCATTTCATTGACTTCCTCTGTCTGCAGCCAAACATTTGAATCAGCTTTGACTTCTGCAGCTGCGGATCAAAGGAGATTTCACATTCCCCAGGTTCTTCTTCATGGTTGCTTTCACTTTCTTACTAAGGATCATTTAATTTATCCTTAAACTTCTCAGCTACTTGGATTCTGATTTCACAGATGTTCCAAGTTGATCTGTCCTAGTCAACTACAGCAGCTCATAGTTCCATGGAGTCATATGATCAGAAAGTTGGAAGGGGTGCCATAGGCCATCAAGTTCAGGGGAGGGGGGGTCAAATTCCCACTCTGCCATGGAAACCCGCTTGGTGACCTTGCAGAAGTCAAATTCTCTCAGCTTTATAGGAAAGTAGTGGCCAACCTCCAATGTATAAATCTTGCCAAGAAAATTCTGTGTTAGGGCTGCCATAAGTCAGAGGTGACTTGAAGGCACATAACAACAAGAAATTCCCATAAAATGCCTTCATGCTATATCATAGTCCATACCCCTTCTATATCTCATTTTATCCCACAATAGTTATCACTTTCATGAGATCACATTTTTCCCATGACAGAAATCACAGAAAAAAGTATTGGCATGGAAGGAACAGAGTGAATGATTTTGTAAGTTGGGCTGCTCAGCTACAAGATTTATGTAGGAAAAATAACCAGACCTGTCAAAAAACACTTGGGTGAATACTTTGTAATATAAGAAACAACAAAGCGAATGGTCTCATAGTAAGTCATTGCTTGGAACAATATCACCCTGCAAAAGACCTTAGATTTTGAACTTCAGAAAAGGTGAATACTATTGATGAGAGGACACTGTTACAAATGGGTAGAGTGTATAATATAAATTGAATTATTTGGTTCCTAGAGGCCTAAATGGGGATCCTGACCTCCTGCCTCTGAGTTTTTTGACTGGTTCCCCTTACTTCAGCCTAGTTATATAAGAGTGTCCTTGAATGTTAATTAGTAACAATTTTTTCCCTGACCATCTTCTGACATTAAAAAAAAAAAACCCCAAAACCCTTTGCCTTTCACTCACATGTTTCTTTTTGTTCCATAAATGGTACAAGAGTTTCAGCTCCTGAAATTTCTGATGTTAAATTTCAAATAGGAAAGTACAGGCCATAGGCAGTACACAAATGTAACAATACTTTCATGTAATAATATATGCTATTTTACCATGTACTTATTTGTTGTCTCTTTTATGTTTTTATATCCTTTGAAGAAAGCTTTTGAGAGCACATACCGGCTGAAATACTTTGGTTTTTGTTAACAAATAAAAACATCAATCAGTTGAGCACCTTGGTTTCTTTTGTAGCTTGTCACCTACACTGCCAATCCAGTGTTTAGTGCAAATGTCCCATTTTTCATTTTTCGCATTGTAAATGCATTTTCACTGTCAAATAGATATGGAAGAATGAAAGATCAGAAAGGACTTTCTCAAGTGGATATAAAAATACCATGGTAGTTCAAAATCTACAGGTATAAATTATCCTTAGATATTCCATTATCCTCAATAGCCCATAACATTAAGTAACAGAAAAAAATGTAGTACTTGAAATAAGAGGAGATAAAGTTGACAAATTAATATGAGAATTAGACTCTGCATTGCTTCCACTCTTTTCAGACAGTGAGTGTTATTAACAAAATTATTGCGTCCTGATTTTTTTTAAAAAAGTTGGTCTACAACATTTAGTTAATTAATTAATGATCAAGTGATTATTAAGACAATTGTACTAGTCTAAAATGTTTACTTGGTTAATATACCTGAGGGGAAAAATAATTTCAGCACAAGTATTTATAAAAATGAAGATGGCAGACAGTATCTTAAAGGAGAAATTTTGTCTGTAAACAACAATGAAGGAAGGAATGCCTCTTCAAAGGTAATTCCTGCTGTAGCATATGTGTTTGTTATCTACTAGCATATATACCTGGTGTTGCCTGGCATTTTATCTTTTCATAGGTAATACTTTGAAAGATTTGAGATCCTGTGTCTCTAATTCACTAATTCCCCAAACTGTCTTGTCCAGTACCTGTAACTTTTCCTCATATTCCCCAATCCAATCCAGTCTGGATTCAGACTTATTAACATACAGAGGCTGGGTTCCTGAGAGAATACACTGCCCTCCTCCTTGTTGCTAGGCCTTGTCTCCATAGCAACTGGCCTATTCCACACAGACACAGTTGACTGAGGCCCAAGAGCTCTCTGGTTGAGAATTCTAAAGGCCCCTCCCTAAACTGCAGACCCCAGGATTCCACAGATTCTTCTTAGGCAACCAATCATATGAGGTCTTCACTTGACACAGACAAACTTTGACTTTTATATATCAGATAAGTAAAATGTAGAATTTTTTTTTATTTAGCATGAGTTTTTCTCACAAATACATTTCTGCAGATTAAGTAAGTAAATGCCTATTGCCTGACAGCTACACTGAACTCAGTAGTGTATACTTCTTAGTAAATATGTCTGAGACTGCATTGTTATTTGAATCAGCTTGTGCAATAAATCAATAAATATTTCTTTAACTGATAGACAATGATGGGAAAATGTACATTGTATTCCTGTCTGATCAGGAAAATTAAGGAGGGTCAGCCATGGTTAATACTTGGATGGGAGCTCACCAATGAATACCAGGCTATATTTCAGAGGAGGCAGCTAGCAAAAACCACCTGAGTATTCTTGCCTAAGAAAACCCTATGGAATTCATGGAGACACTATAAGTTAACAGGTAGATACCACACACTCTAGATGTATGAGATCAAATAATATGTGTAAACTGGTGTGGACAGACAGTAATATTATTTATAGTTTGCACTGTTTACTGAATTTGTATCTCAATCCATCATGGTATAGCTTCTGGAAAAAATGCCACTATGAAATAAGATAGTGTGCCACATCTGAAGATAAAGCTCAAGATGCTAGTCTCTTGCAACAGAAATACTTTTAACTGCCATTACAAACAGTGTGGGGGAATGTCAACTATAATCATATATTAAAAATGGCAACAAGAGGTACAGCAGTTGGAAGATTTGATCCTGAAAGAGCTTTCCTTCAAAAGTATAAATAGCTAGAGGTGGCAGATCATTAAATCAAAAAGTAACAGTCAGAAATAAGAATTAACAAAGCAATATTCTGCTTTCCCTTCAGAGCTACTGTATTCAATTTTAATATAGTAGAGTCCCGGTTATCCGACCTGCGGTTATCCGACGCTCCTGATTAACTGACGTCGCGGCTGCCTGGGGGCGTGGCTGCAGGCATTTCTGCGCCCCCAGACACGCCCCGACACACCCTCAGGCCTGCCCCGACATGTCCCTGACACGACCCCAAAATGGCGGCCGCTGCGGGGTTCCGTGTCATCCAACATTTCAGTTATCCGACCCTGCGCCCGCCGGTTTAGGTCGGATAACCAGGACTCTACTGTATCCTTTTAAGGGTACAGTGGCATAGTCCACTCTAGTATATTAGAAATTGCTCCTCTTTTTGTTGCACTCATATCATGTTGCCTTTTTCAGTAGAAGCTGTTGATGCAAAAAATAAGGAAGCATTTATGTGTCTCAAAAGAAGGAGAAAGTCACATTGCTTTAAAGATGACTTTGAATAATTAATTGACTATATTTTAATTCTTTGCAAGTCCCAGGACAAGCGAAACTTTGAGTGCTATGTTTGCCTTAAATTAATGCTATTTCATTAATCATTACTGAGACAAACAAGTCAAAGTCATTAAGCTTACTACAAAGTTGTATCATAACTACCTGAATGTTCTATTATTATGCAAAACATGTTTAATGAAAGAGATTCAAATTCTTCCCCACAAGCGCAGTGGTGGCAACATTCACTTTTAGACTCGGCATATTCAAAGATGAAACCATTATTATCTAAAATCCCTTGGCTTGTACATTCTAGTTGATCAAAACTGTCTGAAGCTATCAAGCTATTCCATGAAATAGCCTTTCCTCTGAAGTTAGTAGATACTTTGGGATGTTGCATAGCAAAGATTGAAAAAGAAGAATCAGGCCTAAATGAGTTCAGAAATATAGGACAACCTCTCTCTTCCCCCCCCCGGTATGTGTTTATTTCGTCATGGTGTTTAAGTTACATCACATAGTGCATTATATTTTGGTTATGTTCAGAGACACTAAATAAGAGATAAGAGAGGGTTCTCAGAACTGTATTCTAACTTCGGGGGGGGACTTCTCAGCAGTTCCCACCACCTCCAGTTATTTCAAGCTGTAAACCACTGCTTTTCAAACTCAGTCTTCTTTTTTTCTTTGAGTGCCAGCATGGTACACTGGTAGTGTGATAGATGAGGGGTCAGAGGTCAAAGAGCAATTTATTTTGATGGAAACAGAGACCTTACAGCCAGTGCCTGTGATAGAGCAATCTATCTTGCCGGTGCCTCCACCATCTGAAGGACAAGCTGAAGTGGAGATTTTACATCTGGTACTGCAAGGAGAAAGGGCTAGTGATGATTTAGGGGTATTAGATTCACCTTTGTCCCACAGCCCACAGTTATGGAGGAGGCTAAAGAGGGCAGCTCAGAAGGAAGCTGTTTTACTGAAAAAACAGGATACTAATTAGAAACACCTGTTCTCCTCTGCTATTTAAGGCCATTTCCACAGTAGAATGGAGGAGTGTTTCACCATGTGTCATGAGCGGTGTTTTTTACTCTGACCTACCCCGATTCCTATCTGCACACCCTAAGGTTTCTATTGAATTAAAGCAGAGAAAATTGTTCGTAGCTTCTGCATTATCAATTCTTGTGGAACTCCTATTCCCCTCCCTCCCTCCACCCACCCTGCGGCCACTGATTGATCAATTTCAAATAAAAAAAGTTGTAGAAACTGCTGCTACGTTTTAGCGCAAGTGTGTGAATCAATGTAATGCTTCTGCGTGTAGGGAAAAATGCAGCAGAAATCGTTCGGGTTGTTTATATCAGAGTTTTTCCATTTTTACAATATATCAATTTAACGTTGATGTTAACCGTGCTAAGACCTCAACTCGTGCGGAACCATGAAGGACAGAATGATGTCAAACCAGTTTAATGTGCAGATGTAAAAGTGACAATACTGCAATGTATCAGCTTGTGCAGAAAGGGCCTAAGTCTGTCAGCTTGGCTTCCCCTTTGCTTGTGGCAAATTGTTATTCAAGCTCCCACAACCCTTTCATTCCTGCTGTGCATCTTGTGAACTCTGGCTTTCTTAACTTCTTTGACTGACTTTGACTTCGGCTTTTGGCTCAGTGTTTCTACTAGACTAGACACTCCCCGTTGCCTTCTCCTTCTCCTTGGCAAGTACTGTTACATTCCTTCCCTTGCTGGCAGATAAGCACAGGCTGGGAGTTAAACTTTGACAGTTTTGAGCATTGAATTATGATCCTGGACACCAGAGTTCAAATCCCCACTTGACCATGGCAACCCACGTGGTGAACTTGGGGAACTCACAGTCTCTTAGCCTCAAAGGAAGACAAAGGCAACCTCCTCTGACCAAATCTTGCCAACAAACCCCTATGATAGGTTTGCCTTAGGGCACCATAAGTCAGAAATGATTTGAAGGCACACACCAACTACAACTTTTTTTTAGAAGATTCTTGAACTCAAAAAGGTACGTGTGCCAAAACAGAAGGATTTACAGCCTCTTTGGTTATATTAGGTACAAAGCGATACCATTCCACAACAAAACAGGAGAGGAGTTTCTGGGATACTGCTGCTAAGTTTTCTGAGCCAGAGGGAAAGAATAGGGAAACAGGAGAGGGATACGGCACTGCTGCTAAAATTCCTGAGTTAGAAAAAAGGTAGGAAAATGGGAGTACAAGAACAGCTCTGTGTAGGTATTGCTAGGCAGTACAAGATATAGCGTGCAATTGTGTTCATGTCCTGCTGAGGGGGCAATTGGTTGGACATTATGTGGACAGAATGGTAGACTAGATAGGTCTGGTTGCAACGTGGGGTTTTTTATCCACTTTTATTCACTTTTTGATTCACTTTCTTGAATCAGTCATTCCCATATGTGCCTTACTTTCTCCCCTTCAACATTCTATAACTAAGCCTGTTTTTCTAGTTTTCCACTCCAATCATTGTTGGTAAGCTCAAGGATAAAGGCTCTTCTGCCATCTTCCACAGTACAAACCTGCCGGCTGTTCTCCATCTCATAGACTTTCTCAGTCACCCAGATTGGGTCTTTTGTAACTGACCTTCTGAATCAGCTTTGACTCTTGAAGCTGCTGATCAAAGGAGGTTTCACTTCTGCAAGCACATTCTCCAGGTTCTCCTTCATGATTGCTTTCACTTTTTTATTCAGGCTCTTTTAATTTATCCTTAAACTTCTGAGTTACTTGGGTTCCAATTTCAGAAATGCTCTCAATTTGCTCTGTCTTGGTCAACCACAGCAACTCATAGTTCCATAGAATCATAGGATCATAAAGTTGAAAGGGGCCCCATAAGACATCAAGTCTAAACCCCTGCTCAGTGCAGAAAATCCAGCAAAAGCATCCGATCAGGTAATTATTGAGCCCTTTCTGAAAACATTCAAAGAAGGAGACTACCACTTCCACTCTAGATTGTTGCTTCCATTGTGAAACTTCTGTAACCATCAAAAAGTTCACTTTAAGGTTCAAATCTACACTTCTGTGACTTAAAACCATTAGACCTAGTCATACCCTCTGGGGCAGCAGAAAACAACAGGGGACCTCTTCTTGGTCATTGCCCTTTATATATTTAAATCGTGCAATCATCTCTCTGTCTTTCACCAAGCTGAACAAGTCTGGCTCCCTCAACCTTTTCTCTTATGTTTTGTTCTCCATACCTCTTAACATCTTTTCCCCCTCATCTGAAGCTGCTCTAGCTTGTCCATATCCTTCCTAAAATGCCTAGAAATGAATGCAGTACTCTAGATGAGGCCTGATCAGTGCAGAATATAGTGGGACTATAATTTCCCTATATTTGGAAATTATAGTTCCATTAATGCAGGTTAAAATATTATTTATCTTCTTTTTATAAAGGACACACAAGCCTAAATGTATTACCTGTGTCTATGAATGGTCTAATGTCCCAGGGCATGGCTCCCCAGTTTGATTTTGCTGCTGTATACAAGTAGAGCATAAATAGGAGCAAAAATAGAGAGATTTGTACTGTATGCAAAAGATTCCTCCACAAAGGTCACTTGGACAGTTGTCACAGGCTGTTCCCTCCCTCAATTCAATTCTAGTGAAATCAGTCTAAACACATCTATTTTTTTTCAAACTATCTCTCTCCTCCAGCTGCAAACTAGTATTAGATACTTATAACCTGGCCTCCAACTCTACCCTTTGCCTTTCTAATGAACCATCCATTCAGGAAACATCTATACTCATTACATAATGTTAGCATTCTTTTGTTAAAACAAAAACAAAAAACACCAAAGCCAGCCACGCTCTCAACAATACTATTTCTTTCTGAAAGATGGAGAGTTTTAAAAACACCACATTTTAGTACAGGGAATTTATGTTCTACTTTGTAGTATATAAATCAATAGATATGTTCCATGAAATGGTAACAATAAAGTTCCAGCTTTATGTACTCTCAGAGGGTTCTTGGTTGAACAATTAGAACAACTGAGAAAGTAAAAGTACAGTAAATCTGACCAAAAGGCAGTAAGAACAATTAGTTATCAGCTATATTCAGCAGTGGCCAGGATAGGGCAAAATATGCTAGTAAATGATAGGTGTTGATTAATCACCACCTGTTCCCTCAGAACTTGTTGGAGCAAATTTTAGCATGATAGTCCATTAGTCGTTTTTCTAAAAAAGAAAGAAAACACCATGTACGGAAAAGGATATCATTGCTGTAATCTGAAACTGAGATTGCTGAGGCACCCCAGGTGCTATCTGTTAAAAATGAATGGCATGTAATGACATTTTAATGATCTGCTGAAATATTTTTGAGATTCACCAGAAGGATGAAGGCTACTTTATCCCATGTTTTCTATTAGCAGGGAATAGAAAAGACCAGCATATTCCTGTAAATTCACATTGATCATTTCTAATATTCAGTATCACAAGGGAAAGGAAATCATTCTTAATTGTAGATGATCTGACTGAGAAAAATCATTGCAGCTACGCTTGAGGATTTTGTTCAGTCTGCATTACAAAGTGTACTGACTTGATCCATGCCTCCCAGATAAATATTTGGATCAGGACACAGTTGTCCTTCAGACTGTCACATCCAAATCTATGTAAATCACATATTTTACTTATTTTATTTTATTTTATTTTATTTTATTTTATTTATTTATTTATTGCATTTTGCAGGAGCTGGCGAAACCATCTCTGAGCATTCCTTGCCTAATAAAACCCTATGAAATTAATAGGGTCTACAGGCCACTTAAATGTAAACACACACATACACTACAGACCCAAAAACACATAAAAGTGTACCTTAGTTAACAAAATAGATATGTTCCTGGACATTATTTTCTTAATAGAAAATGCGGTACCAGAAGTAGAAATAACATGGAAAGAATAAGGACAGTTTCCTACACCGTACTCCCTCCAAAAAGAAAGCAGTTCAAAATGTGTTTTTGAGCAAAGAGATTTTCACACACATTATGGAAATCTGAACAAAACTCAAAGCATTCTTCACCTTGTTCTTGTGCTAGAGATGGAATACTTGTGGAGGCTGTCAATTTTTCAGAAATGAAAAATTTTAACAATAGTCACATTTTCTTTTATATTTACATGAATTTTAACAATAGTCACATCCCTAACACAGACTTTTGAATGAACTCATGACATGGGCTGGAAACAAGCATACAACATTAATTCAACATCCTATGTTTTATACTTCCTGTTGTATAGAGAGGATAAAGTTTCTCTCAGCCATAGGAAATCTTAGTTCTTTCTCCCATTGCCAGTGTTTAGAATGTTTTCACATGTGCCTATTGCCACTGGAGATCTTCAAAGTATATAGAGCACTAATTTGTCATTGTTTGCATGCCAATGCATGACTCCCTTCCCCAGGCACATTGCAATATTTTTAAGAAAGTATGGCTGAATAGTAAAGTGAAAGGACTTTGGATATGAAAATATATGTTGCTTCTGCTTCAACAGGTTAGTCTCATTTCAAGAGTTGCCCAATTCATATGGTCCCCCTCTATGAAATGGGACTTGGGAGCCACCTCCACCACTCCCCTGCTCTCCATGCTACTTCTATGCCAGCATGGAGGAATAGAAAAAAGAGGAAGAGAGATATGGCAGGCCCTTACTTCTGCTCAGATTGGAGTGGTGGTTCCCAATCTGATAAGGTGCCCTATCTTTACTGCACAGCTCTGCCCCCCCGCCCCCCGTGTAACACCACTTTTATGTAAAAGGGTTTTCAATGTTCATTTAGAATCACATCACCTTTAAGCTTCTGTTTTCTCAGCTCTCAAGCAGTTCTCCACTTTACACAAAGCAGTACCTCAGGGACCACTCTAGCTGTCTTAAACACCAACATTGTTTTCAAAATCAGCTTCCAAGTAAACCCTTACTCTATCTTCAAACATGTACCTCAAGGAATTACTCTAGCTGATCCTAACACACACACAAAAAAAAAACTTAGAGAATTCCAAACTATATCTCTAAATCCCCACTGAATTTTCTGAGATCTCCACTGGGTTTAAATATCTCAGCACTGGATCTTTTAGATCCCACTGCTCTAGGCAGACTCTGGGAGACTGTTATCAGGAACACAGAACTTCAAACATTTATTGAAATACTCTTGCTTTAAATGTGTTTTGTATCTAAATGTTTATAAACAGCACACCCTTCTTCTCTCTCTCTCTCTCTCTCTTTCAATTCATTCACTATCTTTCATACACCCAATTTCTCAGTTCTTTCTCCCACAGAGCACTTCAAATCTCCAGCCTCCCTCAAACAACCCACAAATCACACTACTCTTCAATCACTCTCCAGATAGACAAAATCGGTTATTTCCCTCTTTCCCCCAGCCCCTCCCCTGGGCTATCCAAGGTTCCATTTCACCAGCCAATCAGCTTAAACACTCTCAGTTGCCAAGGAGGCTCTGTTGTCAAGACCCCCTCCCATCAGGTTCGTCACAATACATTTCTTCAGCACTCTTCATTCTATATTAATAATTAACTGACTGCTCATAAACAGATCAATCATGTCTTTAGACTTTCACAAAAGGCACAGTACAACAGCACTTTGGCTAAACTCCCACCAAAGGCTAAACCCCCAAGCTAGGTCATACTCTCTGACCAGATTCTACTAGAGAGCAATTACTGATCTGCCTCTCACTAGGCTTCCACTGAGAACTAATCCTCCCAAAACAGTCACATTCTCTGATTGACTAAGGAACTGTACTCTCTAGTTCCCTGCTAGGCTCTCACTGAAGGAATAAACATACCCTCAGGTACTTGGCTTTATGTAACTTTTTGTCTCAATCATAAGTTCCTCCCACACATTACTGGGCTTACTTTCTCTCTCGAGGTGCTATTCTGGTTGTCTAGAAAACTTATTTCAGGCTGTACTGGTATTTTAAATAGCCAAACCCCCAGAACTTTATCACTAGAGAATAGAAAGTCTTTGACAAGACCCAAGATTCCTGGCTGGAAAAGTTGCAGTGTGTGTCATTTGCAGCTTATTAGCCTGTTAATTCTGAAAGGGAGCCATTCAACACTTGTTCCTACAGTGGTCATATGAAAAAGCATATGTGAAAAAAGAAAGTTCAGCTGGTACTTATCTTGTCCTCTTATTTCACACGGCCACCCTATTTGTTGTTATCCCTTCCTTGTGAAAGATTGAAGTGACAGAAAGGCAGGTCTGGAAACTATTGATTGGTTGGACTGGTAAAGTTAAGGGAAGACTTCCAGGAAAGAAAGGTGTGATGAAGTTATGGGGAGTATGGCTATCTGAAGTGCAATTGCAGCCTGGAAGCAGGTTGATAGGCAACCAGAATAGCACCCCAGGAGAGAAAGGCAGCCCAGTTAGAGTGTAGGAGGAGCTTGTGATTGAGAGGAAAAAGTTATATAAAGCCACGTACCTGTGGGTGTTTTTATTCCTTCAGTGAGAGAGCCTAGCAAGGAGCTAGGGAGTAGAGTCCTTTAGCCAGCCAGAGAGTGTAGCTGTTTGGGGAGGGTTAGTTCTTAATGGAAGCCTAGTGAGAGGCAGAAGAGTAATTGAATCCTAGTAGGATCTGGTCAGAGAGTGTGACCTAGATTGGAGGAGTTAATCCTTTGGTGGGAGTTTAGCCTAAGGGCTGATACATGATAGTTGTGCCTTATATGAAAAGCTAAAGATATAATTGAACTGTTTATGACCAGGAAGTTACCTGTTATATTGTCTAAAATGTGCACTGAAGAAATGTATCAACCTTGGCTGCATTTGAGGTTTAACACACTACTTTATTGTTAGTGTTATCTTAATAAATGTTAACAGTTTATCTTTGTAAACACTGACTTGGCTGAGTTATATACAGTATACAAAGTAACACAGAAAGCACAGTACTATTAAGTGGCTCTAAATAAACATTGACAATCCTCACCCTTTTACACAAAGGTGGTGTTATAAGGGGAGAGGCAGAGGTGTATGGTAAAGACAAGGTGCCTTATTAGATTGGGAACCACCACACCAATCTGGGAGAAGTAAGGGCTTGTCATAGGAGGACACTAGGAAACTAAGCTTTTCAAGTATCCATATCAAATACCTTGAGCTTTTTTTGAGCATTGGAACTGAACTGTCTGTCCCAACTAGAGTAGACCCACTGAACAGAGGCGTATATAGGGTGGGGCAAGTAGGGCACATATCCTGGGCACCAATACCAGGGGGATGCAAAAAAGCCATGCATGTAGGGGTGGAGGTGAGTGTAGGGGTAATAAGATAGGGGTGCAAATTCCACACTTGCCCTAGGTGTTGTTTACACAAGATATGCCATTACCACTAAATCAAATGCTGAATGATATGTCAACAGTGATATAAATTCAGTTGATTGGATTGGTCTCCTCTAGTCACAACTAAGAATTAGACGTAGGCCTTGTGATTAATTTGCAGGGCAAGGTAGAAGATCTGCACATCCTTGTTGTGGGTATAGAATGGAAGCCATATAGCTGACCTGCATTATTCTTGATAGTATTCTAGTTCCCAACTAGCTGTTTTTCATTCAGATATAGGAAACATGGAGATGGGAATCATGTAACTGCTCTCTCTAGGCCATGGGTGGTGAATCTTTGCTGTTCTATCATTTCTAGGCAGCAACATCTGAGGGACCATAATTTACTTATCCCTGCTTTAGGTTTCCTTATCAACCATGCATCGCATTACAAGCAAGGGGTACTATTATTTGGAAGGGAAAGAGGTCAAGAAGCTTTTTGGGGAGTAGGTAGAAGGAAGTGGGATAGGAGTGGCTGTGAATGCCTACTAGGGAGACAGGCAAGAATACAGAAGAGGGATGGAATAAGGTTACTTAGGCCCTTTTCGCACAGCATTGCCAAAGCGAAAGGGCCCCTTGAGTGTCGCGTAAATGTGAGGAGCAGTCCGCACAATGCTCAAGGGCCTAACGTGGACCGCACACACATTTTTTTATTTTCGGCTTAAAGCCAAAAATGCTGCACGGTCACGCATCGCTCCAGGGCCCCGCTCACTTACCTAGCGTGCAGAGCTTCGGGAGCCAGGCCGGTCACACTTCCTGTGCAGCACAGGCTGGGAAAGGTCCCAGGCTGCACTGCAGAAGGAAGAGGCGGGGTGCTCGAGTGACCAGGAAGCCACTGCAGAGCCCAACCAGGAGGGATGCAAGGGCATTCCTCCGAAGTCTTCGTGCGCAAGCCCTGCTGCCCAGCACTGGGAAAAGTTAAAGTGCGAAGAGGGCCTTAGACATGCTTTTGGGGAAGATTTTAAGGGATGACAAGGAGAGGTTTTAGAAATATGGGACCTGCAGCATTAATTGTAAATTCCCTATATTGTTATACTAGGTATCTTCATATTTCTGGTTCCCCAAAATAGTTTGATCCTGTAATTTGTAAAATAAGCCTGTCTTTAGAGAAAAGTTCAAAACAGGACTGTTTTCAGACAGAACTCATCCTGATAAAGCCTGAGACCACACTCCCACCCAAAAAAAAAAAAAAAAGAATTTTTAACTTTACAATAGATTGTAGTATGACTTTGTAGCAATTTCTTGGCAAAGGAAGAAAAAAAAGATGTTGCGCAGTGGGCCTCAGCCTTTGGGCTTTCTTCAAAGAGATCACTACACTGTAAACTGTGAAAGTAAGCAGATATACTTTGAAGGGACATTTTGCAATTATTTTTTATTCATTATTGAGTACACACTGTTCCGCACTGAACCTACTTCTGCATAATTTAACATTCATTATTAGACAGGTAGAATTTATGGGAAATCTGAAAGGGAAAGTAGTAAAATATGATTGCTTTTCTCAAAAATTTTGCTGTTTCCAACTGGAATCTAAATTCTAACCTCAAGTAGAGCAGATTGTCTGTATAAATGGAAATCAGTGGTGAATTTGAGCCTTTGTTTCCCTCCTGAAAGATCACACTGATGTCATTCATTGTTCATATGTCTCAAAGATTACTTACCAGAAAGATCATCCTATAAAGTCTTATTTTCTTCCTTATTAGACTTTACAAGTTCCTGCCTATTATTCTTAGCAACTGAAAAGCAAGAAAGTTTTGAATACCCTGCATCTACACAGCAGTAATTAGTCAGAACCAAAGAAAACACTTTAAAATGTCTCGGAGCCAAACTACAATCCTCAGATCTTGTCAGTGCTTTTCAAAATTGGAGTAAGGGAGCATTTCTACTTTGGCATCGCTACCCAAAAGGACCTGGGAATGACTGCTGAAGAAAATCTTAAAATAGCATGGTATAAGACAGAAACAACCCATATGGTGTGCTTTTCAACAATTTTGAGTTGTAGAGATCAAAACCAGCACTCTTAACTGGATCCAGACACCAACTGAAAGGCATGCTCTCCCACTGTCTCAATATGTCAAGGACCATCCCAATTTAGGCCATTTCCACGGAGGACGTCTGCACCTTGGAGCGGACAGGGTTCGGCCTACTTACCGTAGATCCACACCTCAGTCCACTCTGGAATGACCCCAAGTGGTCCTCCAACATGTTTTAGAAAGATCTGATTTTTCCGGTCTTTCAAAATGCTGGTGCACGGCACTGCGTGCCTGCTCTCCAGTGCAGATTCGCAGGCTTGCACCAATGCAAGCCTGAAATCTGCGGAGGGCAGGCTTTAGGCTGGCAAGCTTCAGCGGTTGGTCGAGACCCATGACCAACCTGAAGCCGCCATTTTGGATGCTGGAACAGTGCAGATCTACAACCACGCTCCACCTCCCCCCGGACCAGAACGCCAGAAGAGCCGGTGAGTAGTGACAGGGAGCGATTCCCTCGCTGCATGCAGAAATGGCCTTAGTCTTTTGTCATCCTGCTTTTTCAGATGCTTTCAGATGCTTTCAGAATGTCCCAGTTTCTCTCCCCTCCTTCCATTCCCTTGTCCTTGGCTTACTTTATTTGCTGCAAACTGAACTCAACAGGCAAAAGTAATTTTTGCTCAATTAACTTAGCAAGGGGAGAGGAGAAAGGGGAGCATAATCTTGCCATGGATAAACCCAGGGAAAAGCAAACTGCTACAGCTTATCTTAGCTTGTATGTTCTTACTCATAAATAATTTTTACCATTTTGAACACACTCTGATATTGCTTAGCCATGTGTGTTCTGGTTTTTACTGTGAAATGCGGGAGAGTATAAAACTGTTTCAGCACTGGAAATATGTGTTACTGAGCATGTAGCTTACCCATTAGCTTTCTTCACATGTTAATTATATGAATGAGCTTGTACATTGAAAGCTTGTGCATTGTTCCTAAAAAGTAATGCTGCTTGTTCTGTGTTCAGACAGCTTGGCTCATGGTCTTCAGTGTGCGTACATTGAGATGAATATCTGAGCCACACACATAGGCTTCTACCACAGCTATAACTTTGATCACACAGCTTGATAGGATCACAGGGACAATGGAACCTTGATTACATAGGGCTGATGCTGAACCCAAAGGGTGAGTATAACTAGACCAGCATAGGAAGAATCAGTGCTACAGAAGCTGAAGTAAAGGGATAATAGGTGTCACACTGACAAGGGGAGTAGATGGGGACAGCAGCAAAACTTCTCTATCAGAAGATAAAGGCACTGAGGAGCTAACAACTTGACAAGGACAACTTTCACTGCTGCTCTTATGCCCCAGCAAAAAGATACTATTAATGCTATGATTTGCATGCCCTACATGGGCATAAGTCATCAATAGAACTCCAGCTATGGATACTAATACCAGGAGTAAGTAGGTGTATAACCTCAAGACAGGGCCAGATACATAGCTTTGCCAGTCCTTCCAATGCAATTGTTGCAAAAAAAGATGGCAGTATATCAAGAAATATCAAAAAGATGATGATATAACAACAAAATGATGATACAAACAAACTAGCAGTTATAGTATAAAAATGCAAGCAAGGCAAAGCCACTTGTATCCAGTAATACTGTCCTGAAGCCAGACCACTAGAAATCACAGCTTCCAAAAAATGTAGGAAGACAAAATATTCCTCATAAGTATAAAATCCAGACCCAGAGATTGATGTTTCCAATTACCATTTATTGATGATAGCATCTAGAGCCTATACACAATAAATGAACGGAAAATAGGATTCTGTGGCTTTAATTTTGGTTGTTCATTCATTCTAACATTTATATTGCACCCAGTCATGACAACATCATAATGTAAAATTGCCATACAAACTTGACAACACTAAACAAGCTACTGTTTATGACAGTGACCAGACATGTGTTTCAGAAACTATGAAGCTGCTCATTAAATGTGCACGACATCAGTATATGGGTGGTTTTTATCAGCATCATAATGGAGCTTAATTATATTTGCGGAGGGATAACTGAACAAGGATGCAGGTTGATTCATCATAGCCTTCTATGGACCTCCACAGGGAGCTGGTGATTATGTAGTATAGTCCAATACAGTTCATGTTTACTCAAGCTTGCTGAATTCAGTAGAGTGTACACCCAGGTAGATGTGCACAGGGTTGTTTCCTAGGGAACGAAGACAAACTCATCATTTAATTCCCTATTATCTTTTAGAAGATGATGAGGAACATAAGAGAAAACACTCTGCCCTCTCAGCGTCCCAATAATAAAATGAAACAAGAGTGTCTTTATGCTCTGGTAAACATGAAACTAGTTTCATACTCCTGATAGTCGTACAACCCAAAGAGGGTACTTAATGAAAAACATGTTTTGGGAGTAACTATTGAATGATTCCATGAGAGAGGGAAGAAAATGTTGCATATTAAGGAAACTTTCTTCGAGGAATAAATATGCATAGATGATGTGTATACATATGTATATATGTATAAAGGCTAAAAAGCCATCAATGAATGTAGCCCTTTATGAAATAATAGGAACTGAAACAATTATAATCCTTCTCTAAGGAGTTTACAATCTGGATTTCAGTGGTGTGGAAAACTGTGGCAAGGATAATGGGTACAACCAAGAGCTTACTGTTACTTCTACTTAGACTTACATATACTTTCAGGCAGTGATGTATTTAAGTATTTTACTCCAAGTCTCAAGTCAAGTATCAAGTCTCTACCTGCAAGTCTCAAGTCCTTGAAGATACTTTCAAGTCAAGTCTCCAGTCTAGAAGCCAACTTTATATCCCAACCAAAATTCCAGAATTATTGGATAGAGTGAAATAAATTCAGTTTTTACAATTTAAGTAGAGTTGACTCTCCACATTTGCAGCTCTGAAAGTGGTGAAAAGGATCCTATCTTACTCCCCATTACTGAAGATTCAAAAACTTTAGAAGGAAGGATCCTTCCTCCTTAAGTCCATTGCCTAACACATTTGCTGTTCCCCTCTGAGAAATGCACCTTGCAATCTGGAGGCGAGTCTTGTCTTTTGCTCTTAGGAAACATTTTAGAAGGTTCCTCAAATATGCAGTGGGGAGAGGCTGCTGAGCAGACCTCAAGCCTGCCTCAAGGCCATTGCCTAACCTATTTGCTGTTCCCCTCTGAGAAATGCACCCACACTTTGGGCTTGAGACAGATTGTCATGTGACCAATAGACAAAAAGAGATGGAGGCATTGTTCAAAGTCATAAGGTTTCTAGATGACTGTGTTATGTTACTGAACCAAGGGTATCAAGCCAGTCATTAAAAATATACAAGTCTTGAGTTGAGTTGAGTCAGTGCATCATTTATGGCCGAATCGAGTCTGAGTTGAATCACTGAAGCAACTTAGGTCCAACTTGAGTCTGACTCTATCAACTCGAGTCTACATCACTGCTTTCAGGTGACAACTCAAAATGTATACAGTTGTCTCACACTGAAGAATGGCAGAGGTAGTTCTGCCATTTTCTAAACATATTTGTGCTCTGAGATGGCAGCTGCCTGACTTACCTGGTGCGATGGTTTGTAGCTTGGGGTGAGAACTTGGTGGCCTCTGAGGGTCTGGCCATGCTGGACCACATTTCTTCCTCCCAGAGGGCTGTGCATCTGCATATAGCCTCTCAGGAGGTGTGGCTGGCAGCCAATAAATTCAAACTCCTTACAAATTCATTGGCTAGCTGAGTTGGCTGGGCCCGGCCAGAGTGCCCAGATGTGGATTCCACTCCAGTTGGGCACAGGGGTATTTCTATCCTCTCCCTCTGGCTGCCAGCCAGTCTTCTTTGGATCATCACCCACCCATTCTCCCTTTGTTGTCTGTTCTACATTTGCTTTGCGTGGTTGGGATTGTGTTCTGTGGTGGAGGGAGGGGCTTGCATGGGCTTGGAGGGGTCTTTCTTCTGTATTTGGGAATTAAATGTAATTGTTGCTTATTGACACAACTTGATGGTTGGCGGTAGCATTGGTCTGGGATGCAGGGATGTGGTCCCAGTATTCCAGGTGCTATCATGTGGGAAGCCCCCCCCCCGGATTGGGGAGGGACCAGGGGTTGTAGTGAGGTGGTGGTCATGCCCATCAGCAAGGGCCACAGGACTCCCACACTCCCAGGCAGCAGGGGAGACCATCAGGGAGCTCAGCATTGTGGGGCACCTCCCCTGTTGTTCCAATGGATTCAGCTTCAGCTGGGTGGTCGGGTTCATTGATCAACAGATGGGTTGGTTGATGCCTGCAGTCCAAACCTAAAGCCAACCCTATTGGCAACTATAGCCAATAAAGTTGGGGTCTTATTTTCTCACTCCAGTGTTGGTGTGTGTTATTTAGTGTGTCACCCCTGAGCCCACAAGACTGTTTTACACACAGACAGACAGAGTCAGGTTGCAAGGCATTCTTGTCATGGTAATAGGTGGATAAGAGAGGGGAATAACAAAATAAGATACCAGTAAGCTGAATGTGTATTTAAACATGTATTCTTTGCAACTGGTTAGAATGTATTTAATCAGTACTAAAGGCTACTATGTACCCATGCAAAAACAACTGGTAATTGCTGTCACAATGTATCTAATAGATTGCTTCCTGTTACTTTGTATCTGATAAATGGAGGACAGTGGTAAAGACTGGAAAGTGGAACTGAGAAATACTTAGTCCAAGGATGTTATGGGACAAGGAGATTTGGTCTGTTAGCCTGGATCTAAGCCAAATAGGACTTTACGGGTTATGAGCAATCACTTTGAATTGTATCCAGAAACAAACTAGCAGACAATGGAGCTGTTGGATCAGAAGGGGTTTCATGATTCCTGTAACCAGCTTCTGGGAGCAGCTCTTTTTACCAGTTGAAGTTCATGAACACTCTTAAAGGCCACCCATTTAAAGTACATTGCAATAATCCATCTGGAATGAAAGTGAAGCATATGTCATTATGGCATCTACAGGAACAGGAGAGTTGGTGTACTAGCTTTAAGTCTACCAAAGCACTCTTGTACACCACACAAATGTAGGGGTCTGAGTTCAAGGCTGAGCCCAGGAGTACACCAAAACTTCTTCAAGGGAAGTGTAATCCTACCCAGCACAGGCTAAATACCTATTACCTGATCTGTCTTTCCACTGACCAAGTACCTCTGTCTTGTCTGGATTAAGTTTCATTTTGTTCCCTCTTCTCCACTTTCTTAGTGATATCAAAACTGGTTCAGAACTGAAACAGTTTCCTTGGAGCTTAGTGGGAAGAAGAAATAGAGTCCCCGAACCCTGAGAGGTCACCAGACATTCTATTACATTGCCTAGACATTGGCTGACAGTTACCCACTATGTACGATCTAGGGAATGCATTTTCAGTAGAGGCTTGATAACTGCCTCCTCTAGGCTTGTTAGAAACCTGCCTTGCTGCAAGGAGGCATTGCCTATTCCCTTCACCTACTCAGCCAGTCCTCTTCTGTTTCCTTTAATGAGCCAGGACAGGCAAGTTTCCAGTGGATAAGTGATGGCTCTCACTTCTCCAAGAGTCCTGTTGACATCCTCAGGCTGTACACATGGAAAACAATCCATTATTATTGAACAATCAGAATCAAAGTTGCACCCACTGTTAATGTATCAGCTATAGCATCCAAGTCAGAAAGAATCTGAACAACTTTATTTGCAAAGTGCCATGCAAACTCTTCACAATGGACAGTTGACTGGTCTTGGTTATCTTCTCAGGGGGCAGCATGTAACAACTTCTGACCACTCAAAACAGCGCAGTTGGACTTTTCCATGCAGACATAATGGTGGCAGAGAAGAATCTTTTATTTTCTGTACATACTATCACAGAGCAGGCCTTCAAATAGCCCATATTTGGTAAGATTTGTTCCAGTCTTCCACCAAAGTTGCTCTAATTTCTGCCTCATCACTTTACCACTAGGTCCATAGAAAACTAGAGATTGCATTTGGCTCCTTGTCCTGAGAGAGAACATCCCCTTTGCATTTTTGGTTGTCTCTGTGTTCTCTGGAAGGTCCTAAGCTGACCCCCGTCCTAGAGTCTCACTTTGAGATCACACTGTAACTCATACTGAACCTAACCTTATATACTATTATCCCAATCAAGCTGTGTGTGGCTCTTGGGCAATGAACGCTTGATACAGCTTTTCTTTGACATTAAAGAGTTTCATTGTCACGCATTCTAAAAACTTTTACTCCAGACCAAACCATCCCCAATGACTAAATTTACAGTAAACATCACCAGATGCTTATTGCCACAAATTGCTATTGTTGCTGTTCCCATTATCTATAAAGGCCCACACTGGCCAGAATTAGATTTGATCAAATGTTTGTTTTCTGTCTTAGCTCTACACTATTGTTTTTAAAATGGAACACCAAAGAGGCTAGAATGGTGTATAGGCCAGTTTTAATTTGATACACTTGCTCTGAATTTGCCCTACAGACACCAAGTTCTGGAATGAGCTGGCAAATAGAATAAACTTGATTCTGGGAATGAAGCCTCCTAATGACCTCTAAACCTGGGGACAAAGTGATTGTAATGAAGCATTGGATGCAAACAAGATTATAGATTAAGATCTTCTTAATGGAAATGCTATTGGCTAAGAGAATATTGTTCTCATTTCAGGCACAAGAGATAGTTACTAATCAGAGCGCGAGTAGCAAAATAAAGGAATTTGAGATTTTTTAAAAAAAACAACAGCTGATAGTACAGTTACAAAAGGTCAAAGAAAAGTTTGGAAGGGGTCTTTTTCTTTGTACAGGGGTCTTGTACTTGCTCTTCAGATTGCTCTTTCTCTCTGTGAAACTTTGACATTTTCTAATGTTTTGTGTACACAGAGCTATATCTCTGATCTTCTTGCAAACAAGATCCCTGATTTAACTACAGTTCTTGCTTACATGAAGAGCCTCCAAAGGAACAGGAATCTCTCATCTTTCAGAGGCACATGGTGGATGGAGCCAGGATATTCCAGAAAGTGTGGAAAGTAATCCCCAAACAGGACTCCACAGAGTCTAGGGTCTGATTTTAGGATTCATAGTGAAATTGCCTATATGCGTTCTGCCAGTGAGACAAGGTACCACTTGAAGAGACTGTGGTATCCATGGCACACCCTACACATTTTGGGCATGGATATCCCTTGCACATGTCTTGAAAATCCAAGCCCTGTTCAGGAATTACTGACCACACTGTCCTGAACCTGGGAACAGGGGAGGAAATCAGCAACTGGTTCCAATAAGAGCTTTTTCCTCCTACGCAAATAGTATCTTCAGGTGAGCAATTTTAATCAGGACCACTTCAAGACAAGAAAGAATTGAATTCTCATTCCCTGTCTGCTACAGTCCCCCAAATTATCAGAACTCAAGGGCTTCCTATTTACATTCTTTAAAAAATGCAGATTTAAAGAGCCAGGATTTATTTTACACATGGCTACAGAACTGCTGGCCTGGGACCCACAGAGACCTCAAATGTGACCTCCAGTTCCTCTTTTTTGCTTTTACATATTGATGATCGCATGTTAAAGCTCCTGTTGGAGTGAATGGGAAGTACTTTTCTCGTCTAACGCATGCAAGGGGGAAATGCAATTTCTATCATATTGCAACTGGGGAGAGAAGGGGTGGGTTAATGCTTCATATGTTCTCTGTCTCAAAAAACCCCGCCTCCCCCCAAAAAACATCCTGGCAATTAGACGTGCTTGACAACTGCCTGACAACTGACCCCAATGAGAGGTTTTCCCTCAAGTCTAACTGACTATTATGTCAGGGTAGGAAAGGGACAATTCCTCCATCCCTCTGTGCATGGCGGGGTGTGTGGGTGTGGGTATGAAAGTATGAATGTGTATCAACTGATGTTTGTGTGTTATGTTTGTAGATGTATGGAACCAGTGATGTTCTATATGTGAATGTATGTGTTCCTGTCTTTATGTGAAAGTGTATGAGAAGTATATGGGACATGTTTATGTATCTGACAGGAAAAGCAGATGGTTCTTTCCACTCTTTGCTTTGGCCCCATCTAATGTGGCCAGTGAAAGCTTATCCACTAGTGGATGGGACCCTTAAGCATGAAAAACCTTTCGACTCATAATTTAATGTCATGTCTCCTTTGGCAATGAGATTTCCCAGAGGAAAGAGCAGAGGAGAACTGGGCCTGCGAAGACATCCTAGACTAGGTGTGTTTTACAGGCTTGTTTTTGCTGTGCTTGTGGGGCCTTGCTTGTTTTTGCTGTGCTTGTGGGGCCTTACTTGTTTTTGCTGTTAATTGCTTGCTATTGTTTGCTGGCTATTGTCCTGGCCGTGGGCTCTGCCTGTTCACATGGTCTGACTAACAAGGGGGAGGAGGTAGCTAGCGGGGAGGAGCTTTATCAGGAGCTACCAACGGGCCTCTAGCTCATTTCCCAGAGGAAAGAGCAGAGGAGAGCTGGGCCTGTGAAGACATCCTAGACCAGGTGTGTTTTACAGGCTTGTTTTTGCTGTGCTTGTGGGGCCTTGCTTGTTTTTGCTGTTAATTGCTTGCTATTGTTTGCTGGCTATTGTCCTGGCCGTGGGCTCTGCCTGATCACACGGACTGACTAACAAGGGAGAGGAGGTAGCTAGCGGGGAGGAGCTTTATCAGGAGCTACCAACGGCGTGCGCCTTTGGCGCGCGCACTTGAACTCCTTTACTTTCTCAAGCTTCTCCTGTACTACTCTCTGTAGTTTCAAGGATGGAAGGAGAGGGAGCTGCTGTAGTCACCTGTAACACTTGTGGCATGTTCCTTTTCTTGCCACAAGAGGTTCTCCGATACACCTGCACCAAGTGCAAGCTGGTCACCTTCTTGGAGGAGAAGGTTCGCCAGCTGGAGGCACGAGTTTCTGATCTCCACCTTATCAGGGAAGGGGAGGAGTTTTTGGATAGCGAAGAGAAGACCTACCGGAACTCCAAATACAAGGAGGAGCTGCCAGATCAGGAAGCCAGTACACTGCGCCAGGAAACGGAGGCTTGGGCGAATGTCACACGGAGAAGTAAAAGGACCAAAAAGGTAACAGAGACTTTTAACCTACACAATCGCTTTGATGTACTTGGACTTACAGACAAAGAGGAGCACTACGCAGAGGGAACTGAATGTCAACAAGAAAGAATCCAACATCGGCAACAGGAACTAGATCAACGCTCCCAGCCTCAACAGAATGCTCAGGCAGTCCTGGTAAAACACGCTTATCGAGGAGCCCAGGGGAAGCCTCAGAAGAGGCGAGTTCTGGTTGTTGGGGACTCATTGCTAAGAGGAACTGAAACAGCAATCTGCAAAATGGACAAGCTCAATCGAGAGGTCTGTTGTCTTCCCGGGGCCAGGATCAACCACATAACGGAGAGGCTAACCAGGCTAGTCAAACCCACTGACTATAAGCCCCTCATTTTGGTTCATGTCGGAACCAATGACACTGCGAGGAGCAGCTTAAACCACATTGCAGAGGACTACGAGCGTATGGGGACAAAGCTTAAGGACCTTGGTGTGCAGGTGGTCATTTCGTCTCTCCTCCCTGTTCAAGGATACGGCGCATTTAGGGAAAGGGCAATAGTAGAGGTCAACAACTGGCTCCGTACATGGTGCCGCCAACAACGGTTTGGGTTTTTGGAACATGGCCTGAATTTCCATGAACATGGGCTTCTGGCGAGGGATGGGCTGCACCTCACAAAACTTGGCAGGAATGTTTTTGCAAACAGTCTTGCAAGGAAGATTAAGAGGTCTTTAAACTAAGTTCCACTGGGGAGGGAGACAATATTATTCAGGGCAAGGACTCAGAGAACACAGGGGAAAAAGGCCCAAATGATACTGGACAAGTAATACAAGCAGCCAATGGCGGGAGGAGTAGATTCAATAGTACAGGACTTGCAGGAAGGGCCCAGGGACTTAAGTGTCTCTACACTAATGCAAGGAGTATGGGAAACAAGCAGGATGAGCTTGTACTCCTAGTACAAGAAATAAATACGATTTGATAGGCATCACTGAGACCTGGTGGGATGAGTCTCATGATTGGAATATAGGAATAGAGGGGTATAGCCTATTTTGTAAAAATAGACCAAACAAGAAAGGAGAAGGGGTAGCCTTGTATGTCAAGGATGTTTTCACCTGTGAAGAGATACAGGACTTAAACCCAGAAAGCCAGGTAGAGAGCATTTGGGTAAGAATTAAGGCAGCAAGAAACAATAGGGATATTCTGGTGGGGGTTTACTACAGACCTCCAACCCAGGCTGAGGACTTGGATGACGCCTTCCTCAACCAAATGACTGCACATTCAAAGAGGAGGGATACAGTAATAATAGGAGATTTCAATTACCCGGATATATGCTGGCAGTCAAACTCTGCCAAGACAGCAAGGTCCAGCAAGTTTCTGACTTGTCTTGCAGACAACTTCATGGTCCAGAAGGTGGAAGAAGCCACAAGGGGATCAAATATTCTAGATCTGGTCTTGACCAACAGGGATGACCTTGTGAATGAGGTAGAAGTGGTTGGATCTTTAGGGGGGGGTGACCATGCCCTGTTGGAATTTGGCATTCAGTGGGAAGGAGAAGATAAGGGTACCCAGACACTCATCTTAGATTTTAAAAAAGCGGACTTCTGTAAACTTAGGGAGCTGCTGACTGGAATTCTGTGGTCAGGAATAGTGAAAGGGAAAGGAGTTCAGGAGGCATGGGAGTTCCTTAAAAAGGAGATACTGAAGGTACAGTCTAAAACAGTGCCAATAAGGAGGAAAAATGGAAGGCATCTGAAGAAACCAGAATGGTTGACTAAAGAGCTCTCAGCTGAGCTAAGAGTTAAGAGAAACATGTATAGGAAATGGAAGAAGGGGGAAACCACCAAAGAAGAATTTAAGCAAGTAGCTAGGAGATGTAGGGAGGAAGTCAGAAAGGCTAAAGCACAGAACGAACTTAGGCTGGCCAGAGACATTAAAAACAATAAAAAGGGTTTTTTTAAATATGTCCGCAGCAAAAGGAAAAAGAAGGAGACAGTAGGGTCGCTATGCAGAGATGGCGAACTACTCACAGGGGGGAGAGAAAAGGCAGAGCTACTTAAGACCTTCTTTGCCTCCGTATTTTCCCAGAAGGATACAAGCACTCAACCTGGCGGTTGGGGAGCAGGGGAGGAAGCAGAGGAAATGAGGCACATAATAAGTAGAGAGGTGGTACAGGAATACCTGGCCGCATTGGATGAATTCAAGTCTCCAGCGCCAGATGAATTGCATCCTAGGATATTAAAAGAGCTGGCAGAGGTCATTTCGGAACCGCTTGCTATAATTTTTGAGAAATCTTGGAGGACAGGAGAAGTTCCAGCAGATTGAAAGAGAGCAAATGTTATCCCCATCTTCAAGAAGGGAAAAAAAGAGGACCCAAATAATTATCGCCCAGTCAGCCTGACATCAGTACCCGGAAAGATCCTGGAGCAGATCATTAAGCAGTCAGTTTCTAATCATTTAGAAAACAACGCAGTAATCACGAAAAGTCAACATGGATTTCTCAAAAATAAATCATGCCAGACTAATCTTATCTCTTTTTATGATAGAGTTACTAGCTTGATAGATGAAGGGAGTGCTGTGGATGTAGCATATCTCGATTTCAGTAAGGCCTTTGACAAAGTTCCCCATGACATTCTTGCAACGAAGCTAGTAAAATGTGGGCTGGACAGGGCTACTGTTATTTGGATTTGTAATTGGTTGACCGACCGAACCCAAAGGGTGATCACGAATGGCTGCTTTTCATCCTGGAGAGAAGTGACTAGCGGGGTGCCACAGGGTTCTGTCCTAGGCCCAGTGCTGTTCAATATTTTTATCAATGACTTGGATGAAGGAATAGAGGGCATGCTCATCAAATTTGCAGATGACACCAAATCGGGAGGGGTTGCTAATATGCCAGAGGACAGGATCAAAATTCAAAATGACCTGGATAGATTGGAGAGCTGGGCCAGGGCGAACAAACTGAAATTCAACAGAGAGAAATGTAAGGTCCTACACTTAGGCGGAAATAATGGAATACAGAAATATAGGATGGGGGACACGTGGCTGGATAGCAGTACATGTGAAAGGGATCTAGGAGTCTTCATAGACCACAAGCTGAACATGAGTCAGCAGTGTGATGCGGCAGCCAAGAAAGCCAATGCAATTCTTGGCTGCATCAATAGGAGTATGGTGTCTAGATCGAGGGAGGTACTGGTACCACTCTACTCTGCTTTGGTTAGACCCCATCTTGAATACTGTGTTCAGTTCTGGGCACCCCAATTCAAGAAGGATATTGACAGGCTGGAGCAAGTCCAGAGGAGGGCGACCAAGATGGTGAGAGGCCTGGAAGCCATGCCCTATGAGGATAGACTTAGAGAGCTGGGTATGTTTAGTCTGCAGAAGAGGAGGTTAAGAGGGGACATGATAGCCATGTTTAAATATTTGAAGGGATGCCACATAGAGGAGGGAGAAGGCTTGTTTTCTGCTGCTCCAGAGACCAGGACAAGGAGCAATGGATTCAAGCTGCAGGAAAGGAGATTCCACCTGAACCTCAGGAAGAACTTCCTGACAGTCAGGGCTGTTCGGCAGTGGAATCTGTTGCCTCGGAGTGTAGTGGAGTCTCCTTCCTTGGAGGTTTTTAAGCAGAGGCTGGATGGCCATCTGTCGGGATTGATTTGAGGGTGTTCCTGCGTGGCAGGGGGTTGGACTGGATGGCCTGTGTGGTCCCTTCCAACTCTGAATTTCTATGATTCTATGATTCTATGATTAGAAACTATACATGAAGCAAAGATAGAGGGTAGGAAAGGGAAAGGAAAATGAGAAGAAAACATAGCCTCAAGCTTGCAGAGAAACAGCTGAGTTTCTCCAAGTGACTGCCAAGAAACTGGAATTGAATGTTGTGTTGGTTTGAGAGACTGATGTTGATTAACGGATACTTATTGCCAGTTGGCATTGGTATCACTGGAAATAATAGTCACATCTATCACCGATGTTATGGGTTGGTAGAAAACATAGTCAAGCTATGTAATTATGTAGTTAGTGGGAAAGAACTAGTCTCGAGTTCTGCAGGTCTGCAAAAAAGCTACCTTGATGGCAGCTGCACATGAATGTCAGTTGTTTTTGAGATATCTGAGGCTAATTTTAAAACTAAAACTGACTCTGTGACTGCTCACTCTGTTTATTTGGAAATAAATAGACATAAGTTGGATCGCAATTGCATGATTTCATATATGTAAGAGGGTCAGATTTAGTAGAGAAGGTTCAATGCATAGAAGGCATAGACACTATTTTTGAAAGTTCATGCTCCTTCCAACACACTCCCTGCAAATCTGCTCCAGAGAGACAAAGTCTCTTGGAACAGCATAGGAAGTGCCATAAGAATCTTCAGGAAAGAACAATTGCCTTCTGGCCATCTTCAATGAGCAAATGCCTCAGTTGGAGCCATATCCCTCCACAAATCAAATGCCATCACTAGATATATCACATGAGACTCTTCTATTCTCTCCACAAAAAGGACTTCCTCTGTAAAAGAGCCTGTCCTGAAAGTTCTTACTGCATAGGGAAGTGGTACAATTGATGGAATGTCGAAACCTATAGTTCTGTTCCAGATAAATATTTCAATGGTCCGTCTTCTCCACAGAGGCAACAACAAACAGTCCTGGTCTGTGAACTATTGGCTACCAGTCTATAATGAGCTTCCAGGTCAGAAAGAAACAGCTATAACAAGAAGGGGCAAATATAATGCCAATCTCTAACACATTGGGGGGGACGGGACTTCCAATCTCCTATTTCACCTAGCTGAAGAAGAATTGTTGTAGGGTTTTCTTGGCCAGATCTATTCAGGGGAGGTTTGCCATTGCCTTTGATGTTGAAAGAGTATGATTTGCCCAAAATTACCCACTAAGTTTTCATGGCTGAGTAGAGATTCAAACTCTGGGTTCCCAGAGTTTTCCTTCAGCACTCAAACCACTACACCACATTGGTTTAAATAAAGCACTACAGAATTTCAAATACTATTCTGAAAGCACCTTTTCCTTTCACATAATCTTATATTGGTATCAATTTTTCCAGAACTAGATTTGCTCTAGATCTTATCTATATACCTGTATTCTGGGTTAGCTTTAAAATCTCTCTCTCTCTCTCTTCTTGATATCGCCTGGTTTTTTTACCATTTTCTTGGCATTTTTTTTTTTATTTCTATCAATAGATCAAAATTTTCTTAAATCAATGTCATTTGGGATGCATTTTCTGGGAAGACATCAGATTCCTTTCTGCTTTAAGATTTATCACTTGTGAATGTTGTTAATCTAGAGTACAAGGTGGAAGGGACCCATTTTTCAGTCAAAGGGATATTTTGATAAATTCTGGGTTGGCATTCAAATTGTCAGTATGATCAGTTTACACACACACATGCATCATACACACACATATGGGAAATGCAAATTGGGAAAAAATGTCTTTTAAGGATAAGTATGAAGTACAGTACTCCAGTAAAAATGAACACACCATGATAGATTATATTTTAAATACTTTGATTCAAAGTTTATTCCAATCAGTAAGAAAATGAAAACTAGAACATTTCACCCCTAATTATTCCCTTGCCATGTTCTGAAATATCTGTATAAGTACCCAACTCAATCATCTATGACATTTGTAAAATAAAATATTTTCCCTGTTTAGGAAATGCATGCAGTTTACCCCCAGCTAAATGCTCTCTCACTTGCCACTGTCACCTAAACAGCAGCTGTTGTAGCATTCATTCTCTGTAAATGTCTGAAGTGGCTGCATTTGATCCTTTTCGTCAGCATTGCATCTATTCACACATATACAGAATTATACACATGTACATTTATACATCCAGGACCACAGACATATATAGAAGAACACACAAGAAACACAACCTGGCAACCTGCCTATCTATGTTCTCCATCCATCCTGTCCTCATCCTCAGCTTGTCTTCCACTTGCTATCATTTTCTCCCTAGTCCCCTGGAAGCTAGAGGAGGGAGGATAACCAAAGATAGGTTAGTCTAATGCCTGTGGTCAAGCACACATTTCTCACTCAGAATCACCTTGTTCTCTTTTGATTCAGAGATAAGTAGGACAGCAGGTAGGCAGGTACATGGACAACTATAGAGTGCATCTGATGAAGAATGAGGCACTCTATAATCCATTTCCTAGCTCCTTTGCTTGCCTGCCACCCTCTTGTTTCAGTCTTATTCTCTTCACTTGAACACACAGGTCATCATTTTTATAGGAGCTTGGAAAACTGATTGTGGTGTAAGAGGCAGAACATCGCTGGTCTATGTTTGAACTTTAGCCATCTATATTCAGACCAAATGTTCCCCATTTCTACTTTAAAAGCCTGGGCAATATCTTTTTTATCTCCTAGCTAATTAGAAAAGGCAATTGTCATTTGACAAAGGATCTTTAGTTTATAGAGTGGGTAGTAAACCGGAGTTAGCAATGAGAATTTTATGTTAACCAAACTGATTTTCACATGGTAAGGCTGCCAGTAAATTTTGGCTGAATTTATGCAATTTACAGAAAGGGAAAAAAACAGATTTTTCTACCCTGACCCCTCCCCTGCTTGTTTTCTGGGAAGAACTTGAAATAACACTTATATAATGAAAACCAGACTGGTCACATATACTATTTTCTCATATCCTCTTTGTATATCTGACATGCATTCTGTTCTCGTGCCATGGTTTTCTTCCAGTTCCTCATGCCTTTCTTCCTTTCTCCAAGCCAGAGGTCTTTGGATGCTGGTACGTAATTTTACAGCAATAAATTCCAGTGCTGAATATGAACAATATGATTACTGCTGAATCCCCAGTGTAGAGGACAGCAATTCTCTTTCTGTCTATAAAGAGACTGTAAGAATGAGTATAAATAGTGGGCTAAATCCAGCTTTAGTTCTATTGAGACATCCAGTAAAATTAATGAGAATCAAGTTAGCTGTGACTAACAATTCATTTCAATGCATCTACTCTAAACAGGACTAAGCTAGCATTTAGGCCATTTCTGCACTACACTGTTATAGCGTTTTTGTTCCACTTTCAACATCCTGTGGAATTCTAGGGCTTGCAGTTTAGGGAGGGGCATTTAGAAGTCTCAGCCAGACAGCTCTTTGGCTTCAGGAAACTACAAACTAAAACCCCCAGAATTCCACAGAGTGGAAGAGTTGGGCTAGAATTTACATTTGAAGGAATAACATTTAATGATTTGCCCATAATCACACATTGAGTCCTTAGTAGACTCTCTGTTCTTCTTTTCAGCAGTTTCTTTCATAAAGAACCCATTCCACATCATATAACTAAGACAACAAAAACCCTCTTACTTCAATTAGAATTCAGGATTAACTAAAAATGTAACTGTAGAGAAACAGAATGAATACACACATATTTATATATCTATGTTTGTGATGGAAGGACATAATTAATCAGATGAAGACAGAATTGTAAATATTACAAACATTTATCATTATCTTATCTGGCATTAATAAACAATAAACAAGTGGAAGCAGAGACATCTTGGCGTAGATGAACTGCTTATCACATACATTTTGATGAAAAGTCAAATAGGTGGAAGTCAGTTAAAGCAGACTGTTTTTTACTTGTTATAAAATATTTATTTTGTTATCTCTGAAGGAGATAAGGCCATGCTTTTTCTCCTTCAGCTAGCTATGGACATTTTTTCTTATCTTCCTCTGCATCCTGCTGTCACATGGCAGTCACTCTCAAGGGGCTTACTGTGGCATTTCCATGGACCTGTAGCTTTTTACCATCAGTGAAAAACTGACAGCAAAAAAGTGATCAGAAGGAAATACCATAGAAATGTCTGTTCATGCTATTATTGTTATTCTTTAGTTTGTACTGCATTAGGAATGCATGTATCCATTTTGCATGTTCCCTCTCTCTGTTAATCTCCACAGCAATCCTGTAAGGGAGCTTGTTGGGAGGTTGTGGTGGTCCATAGGTATGTGGTAAATTCCATAGCTAAAAAGAAATTTGAATTTTGGTCTCTCTGTTACACATCCAGTGGTTTAAACATTACTTTATACTAGAGATTGAATGGAAATTCATCAGTTTCTTAACTGGGGTCAACTTTGGGAGCCAACTTTGGATTTCTTTACCCTTTGAGAAAGTTAGCAGGAAGAAAAATGGCACATTAAAAGTTCTCACAAATTATGGGACTTTTTTTTTTTTTTTTACCACTGGAACAACATAAACTCCACAGTCCCTGAGAACTGAGTCTGAGAAACTGTACAGCTTTACAGTCAAAATCTATACTCAGAATCTTTAAAGAAAAAAGAAAAAAAACTGCACAGAAAACTGCACAACTCCCAGAGGAGGAAAAACCCTCACCCCCTTGCATATTTTTTCTATATCCTTGGGGAAAGTACAGAAAATGCAAAACTAAATTGTACACTATACCCCTATACAAACAACATGATGAAGTGTTCCACATCATGGCTGCAGCCTTTGCTGATTTGAAGGCTGTGCAAGCCAAACATTGCACAGCAGAAAAAGAAACTTGCGCTGACTGAAGCTGCAACCACACATAGCTTTGTTGTGCAACATTGCTGATTTAATACAATAATTTTTTCTGCAACATTGCTGTTTTCTACATAAAAACAGCAATGTTGCACAACAAAAATGTAGTACAAAATCAGCAGTGTTGCACAATTTGTTTTCTACATAAAAAGCGGCATTGCACAACAAATAACTACATGGTTTTATTTGCAATATTGTTGATTTTGCACATTTTTGTTGTGCAATATTTTTGTTATGCAACAGTGCTGCACAAAACACAAATGTGGCTACCTGGATGCAGTCCTTTCCATATCAAAAGCTGCACACTTTTCTGGGTAGACTGCACAGTTGTCAGGAATTGCTATATAGCTTCTGGAAAACTTTTTTGTTGTAGTAAAAATATTTCTGAGGGTCTCAAAGTTACAGGATGAAAAACTGCTTCAGTGTACTCAATGTTTGTTGAAACTTGGAGAAATCAAGATTTACCATCCCTATTCAATATTCAGTTATAGCTGTTCAAAATGGTATGAAGTTTAAAATATAACAGAAAAAACATGCAACTATGGAGGTGGCCAATTTGCATAATTAGACTGCAAATTAGAGAAATTTGCATAATTAGAATAATTTATACAATGTACAAATTAAATGCCCAGATCTGAGGAAGTAGAATGTGGCAACCCCACCTACTGTCCCTAATTTACACTAGTAGGGCTCAAACTTAATAATCTGCTCTTAGCCACATAGTATGTAGTTAGCAGATGTAGGTTTAGATTTTCTGTTCTTCTATGGTCAACTTTAACATGCAGTCCCTTGATTCTGTTGGTTCTTTCTCATGCCTGTTCTCTTACCTAATTCCAGCTAAGTCCTAATTCCAGTTTCAACTGTTGACCCACCTAATTCTCATCTTAATACCAAATCATGCGGGGGGGGTATTCGGCTGTATAAGCTTCTGTTGCTGCTCAACCAGCCTTTCTCAACTGATGCAGTATCTATCCAACCATTCCCAGGACTTAGTATAGGATTAGTTCTTACTTTCTGCCCAAGTATTTTTTTTTCCATCTGCCTATCTGATTGGCCCATGATGAAAAGTTTTCTGCCCCCCCCCCCGTATTCTTTGAAATATAGTTTCAGTACTGTGAGACTGAGTCTGATAGAGCAATGGTAGTCTTCTTCAAGGAAGCAATGTCAATATAGCAAAATAAAATCAGTGGTACATACTCTGAGATATCTTTCAAATTGTGAGGGCTCCTACAAATTGAGTCAAGTGCTTTAGAGGCTGTAGAGGGATAGGGACCTCTTTTGGGGCTTATCTGTTCTACCAACACAGAACTACTAGGCTCAGGGAGAGTGACTCCCAAAGTATCCCACAACAACTGAATAGGTGTGGCCATGGAGCAGGTATAGAAAGCAGACTTTCTCTTACCTTGAGCTGACCCAGGCTCATCCTTACCATAAATAGGTGTATCCATGAGATAGATGCTTCTTTGACTAGATAGAAGCTAAGGTTATAATTCCCAGAACAGTCCTAGAGTTTAATATAAACAACAAACATTTAAAGTGGAAAGATTGACATAAGAATATTTTCTTTGGCAGCATTGAATTCAGATCCATTAGGATGAGGAATATTAGGTCTCCAAGTCACATTTCATCATGGATTCCATAGGGAACTAGATATTTTTTAACATTGCCAATTATACATCTCTCCAGATTTCTGCCATTTTTCACA
The DNA here is from genome assembly GCA_948474755.1 of Ctenosaura bakeri. Lineage (NCBI taxonomy): Eukaryota > Metazoa > Chordata > Lepidosauria > Squamata > Iguanidae > Ctenosaura > Ctenosaura bakeri. Next base: position 284,586 of record CAOLHI010001428.1, on the reverse strand, counting down.
CAAAGGTTTTTTGTTCCTATAAACAAATGAACAAAAATCAGGGACAAACAATGTCCCAACAAATACATGAGCTTTCTGCTACTGCAGTACTCTCTCTCTCTCTCTTTCAGCTGATTTTATGTATTAAGACAAAAAAAAAAGTTCTGTGCTGTTTTTCTGTCAAACTGTGATGGAACAAAAAAGAAGTTTCTTGTTCTGTTGTGAATAGGTTGGTCTCATTCAGGGAAACTGAAATTACTTCCAAGGTAGAGGGGAAATCCATTGGGGATATGAAATACCCCACAATACAAAATGCCTATGTTTGGTTTTATTTTAGCTGATTTTATTATATTTTCATTCCACCTCATATTTTCTGATACTGGGTGTTTGGATGGAATATTGTATACTTGATTTAGGATACACAAACTTCCTTTGGACAGGGAACATTTTTCCACTCCACAATACACTGGAGTCAGAAACTACCCCATAACTCTTCTGATGCAAGGATTTTGTTGTTGTTATCTCCATGTATAAGAGGAAAATGCTAAAACAGTCTTCTGAGAGACTATCATTTTAAGAATAATAGAAGACCATATCCTGAGACAACATATTATGTAACTAAGGCCATTTCCACACTATACTGTTATGGTGCTATTATACCACTTTCAACTTCCTATAGAATCCTGGGGTTTGCAATTTAGGGAGGGACATGTAGAGGGCCTCAGTAAACTACAAACCCCAGAATTCCTTAGGATGTTGAAAGTAAAATAATAGCACTATAACAATGTAATGCAGAAATGTCCTATGACATTTTGAGATTTCTGTGTTTCCCAGCACCAGCAAATCATAGGAAATTATTAGAAAGAGATCTTGTGTAGTACTCCAGCAACCGTGCCTGTTAATTTTTGATGACCAGAGGTCAGACCACCCAGTCATATCCAACATTCAGTGACCCGGATTGTTCTTGCTGTACTTACCAAAGAGAGAGTGATTAGAGAATAAACCAATCATATTGGAAGTATCTATAGGGAAATGATTGTCTAATGAAACACAAATGTTATTTGCAACAATCCTGTCACTGGATTTTTTTTTCAATGATCAGCACATAAATGAATTCTTCTCTTCAGAAAAAAAATACCGTTCAAATAAAAACATTCTGATTTTGGGCAAAATATGCATAAGGAAGAATGAAACAGAAGTTAGAAAGCATGGTATAAATTATTCATTATGAATTAGTTGCCTTAGCACTATCAGCAGAGTTATTACCCTGTGAGGCACAAATGTTCCCTTTGAGAGAGAGAGAATTGTTTTCTTATCTAACGCTTCCCAGTGGGTGGAAACAACAATGATTGGCAATAATTGAGATGTTCTGAGTATGCCGAGCAATTTCTTCACTGGAACCACTCAGTCCCTCTTATCTCTTGAGCACTGCCCCTAGCAAAATTAGTACATCAATAAGCATAGCCTGTATGCTTTGCAAATCTAGGCGTTAGCATTTCCGCTCACAATATGGCTAACAAGATTTTTATTGACAAGAAAATAAATTCCTCAGCATGAAATATGATTCACTCCACTCTGTTTATATGCAAAATAAATAGGGGTTAAGAGGTAACAAACAATTTCCTGTTCCAAGGGCATTTGTTCTAGGGTGGGTTATCCTCCTTTTTCAAAAGATAAAGTAGAGAAGAATCAGTTCAACTTGACTGACAATAGAAGAGGCATGGCTTGAGAAGAATGGAATGTGAAAGAAAATGGATTTGCTCAGAAGATTGCAAAAGATGTCTCTCATAAATAGTTCTTAGATAGCAATGACCAGACTTAAATGGTTGACAAGTGCTCTTGATACTTCTTCTACTTCTTCATCTACCTTACTCGCCCTCTTGTCTTTCCAAATTACAATGTGATGGCATTATTGAGAGATGAGAAGGAATTGTAAGTTGAAATTCTTCCTACTAGCACAGCTACTACAGTCTGGAAAAAGGGAAGGAATTTTCACATGTACTAAATTGGTTGTTACCTTATGTTTAAGCCAAAAAGGGTATGAATGTGTGTGTGTGTGTGTGTGTGAGAGAGAGAGAGAGAGAGAGAGAGATTGAAATCCTAGAAGCTGAATGTGCCTTATATTAAGCAACCCTGTTCCCCACACACAGAAACTCTACAACTCATGCTTTCTATGTAGCATTTTGAAGGATGTGGAGAGTTTACTGTGGTTAACTATTTTTAAACATATAAATCTGGATCCAACACAAACAGAGAAACACATGGGGGAGGGAGAGAGTATGGATAAAATTATTCATCCCTATGCCTCTCATATATACTAGAGCCATATATACGAAACTTGACATTCATCAGGAGGAAATGTAATCAACTGGATATTTCAAACCAGTCCCATGGTAACTAGAAAGGATGTCTGCAAAAGATATATTTATTGATTGGGAGGAAAGGTAATCAACTGGATATTTCAATGGAAAGGGCAGCCTTTCCATTGAAATATCTAGTTGATTACCTTTCCTTCCAATCAATGTCAGCTTTTGAGATGAAGATGTCAGTCTAAGACCAAGATGGTTTGTATTTAAATCCTTAGCCAACCGTCAAACTCAAAAGTGACGGAACTTCATTTATACCTACCCTTTCCTCTCAAAGCAGGAAGCAATACAATGAAAACCACACAGTATCCTCTAAAAAGTTCTTTCTTTTTCTTTAAAACTTTCAATTCTCAAAAGCCTGTTGGTATGGAGAAATCTTTGGCCATTTCCACACTACACCATTGTAGTGCTATTATTCCACTTTCAACTTCTTGTGGAATCCTGAGGTCAAAGAGCTCTCTGGTTGAGATTTCTAAAGGCTCCTCCCCAAACTGCAAGTCCCAGGATTTCACAGGAGGTTGAAAGTGGAATAATAGCACTGTAACAGTGGAGTGTGGAAATGGCCTTTATCTGCCAACAGAAGGACAGCAAAGAAGGAGCCTTGAAAGGAATTTCAGAGTCTAGAGTAAGTCACCAAGAAGGCCCTGTCTTATTCCTGCTCCCCTTAAATGATCAGATGTCTAACAGCTGTCTTGCTGTAATAGCATACTTTAAGGTGATGGAAAAAAGGAAAACAGGGCCACAGAAAGCAGAATATGAAAGAGGAAGGAGATGCCACAAAAGAAGGTGAGTGAAGAGGAGTTTTACTTAACTATCAAAATGTGTACCACTGTGTGAGAAACAAGAAGATTACAAGGCCATTCCTTGCAGCTTGTGCCAATAATATTGTATTGTATATAATAATAATGTACACTAGAAACCAGTCCAGAATATAGTCAAGAGAGAAAGAAACATTGCTAAAGAGAATCACAATGCAACCTCACCTCCCAGAAAACCTTTAAACACTTTCCTTTCATACAAGCCCATGTGAGGAAACATTTTGAAATGGCCCTGGCTGCTTGAGAGTCTTGAGTTTCAAAAAGAAAAGAAAAAACACTCCCCTCTCCACCCCCAACCCATTTCCTTTTTTTTTTTTTAAATAATTTTTATTAATTTCCCCAAATACACAAAAGAATATATAAACACAAAAATACATCATTATTATAATCCTTCCATTCCCCTCCCCACTTTTATATATCAAAAATTTCAAAAAAAATTCCAGTTGAATCCTTCTTCTCCCTTATATCTTTGTCAAATACCCCAACATACTTGATCTGCAAACATTTGCACATTTAACCAGAGCATTGCCCTTTTCCTTTCTCTTTCAAAATTCTGAACCATTATTAAGGGCATATGCTAGTTTTTCAGTCTCTACTATGTCTAACATTTTTTAATTTCCATTCATCGAATTGAATATTTGTTTTATCTTTCCAATGTTGTGCATAGGCCAACCATGTTGTTGTAACCAAGTACAATAATATTTTCTGTTGTTTTCTAATCTCCCAGTTCTGACCTAATATATTCTTTCTCTTTTCCATTCCTTGAGTGTTGTATCGGCTGCTCTGACCTGTACCCTTTTTGCACCTTACCCTTTCGTGGTGCTGGGGTGTGGGGCTCATGTGAGAATCCTTCAGAGGAAGGCTCTTGCGTCCCTGCCGCTTCGGGTCCGCAGCTGCTTCCTGGTTGCACAAAAGCCCTGCCTCTTCCTTTCACAGTGCAGCCTGGGACCTTCCAGGCTGCACTGAGAGAGGAAGCGCAACTGGCCTGGCTCCCAAGGCTCCACACGCAAGGTAAGTGCGCACGAAGCCCCAGAACGATGTGCGTCTGCGCAGCATTTTTGGCTTCAAGCTGAAAATGAAAAAATGTGTGCGTGGTCCGTGCCAGGCCCTTGAGCATCGCACAAATATGAGTGCTTTGTGTGGACCACTCCTCACATTTACATGACACTCAAGGGGCCCTTTCGCTTCGGAAATGCCATGCGAAAAGGGCCCTGGACTCCTACATATTCTCTAACAAAAAGCCATGCAATACATTTCCTCCAGTCCTATAATATATCTTCTCCTAAGTCAGCAGGCCATCCGTCTTTACTGAAAACTGCCAGAGGAAGAGGCACCCACCCTAAGGAATTAAAATAAATTCTAATGACTTAATTTACTAAACTATTTTTAAAACTTTGGTGTTAATCGGGGGGGGGATTGTAGTTGTTTTGTATTCATGATTGCTACTTATTTGTGATTTTGACACTATTTCCACAGTTTTGATCCCTGGTCCCAACCTACTTTACCAGGCATCATCTGCATGAGGAGAAAGAGGTCCATTCTGCCAACAACCAGAGCACAGTTGAATAATGCTTTTGTTAAGTTTTGTTTGGGTGCTCCATCTAGGAGAATTTATGTAATTAAGGACCTAGGCCATTTCCATGCTACTGAGGCCGAAGAGCAATCTGGCTGAGAGTTCTGAATGCCTCTCCTTAAACTGCAAACCCCAGGATTCCGTAGGATGTTGAATGCAGAATAATAACACTATAACAGTATAGGGCAGAAAGGCTCTGAGTCATGTATAAGATAGTACAGGATTCTCACCAACATTCCTTTTGTTTTTCCAGCACACGTATAGACGGAACTTTTCCTGTAATCGCCTCTCTAAAAAAATTCTTCAGAGGCAGTTATTATTACTTTGAATGTTTACAGCTTGGGAATACACCACCAGCAGCATTAAATCTTGACATTTAAACTGAAGCTAACCATAGGTCTGTAGAGAGGCCAGGGTAATATTTTTCTCAGTGTATCTACTGGCAAAAATATTCATGCTACATAAATCCCTCCCTGAAGAACAACTGTGTGAATCTTACAGGTTTCTGCCCTTTAGCCAGGAAATTGTATTCAATTTAAAAACAAAACAAAACACTGCCTCACTTTATTTTTCTCATTCTCTGGGAATGGTATAGCCATCTTTCAAACTGCTAAGCAGTCTTATGAGGCCCACGGATATGCTAAATATTTTCTTTTGAAAAACCAAAAATAGAAGTTAGCACAGTACAAGTCACCCCCCCACAAGAAAACCCTGTTTTTATTATTTGTTCATTCATTCATTTATTCATTTTATGTCCTGCTTTTCTCCCAGTGTGGTACCCAAGGTAGTTTACAAAGAAAATGCTGTTTCCTGTACAGAAAATGCTATTTTCTACTTAAAACACTGTTGTACAAATTTTGTATAAAATATGTCTTAAACAGTGAATGTTCTCACCAATCCATGATTCTTTTCTCAGGGTTCCCCAACACTCAAGAAATACATGGGGTTTTTAAAATATATTTTTAAATATATTTAGTATTGCTTTTTTTCCTATTACTAGTGGGAACCATTTATAACCAACTGTGCTGTTTATCTTATATTTTAATCAGCAATTAAATGCTTTCCCAACTACATATTTGAAATAATGGTGTTCAAATTAAAGTGTTTTTAGTGCTATGATACTAAAATGCATTTAAAAAATAAATGGCAAAAATTCACTTTCCATATACCATCTTTTTATTTATTTTAATATTTTTACTGGATTTTTAAATTACCAGTGCAATGAAAAGGGGAAAGAAGGGAGGAAGATGGTAAGAAACATAAAGGATATGACACAAGCTGGGCATAGAAATTAATATAACATGCTCAAAGAATTATTTATTTGGAACAGATGTGTGTAGAATACATATTTGCATGTGGGTAAAGGAGAAAGATTTTCTGATCATTGAACTATTTAAAGTGAGTATTTGTGAGGGGAGGGTCCCCAAATTTGGATTATAAATCTTTTAGCAACAATAACAACATATGGGATCCAACCACACTGACCATCAATTAAGTTTCAAATCACAGCAATATAGTATGAAAGTGCAGTTGCATCTAGAAATATCAAATATTTTCTAATACAAAATTAACATGCCACCAAACAGGAGTGACCACTGAGCACACCACATTATATGCCACAAGGAAGCATTATCATCTACTGATGTGGCCAGTTTTCTTTTTCTACACACGTGATGTTGCTCAATATATCCAAAATATGTTTTTCCATAGCCAAAATAAAAAATAAAAATGTAAATTACAGTTTGAAATTTAAAGACAATTTAAATATTGAGGCTTAAGGAATTTTCCAGGGTTGATTTGCATGGGACAAGCTAGTTCTTTATTCCTTTCAGTTGTATCTTCACTGACATCGCATTGAATGCTTTCCCAGAAATACTTGTAAAATGCACTTGTTGGCTTCATTTTCTCTGAGGATGTAATTAGTACTTCTAACACAGTAGGAATGGCTGTGATATTCAGAGCTAATGTCTCATATATGGACACCAAAGACATTATAATTATTCTCTATTTCTTGGAGAGGCAGACCAAGGAAATCCACACACATACACACACAAAGATGAAATGGAGTTTTCACTTACCCTCAACTAAATCAGTCATTTTTCTTTCTCATGACACATGTCCATTTCCTTCACCATCTCCAACTGTGACCTGCTTTTCAGTTATACTACCATTCCTATTTGTCATGGCTATTAAATTTGCAATTAAATTTATTCTACAGTGAAACACATGGTTTGGTTTCTTTCACAAATACAGATCTTCTGCATGTACTTCTGGATGGGTGAAAATTTTACTTTTAATAACCCAATCTTAAATCTTATCCTTAACTCTGTGGAGCTTATTGTCAAGAATTGTGCATGTTACTACAACCTCCAAATGTTTTCAGTGGAATTTTAAGTGATCAGTTCAGCTTCATGGAAATCTCATGTTGCTCACCAAATACATGCATTTGATGACCAGCCATGGAATAATGAGAGCAGGTATGGAAGACTGGTTTAAATAAGGACCACTTTATTGACCCAAAACCAATTTAAAATGAGACGAACCTGAAAAGGACCAGGGGGGCACATGTCACTGCTTGACTACCTATTAAGCCATCCCTTGGGCAAAATACCTAGGCCCTGAGAGCATCTAATAATTGGGTTCCTTCCAGATCAGCCATTTACTGGAAGGCAAACCCAGGGTGTTCCCCTCCCCAAATTCCAGGACTTTTTAAATGAGAGAAAAAGAAAACAGGTCTGCCTTAAGAGTAGACTCCTTTTCCACCCCAGTGGGTGGACCTAAAGACACCATTCCAGAGCCCTACCCTTCACTAAAAAGGTTCCAAAGGTTCCAATGGGTACCCCAAAACTCTTATACCCTCCCTTCCCACTCTTACCCCCCATGGACAAGGGACTAAGCATCTGCCATCCAACAGGGCACTCAACCCCTCTTTCAGATATCTCAGGAATAGCATATGTCCTTCAGTCAGAAAGATGCACATCATCAACTCTGTAGAGTTCTCGGTGTCAAAAATTTATGGGGCATGTGGAAGAAAATGGCCCAACTCCCTGTTTAAAGCATTGTGTATTTATCCTCTGGGCTAGATCAAGCCATCAGGGATCCCCCTCACCACACCAGATTTGGCATGGGAAAACAGCCAACCGTACCAGAATTATACTTGACCATCTACTCTGTGTGGTCTGAAAATCCATGTTCTTGACCAAATACTTACATTAATGTTCAACCATGGAATAAAGAGACTAGACACAAAGCTGGGTTAACTAAGGGCCACTTTATTTTGATCTGTTTTAATTGAACTGCCTTAGACTCAAAGATACAAGATACGGGTCCAGCTGATGCCAGGGTCACAATGTGACAACCTGCTCAGCATACTCATGGGCGATAACATCCAAACCTCAGGGGCAATCCAAATTGCTTTGGTTGCTCCCCAGTCCGGCATCTTGGAAAGTAACCCAGGGACTCCTCCTTCACCGACCTCCTGGGATGCGAGGCCCTAAAGAGATGGTTCCAGACCCCTAGCCCATACCAAAGGGGTGCCAATAGGTGATCACTGAAGTCTTATTATCCCCCATTACCTGCTCAAGGACAACTATTTAATGACTCCACCCAGAGCCAGTTTTCCCAGTTCCACCAAATACAATATGGGATAGGCAAAAAAAAAAAAAAAAGGAAAGGAAAGAAAAGAAAAGAAAGGAAAAGAAAAGAAAAAACCCAAGAAAAAGAGGAGGAAAATTCCAAAGGGACCAGATTAACTCACACTGCATTGAAGGCGGGAGGGTGGTTCAACATCAAGCACCAAATAACACTTGTAGGAGGCAAACTGATTCACTGTCTCCTTTGCCCCATCACGTGTTTTGATTTGATGCTTAGCACCAATCAAACATAGCACTCTGGTCCTACTCCATGGAGACCATCAAAAGTTTACCCTCCCCTGCAGCAACATTCATCACGCAAGTCAGATAAGTATTGTCAAGCAATAAAATAACTTAGTATCTCTGGGGGGAAATGCACAGTAAATCAATAAACACAGTCCAGATTGTCATATATTCTGCTCTGTATTCTATATATTCTAATAGCTGTGCCATTCCTAAGGTAACATTCCAAGCTGAAATCTCAAACTACATGGAGATTTATTTTTTGAAAAATTGTATCAGTAGTTCAAACGCTACATTTTAAGATGGTCAATTAACCTCCCTTATCCTTACCTAGCACTTGGAAATATCTCTATAATACTGCACTGTTTCTGTATGAAAAGATGGTTTTATTAGATCATAGTGAAACACACACAGTTCTGCTTCAGCAGTGAAAAATGGGCCATTAATCTCCCCATCAGATGAAGTGGCTATTTATCACAGCATTTATAAACCTGGTCCTTGACAGTATAGCTCCCATCTTTCATCAGTCACAGTTTTAAACTGAAATGAAATTAACATGCCTACAAACTTTTGTTTTGTCTGTCCTGTTTTTGAATCTTGCATCACCAAGGTAACTAAGGACTAAACACTATATTACATTTTATTAAGGTAGTAGAGCAGACCTCAATGGCTGCTATGTTTTCCCCCTCAAATAATCTCAATACAGTGCTACTCCAGATTATTCCTGGAGGGAAATATGGGCAGCTACCAATTTTTTTAAAAAATGGTGACTATTGGAACCACCACAGGAGTGAGGATGGCTGCTGTTCTTCACCATGAATCAGTACTAGCCCCCTGCATGAGCTATAAAAATATGTAAATTCTCCTTAGGAAGAGGAAGAACAGCAATAAACATTCATGTTCCCTCCCTCTATCACCATTCTCACTGCCTTCTACATGTAGAGAGTGACTGGGCCTCCAACTATGGAAGACAGAATCATATGGAGGCCTTCTTTATTCCTGGAAGATGTGAAGAAGATGGTGAAGATAGTGCACTCATCTCAGTTACTCCTCTTTATATACAGACACTGTACACTTGAACAATGACTCCATGGGACTTATATATTGGATATTCTGTGGGGAGATAGCAGTTTCTAGAAGTGACCACTAATTTATTGGGAGTAGCAACCTTACTATGTCTATAGCTACAAGTCTGCACCTCTATCTACTAATGTGGTTTCCTATTTGTTGGTTTTAGCCACATCCTTTTTCTTCCTTCATCAGTTAGTGTGCAGTAAGTCTGAGTTTTATGTCCTCCATTTTGTATTCTTCAGTTGTTTCTCTCTGCAACATGTCCGACCACTGCTTGTTACAGAGCCACACCCAATTAGATGTTACGAAAACTTTTGTAAGCAAACCTACTTCATATGTTTTTGGAAAAGAAACTAAACTGACTTCATTTCTTTACCAGCTCTGTGTTTGACAAGGGCTGGTATAGTATTGGGTTTTTCTTATCTTCCGCTTGTGAATACTAATCATTCTGTCTGTGAGATATGATATCCCCAATAAGATGTGTAATGTTCTGTTACTGGTGACAAGTACACTGCTCTCCTTCAGTCCAGGTGAAATAGGTAGGCACAAGTGGAAAACCCAAACAGGACTTCTTTTCATTCACAAATTTTGCTTACTCTGAACTAAGATTCACTGAATTCAGTGGAATCAGTCCTAGAAATTCTGTCTAGAATTGTGGCCTAAAGGGAACAATGCTTGGATGTTTCTTTAAAGCCAGTATTTCTTCTCTTGACTAAACTGAAACATATGAAAAGATTTCCAGCATACTGAAAGGGAAAGAAAACAACCAGCAAAGCGCAACTCAAGTTGTGAGACATTACATTTAATTGCCCAGATCTAATATCTGTATATTCAACACTGTACATTTCTTTCCACTAATGAGTGTAATAAAACTGAATCTTTTGATGGTCTTATAATATCTATCGTATGAAAACTTTGAATAGATAAATGCCTAATGAACCAAAGGAAAATGAGATATAGATAATGTGGATGCATATTCCATTTTCTACTCAAGTAAAATAAAGAAACATTACATTTCAGGAATCTCTTAAATAAAAGTGAACTGTAAGGACATAGGGAAAGCAACAGTGGCTCTCATGTGCTTGGTACTACAAATGGCATTTTATATGCTTTCTCTGTTTAAAATTAAAAATTTTCAGGAGTTGCATCTATTGTGTGATAAATTTTGCCATTAAATAATTTCCATAAATTCATCCTGATAGATCTGTACATGCAAGGACATTCAATATGATGTCGAGTGAGACTGAAACCCACACGTTTTAAGACTGTAATCATTCCCAACCCGGGATTCCACCTATTTTATTTGGAACATTTTAATCACTCCTTAGGTATGGAAAGACCTCCCATGAGCTTTGTAGATAACTGGGGATGTAAACAGAGATCTTTCACATCCTACTTTCATCTAATTAATACAACGCAATGACTTCTGTGTGAGGAAAAGTGGAATTGCAGTTCAACAACACCTAATATGCATCTACACCAGGGGCGGACAACTGCAGAAGACTAGGGGACCTTCCAGGAGACTTTCAAGGGCCATATCTGACCTCAAAAAAAAAAAAAATGCTCCCAGACATCATCTGTGGTAGATGAGAGCAAGTTCTGAGAGCTTCCTAAACCCCTAGAGGGTATTTTGGGACATTTTGAAGCACAGAACATTTTAGAAAAAAATCATAATATTTCATTTTGACTTGGAATGGGGTTAGGGAGCTCCAAACGTGAAAATGCCCTTGGGGGCATTTTTGAGCAAAGAAAATTTAACCTCTGTGGGGCACAAAACTGGTCCTGGAGGGCTACATGCAGGCCACCTCTGATATGAATAATTTTGTTCCAGTCATTTGGAACAACTTTAGCATGACTTCTATGCTAAAGAACTCTATGCTGTAGTCCAGGAGGGTGGATTAAAACTGTCTAGCAAAAAATTCAAAGTACCCTACCAGACTACAAATCTCAGGATTCTTTAGGCTGTAACCATGACAGTTAAAATAATATCACATGGGTATGGATTTGTAGTGCACTTCTGGAAGCCACATATTCCCCATCCATGCCACAAATGTGTTGTAAGGCATGAGTTGTACTATTCCTTCCTGCACATTACTGCAAATTACAATAAAACAAAGAAGATGGCACACTAGCAGTCCCTGGGTTATGGGGAAAGAAACAGAAATCCGGAAGTCCTGCCATTATAACATAGCAGTCCATTACTACATCCATTCTTCAAATTTTCCAATAAAGAACTTTCGCAAAGCCTATGTGGCATTGCCAGAGGTTGAACCTGAGACCTTGATACATAAATCATGTGGTCTACTATGGAGTTTCCCAGTAGAGTGGGCATGCATTAGATAAAAGTCTGAATTAAATATGAGCCTACATTAGGAAAAAGTTAAGTCTTGTGGTTTATTAAATTTGTAGACGGTGTTACTGGGAATGTATTTATTTTAAAAGAAATGTAATTAAGACAGTATGATGAGACTAGGAAAAATTCTTCAAAATAAATAGCTCTAACAAAAAGCAAAGCCATTTGTCTCCTTCACCAGGATAAAGTTATTCACAAGGGTCATGGATATGCTATTAAAATAATTACTACAGTATACTATACTTTACTAGACTAAACATCCACTATACACATTGTCCATAATTATGTTCTTTATGCATCCCATAGTTAGCCAGTCCCCTTTCCTTATATGCCTAAACTGTATTTCCAAATTCTCAACTGAATTTTTTAGGGACAGGACAAATCAAGAATGTTCCAAATCCAAATACCTGGAAGATTCTGGGAATCCACGAATCTCGAATCTTTCAAATCCTTTTTTTAAAAAGGGTTTAAAAAGCAAGGGAAAGAAGGATAACCTTGGGCAAGACACACTCTCTCAACCTTAGCAAAAGCCTAGGCAAAAGCAAACCTCCCTCTGAAGAAATATGGCCAGGACAATTGTCATAGTTTTGCCTCAGGATCTCCCTAGATTGAAAATGACATGAAGCCCCTTTCTGCACAGGCAGGAAAATGTAGATTATTAATTCCACCTTTTCCTGTCTGTGTAAACAGGGCCACATACTACAGTACAGAGATAATCCAGGTCAAAACTGGATTTTCTTTGCATAACTCCTTATGGCATCCTGGGGATTGTAGTTTGATGATGCACCAGCACACTTTGGCAGGGAAGGCTGTGACACTTTGTAAAACTAAAAACTGCAGAATTGTGTCTGAAAAAGCTTTGCAAGGGAGCTATGCAAAGGAATCTTTCAGCTGTCCTTAAAATCTTAAGACTATACCTTCCAGTCAAGTCTCAAGTCCTGCAGCAAGGAAGACACTTTTAAAAACAACAACACCTGCCTCTAGTCCAATCTCAATTCTGCATCCGGCAGTCTCAAGTTAAGTCTCAAGTCCTGCAACAAGGCACTTCAAAAAACAAAACAAAACAAAACAGCCTCTAGTCCAGTCTCAATTCTCTACCCTTAAGTCCAGTCTCAAATCCTGCAAGGGATTTTCAAGTCAAATCTCTAGTCCAGTCTCAATAATTCCCAAACCCTACCCTCCAGTCTCAAGTCAAAAGAATAGAGATTATTACCTTGCAGAGGCAGGCAGCCTGAGCGGGCACAGGCAGCAGCCCCAGGCACAGGCAGTCTTCGGCACATGCGCACAGCTTTATCCCATGATTTTCACATGTCCAGGGTCCCACTGGCCAATCAGGCCCTGGAGGCGCCAATTTTTAAAAGCTATTTTTCCTTTCTACAATATGTGATTTGCCATGTGGCTCATGAGAAACCATGACAGACATTTCACTTCTCATCCTATTCTAGCAATAGGTTTACAACCAAGCACTGGTCTTGTGGAAGGAGGTACACTGGCCTACATGTAGCAATCATTGGATGAAATTGTATGACCTTGCCCTCTGCCCCACTACTTCTGATGAGCGTCAGAGCCACTGACCTCAGCGTTTATACATGCCATTGATTTTTAGTGCAGAAAATATTGCTGAACTTAAATATTAAATGTTCAGTTTAAATAGAATACAACCTCAAATGTAAATTCTGTAGTTGTTAGCAAAAGCCATTATTACTCTAAGGGAAAAACTCACCTACTTGCCATCTCACTTCTGTGTCTGGTTTCCCAGGTTTTCAGGCATCCTGATCTCCAACAAACTATTTGGTTGGTGGATTTGAAAGATTCAGTTTGCCTATTTTGGCACAGAGATTCAGATTTGTGAATCTCGAATCCTTCCCAAGGATTTGAGGATTTGGTTGGCCCATCTCTAGAATTTTTAAGTTACTGCAATGTAGAAATTTGGGAACTAAAGGAAAAATTCATTTTCCTCATTTTGCCCCCCACCCCAGCTACACCTCTGTTCCCCACTTTACAAATTCTTTCATTTTTCTCTTTCAAGACCATGTATACTTGTTCCCATTTATCACTTGAGAGGCATGATTTCAAACCAAATGCAAGGTCAATTTCCTCTGGCCTTCTCCCAAGGTAAATGATATGTCAGAGTTTGTGGTCAACAGCATCTATCAGAAAGTTTGAAGAGGGGTTTTAATTTTCCCCTCATTCTTATCCTGTTGCAACAGCTATGGTAAGGCAACCTGAGGGTGCAATAAACAGCATTTTGTAACACAGAAATTAATTATGATACCACAGCAACCCAATTATTTTTATGCAAATTAAAGTACACTTGTTTAGATTGTAATAAAGTTTCCAGCTAAGATGTTCAATGTCATTTGCACCTTCAGTGTTTGCCAATAGGAACTTCAGTGAAGTGGAGGAAAAACAATTCTGCTATTTTGCCCGCAGCTCATCTACAGATAACAATCAAGATGATCAGGTACTGCTTTGAACTTGAAGTAGATTTGGTCTATAGAAGAAACAGCTCCAGGCCAATATACAATTCTAGTTGTGACTGAACATCTCTAAGCTATTAAATCCCCCAACTTCTTTTCAACTTTACAAATATATAAATGTACATTTTACATTCTTCCTTTTCCATAGTTGAAAGCCCTCAGGATCTGAAAGCCAGGAAACCAGCTGTCTCACAGCATTTTAAAGATCTTTTAATATAGTCAGCTCCTGATGGAAAAAACACAAGTCCCATATTTTATTAATCATGTTTACAGTGGTTCCGAAGAACATTAAACTTCACAGTCTTGTTCATTGTTCTTCTTGTCTTCATTGATCTTTCTCACAAACAACTGAGATGGTTTAATAATGTCCTTATTTTATAAATGGCAAAAGGAGGTCATTTTCATGTCATAGGAATTGCATGATATTTCCAAGTTCATGAGTTTGTTTTCTCACACAACTGAGATGATATCTTGGTGTGAAGTGTATCTAACGAGAATAGGAATTATGACTCTCCAGATATTGTTATACTACAAATCTTAGCAACCCTAGCCAGGATACTCAATGGTGAAGAATGCTGGAGGTTGCAGGTCAACAATGTTTGGAAGGCTGCATGATTTCTATCTCTTTGGTATAGAGTTGCAGCCTAAATCAGGTTTGTTTTTGTTGTATGCCTTCAAGTTGTTCTCAGCTTATAGTCAGAATCAGAGAAGCTAAGATGGGAAATTTCAAGTATATTGTCCTGCAAATCCTGCTCATTGCTGAGGGAAATATCAGCCTGCAAGTTGATTGGAACCAGATTGTTATCCATTTCTTGATCAAGTTATGCTGGAGCAGGAAGTGTTGTCAAAATCCCAATCTCAGTTAGACCCATTAAGACCTGAATGTTGGCCTTGAGGCTGGAAAGTTTCTTCTTTATACTATCCAGGCTCTGGAAAATTAGTTTTAGCTGCAAGAAAGACACATTCCAAAGACATTCATACACTTCAGTGATGGCTACATGCAATTGCTTTTCTGTACCCATATATGAAGGATAAAACTGTTATAATAGACTTGAACTTGAATTAAGCAGAATAGTAATATGGACAGAAGACATTAAATAAGGATTTTTATGCGTAAAATCTGGGTCTGGAGACCAATTGCCCAGAAGTTCTTTAGCATATAAATCTACAAAGTCTTCCAACTGAGGAGCTTTGCTAACATCATAATTCACAGAAGAAACAAAATTCTGGTGCAGTAGAGATAAAGCTAGCACTGTTTGGAATCCCTTCAATAAATGTGTTTCTCACTTCTACCAAAAGACAATATTCCAGAACTGACTTTTCTGCAGGTACACAGACAAATTCTTTAAACCTCTGATGCTTTCTCTGGAGTCTGTTGCAAACATAGTAATCTAGTTGCACTATTTAACCCAAAAGGTTAAAAAAGAGGGGTGCTCAATAGCAAAGGTTCCTTTGAAATATTTGCTTTCAAAACTTCATGTATGCATACTAAGCCCTCCTCCTAGTCAAAATACACAAGGCGATTCCAAGCTGCATTGCAGTGAAGGAGGGGAAGATCAAGCCTAGTGACACTTAAATGCACAGTTCTCAAGTTCCTGGTATCATTGGTTATACCACACAATAGACACAAAGCCAGTGCTACCAAAAAAAAAAGAAAATCTGCTGTGTAAAGTGCTTACCTTTCTCCAGAAAGACTCCACTTTTCTCTGAATAAGTTCTTTGAGTTTCTTGAGTTCTTGTTCTTATCTTGCTTTTCTTCACCTCCTTTGAATAGAAGTTGGAGGGTGGTGAGTCAGTTTATTCACAAGGCCTACTTCTAGTCCCATTTCTAAGTTCAAATTGCAGTTAAATCATCAAAACCCTCCTTTGCTACTACAGTTAACATAGACACACCACAGCAAAAAAAAACAGGATCCCCAAAGCTTTTGTTTTTCAGTGCAAAGAAACATTTTAATAGTCCTTTTAAAGGCTTCCAATAGTGCTCAGACAGTCCAATGGCAAAGCAAATGAGCCTGATTGACCAACTTGCGGCAACCCTACGGCAAGTCCTACATAGAGTTTTCTTGGCTAGATCTGTTCAGCAGGTGTTTGCCATTGACCTCCTCTGTGATAATGGGGCTTCCCATTATCTAGACTTAGCTAAAGGGGGATACTTCCCTCTTCAGGTAAACCAAGGGTTAATGAGGTGTTGGGATTAGATTACATTTTAGTGTGGGTCAGCATCATAGGTCATGTGGGTCAGCATCATAGGTCAGAGGGTGAGAATTGACCAATCAAAAGGTAAGAGGTGAGCATCTTCAAGATGCTTCAAGATGCTTCCAAGGAGAAGTTATAAAACTTCTTGCGAGGCCATGTGGCTGAGACATAACAAAGGGACAACAAAGAAACTGCCAGTAGCAGGCTGTAGGCCCTGGCCTCACCTCCTGGCTTCTTTCCTCTTAGAACATCTAAGCCTGAGAACCATCTGTGAGTACTAGACTAAAGTAGTTAGCTGCGTTAGGCTTTTCTATTATTTTGGAGCTGGCTGATCTAAAGAATGTATCTGTGCTTTTATATCTGTTCTTTTTGTAACTACTTGTAACTAAGCGTGCCTGGGAGGGGGAAGCTTCCCATGTGTGTTATTGCCTTGTTCATTTGCATGCCTTGAATAAATACTTTCTGTAAGACCTCTGGTTCTCTCCTTCCCATGCCAACGCTAGATAGACTTCCTCATCCCCAAGAAGGAGGGGGGAAGGGAAGATCCTTAAGATTAGGGATTGACATGTACTGGACAGCATCCCACTGTGCTGTTCAAGGGTCCAGAATTCAGTAGGTGGTGGCAGCGAAGATTAATTAACAGCTAAAATTAATAACAGGCTGGAATCTACATTCCAGTATCACATCCTCTGAAGCTGATTGCCCCCCAATGGTTTCCGAGGCTGAGCAGGAATTTGAACTCTGGTCTCCAGAGCCATAATGCAGCACTCAAACTACTATACCAACAATGAATATTAGTCAAAAAAATCTAAGAGCTTCCTTCAAATTATCTTCTTCTTTAAGTACTCTTAGGTGCTTTTTGCATGGTATTTGCCATGCGAAAGGGCAGCTGGAGCATCGTGCAGTTGTGAGGAGCGATCTGCACAATGCACTCACAATCGTGCGATGCTCCAGGGTCAGCCAAAAATGGTGTGTGATCACTCCAGGGCCTCAAGCGCACTTGCCATGCGTGCGGAGCCTCCGGAGCCATGGCAGTCGCGCTTCCTGCACCAGTGCAGCCTGGGAAACTCCCAGGCTGCACTGTGGAAGGAAGAGGCGGGGCTCTCACGCTACCTGCTCAGGAGCAGGTAGCTCATGTGGAGCTGAAGCAGCGAGGACGTGAGAGCCTCTTGCTGGAGGCTGCTCACGTCATCCCCGCACCCCAGCACCAAAAAAAGGTAAGGAGTGGAAAGAGCCTTAGAGTCATTAAATGTGTGAAAGTGTTTTCCATACTCTCTGCGTATAACTTCATGCATTCAAAATGTTGAGCATACTCAAGTATGAAGTTTCCCATGATTCCTGGGGCTGTCTGATCATGTTGATACCTTTCACTACACATTACATATTATAATGACTTTAGTGAGTGCACAGGTGCTGTGCAACATCCCCTAATACATACCATCTTTCCTCCTTGTCAATCTGTATCATAAGAACCAGTGTGCATGTTGGGGTCCTAAGACATTCTTAATTCTTATGCTACTGGATATTAATATAAGATGAACTGTATATGCTGAAATCAATAAAAAACAAAGAACTCCATTGCATATGCCTGGGAAGATGTGGCACATTGATCTTAGTTTTTTTTTTCAACTATGAACTACTCAGGTATGTTTCATGGAACCATATGGATCCCCTGAGCCTTTTAATCTAAAGAACACTAAAAGTAATGGCTGGTATTCAGTATCACATTTACAGATTCATAACCTAGAGTATCACAGTTACAGATTTATAACCTAGAGTTAGAGATCTGTAGTTGGTCTGTTTTCAGTAAGACTATATAGCGTTACTGGACACCAGCATAGACCAGTCCACTTTAAGAACCAGCCACCAGATTGGATGAAGGAGGTCCATTCACCTCCCAATCAAGGCACAAGCAGGATGATGTTTCCACCTCATCCCAACCAGTGAGTGAGCCTGTGACAATCTCATTCACAGACAGGAAGGTATGGAAACCTTATCCTCCTTGCATTCTGATGAAGAAAATAGATCTCCTTCATTCGAACCTGGCTGTTAAGATGGATTGAGGGGAGTTAGACCAGGAGATGTTACTTAGTTACACAGATGCAACAAAGTAGCCAATCTAGGACCCCACCTTCTAGCGAAGACATCCAGTGGGGATCCTGGCAGCAGCTCTGCTGGGAGGAGAGCATGACAGGAGTGCTCCCCTCCATACTGGCTGGTTTCCTGTGGAAAGGAGCACGATGGCCACACTTCTTCTTTCCACAGTGCAGCTGGGTACCTTCCCAGGCTGCACTGCAGCAGGAAATGCAGCCATTGTGTTTCTGTGGTTTCTGCAGGACAGGTAGGTCTGGGATGGCTGTGCGATCAGTGTGGTTCATGGGGAAAACTCGTCAATGATTTAATCTGCGATTGCACTATCTGTGGATGGGAGAAGGACAGAACTGTGACAACTTCATGCAGAAGCATCACGATGATCCTATCGTTCTTCCATCTCCATTACAGGATGGGAGAGTGGTGCAGAAAGGGGCTAGGATACTGGTGAACATATTTTCAACACTTGTCCCACTTTTCAAACACTTTTGAAAGTGCTGGATTTAAAGGCTGTTTCCACAACCCACCTTTTTGCTGAGCTGGGGTGCAGGGATTGTGGAAGCAACCTCTTCTGAGAGGCTCTTGCATTCCAGTTCCTTCAGCTCCGCAGCTGCTGCCTGCTTGCATGAGAGTCCCTCCTCTTCCTTCCACAGTGCAGCCATGGCTCTGGAGCTTCGCACGCATGGCAAGTGCGCATGGGGTCCCAGAGCAATGTGCGACCGCACACCATTTTCAGCTCACAGCCGAAAATGAAATAGTGCACAGTCAGCAGCTGCCAGCCCCTAGAGCATCGCATGACTGCAAGTGCGTCATGTGGACCACTCCTCGCAGACACACAACGCTTCAAGGCCCTTTCGCATGACAAAGTTTGGAATCTTTGCCATGTGAAAAGGGCCAAAGATTCCAAACTTAGCTGGAACAGGGCACCTGTTACAGTACTTAAATATTTGTCCTGATGTGACATTGCATAGGCTCTGTAAGAGTTTCACTATATTTTGCCTACAAAATGGCTTGCAGCCTAGCACAGGAGAGAGGTGCTCTAGATCAGCGGTTCTCAACCTGTGGGTCGCGACCCCTTTGAGGGTCGAATGATCATTTCACAGGGGACGCCGCTTCTCTATCCCACCCCACCCCCTTTTGAAAGAAGGCGGCCTCACAGCTAATGGGAGTGCTGTTTCTGACACCCCATGCTGGGAGGAGGTGAGAGGAGGCGTGCTGGTCGTGTGTGGGGACGTTTCCCCGTCTTTCCCTGCTGGGCGGGGGGGGCAAAGGTGGCAAAAAGAGACCCCACACTGGCAGGAGGTGAGAGGAGGCATGCGGGGCGCATGTGGGGATGTTTCCCTGTCTTTCCCTGCCAGGCGGAGGGGCAGACGTGGCAAGAGGAGACCCCGCACTGGCAGGAGGGGAAAGGAGGCGTGCTGGGCACATGTGGGGACGTTTCCCCGTCTTTCCCTGCCAGGGGGGTGGAGATGGGGAGACTGAGAGGGGCTTGTGGGTGTAGCATGGTCGAGGGGCTACAGCAGGTATCGCACCCCACTCCCGAGCCCTCAGAGGGACGAAAGGAGGAAGGAAGGGGCACCCATGCGACGTGGGAGTGAGAGCGTCCGAGCAGCCGCGCTCCCTTTAAGGGAGGGAGGGAGGGTGGGAGTGAAACAAAATGCGTCTGCTTATGCCTCCACCATCTTTCCTCTCTCCCTGTCCTTTCCTCCCTGCGCCTCGTGTAAAATGTGGGCTGATTCGGCATTGCCTTTGAGAGTGACTGGCTTTTTGAACTGTGGAAACCTAACATTCAGAACTAGAACTACTGCCTTAATTCTGGCATTGATGGAAGCTTTCTGTGCTTAAAAAAAAGGGAGAGAATTATCACTTTTTAGGCATTAGAAGTCTATCCAGAGCAGTGATTTAGGGCAGTGTTTCCAATCTATTCGATGTTGGAAATTAACTAACTAAAATAAATAAATAAATAATAACGAAAATAATTTTATGGTTGGGGGTCACCACAACATGAGGAACTGTATTAAAGGGTAGCGGCATTAGGAAGGTTGAGAACCACTGCTCTAGATATTAAAGGAAGTTACTTTGTTGATGCTGAAGAAATTGTTGCTGAGAAAGAAACTTTATCACCTGTCTTTTACTGCCTTTGTCCTCAGTCCCCTCAAGGCAAAAGGGACTGTGGCTTCTGTCTGCATCAGTTTCCCTTGAGTTCACCTTAAACATCAAGGGAAAGAAACATCTAAGAAAAGATACCGGCCTGTACTTCCGACTTAGTCACTTTTCTTCTTTATAATTTTTAACATCTTTCCATGATGAAAGACCATGTGACGTTCAAAAGCTAGCATAACATTTTTGCACTCCTTAGCTGGCCTAATAAAGGTATCAGTGCAACGTATATTTTGGAGTTTGTTGGCGTAAGAAAGTTAGTGAAATTGCAAATCCAGCTTGTGTTGTAGCATGGGATCAAAGAAAACAAGTCAATAATCCCACTGAACTGCTTAGACATGCTTGATGGAACTTTTTGGATCCTTTTTGCTTATGATTCTAAAATATAGCAAAGCTAACATAATTTTGGACCAAACTTTGATCCTATCAAGAAATTGTATTGGAATTTGGATCACAAAATGACAAGCCAGTTCACTTGTCAATCTCTAGGCATAGACATCCACTGAAGTAGTTTCTTGGTATTTGTGTATGTTTAATCTTTTTTTTTTTAAGGAAGCTACTCCACATTTTCTTGTTGCTGATCTGTGATATTTAAGGAACAAGATCTTAGACCACCATCAACATATGTTTGGCTAGTTTGGCTATATAAGGGATTTTTTTTAATGTTACAAAAGATTCTGCTGTTCTGAGAACTTTCTTGATTGTTCCCTACTTGGCTATTATTCTGTACAAAACCACCTTTGTTCTCAGGGGACTTCCACTTGTCCAAACAGTCTTCTTCTGATAAAAGTTTAGTGATGAAGACTCAGGTAAGCACCACATCATAAGTGAAGTAGTCAGATCTCTTCTGATATAATGACAAAAGAAGATAATGCTAAATGTCAAATATCAGGCACTAGCACAGAACAAATCCCCAAAGAAAACACAGAAGCTCAAGAGCTGTGTTTCAAGGACTTTGTATTTCAGCTAATATTTCATTCTCTCTTCCCTGTTGCAAGGCTACATACTGAGCGATTCCTGAAATTTCCCAACAACAGAATAAAGTTTCAGAATTAGAACTTGGAAGCTATTTCTTCTAAACACCTATTTACTATTTCATTATATCAGTGTACTTATAGGCATGGAAGCCTTGATGGTTGTAGCTCTTATTAGAGATATTGTTACCACGGTTGTGATATGTCTGGTGAGAGCACTACGTATCTCTTGATATCAAATAATTTGGCCTTTACTTGACTTTTTTCTGCCACCCTACTGCACGTGTTTGCAGAGGTCCACCAGACAAGCACGTAATAGGTGCGGCCGTTAATGGTTGTACATTCCAAACCTCATTTAGGCAGGCAACTTAAACCTCTCCGATGCTTCAGGGAACACCTTCTTGCAAACCAGCCTTGCTCAGCATGAATCTACACAAAGACGCACGGCCAAGTGCCGAGTCATTCCTTTATGTTGGGTCAGTTGCATACTGGCCATACTATTGTCATCAAGCGCTAAGCCCATCATGTAAAATCTGACCTTTTCCAACACCTTTGTCCAGCTACAAATTTCCTTTGTTCTCACCGAGCATGGCATGGCCTATAGGTAAAATCCACCCTATAAAAGGTCACCAATTCCAAGCCCTCCTCGGATCACCCTGGACTTCCATCTAGCCTTGCTGCCACTCTGTCCAGTGAAGTTTTCCCCTCAGTTCCCAATAACTGAGTCTGCCTCCCTTCTTGGACTACTTCGCATCCCTCTCAGCAAACCGCACTGAATTTCTTCCCCTGCAACCTCCGTTTCTCTCCAGGACTACGAGA
This sequence comes from Ctenosaura bakeri, assembly GCA_948474755.1. Lineage (NCBI taxonomy): Eukaryota > Metazoa > Chordata > Lepidosauria > Squamata > Iguanidae > Ctenosaura > Ctenosaura bakeri. The sequence goes on along the minus strand of CAOLHI010001428.1, from coordinate 261,831 downwards.
CCAGGTGTCGTATTACCCACTCCCCGAAAACTCTCCATTTCTATTTCTTAGTTAGCTGTGTGCATGTGTTGTCTTATTCGTTGTTTGTCCTTTAATAAAGCTATCATTTTTGTTACTTTTAAACTTGTCTGGCTACTCTTCTGACCTGATGCCGTAGACACAGGATAAAAGATCCTAGCTAAAGTTACCCTGCCTCTTGTTAGCTTGAGAGAGTGCTCGAGTCTAATTTTCCCATCTTGTGTTGTTGTTTGGTTATTTGGGCGCCCCTTCCGGGACCCCAACATACAGGGTAACAATATGATCAGTGACCTCTATTGTATCTTGTCCCTCTAAGGCTGTATTCACACTACACAACTATGCTTTTTGATCCCATTTAAACTGCCATTGATCCATCCCACAAAATTCTGGGATTTCTAGTTTGGCAAGAGACTGAGGGCCTTTCCACACTATACTGTTATTGCTATTATTCCACTTCCAACATCCTGTGGAATTTTGGGGTTTGTAGTTTACTGAGGCCCAAGAGCTCTCTGGCTGAGAATTATAAATGATCCTCCATAAACTGCAAACTCCAGGATTCCATAGGATATTGAAAGTGGAATAATAGCACTATAACAGTGTAGTGTGGAAAGGCTCTGAGAATTCTCTTCTTGTTATCTCTAGTCCCCTGAACAGCAGCATTAGACATTTGTTGCAGAGAATTCTAAGTTCCTTCCTAAACTACAAATCTAAGGATTCCACAGCAAGGCACGAGTGTTAAAGTGGTATCAGATTGCTATAATTGTGTAGCATGAATATTTCCAAAGAACTTCTAAAATTGTACAATAGAAAGCTAACCATCCATGTTGTACTTGGGGAAAGCCAAGCGACCATGTTGCAAAAGAGACCCATGGAAATTGTCCATTCACTTTATAAACATAAACAATTATGGATGGTACATAACCACAGGCCCCAGAGGGAAAACTAAAGGCAAGACTGAACTCAGATGATAAAACTTTCAAATTGGGAGGTGAGGAGTTGTTAATCATGTGGGGAACACATATACATAAGGCTTCTTCAGAGTCATCCTTCACTCATGTGATGAATGTAATAGAACTGGAAACTGAGGGGATGAGTCTAGCACACTCCCTTCTTTATAGCATGAGCCTATGCACTTTGTAAATAAGTGAACAGGGCTCCTCTGCTCCCAAACCAGCCACTCCTTTCTAGGGATATTCTTAGCATTCGAGTAAGAATGCTCAATAGCCATAGCAGCTTGGATGCTTGTTGGCAGAGTGAAGGCAAGCAGGCAGGGCTCACTTCAGTTTTGTAATGTGCCTTCAATGCTTCCTCCTACCTTGGACCCAAGGCCAAGAAGTTACTTTGGCATCATGGAAAGGAAAAGTATATTTCCCTGTTTGGACGTATCAAGGATTTCCCAGCACTCTGATAGGAAAACTGTGTGAACAACATGACTTTCACAGGGAACAAAGCCCTCTAAGCCAAAGGTCCACCCTATGGGGGTTGAAGTATATGGTGTTATTGCATTCTTTCTCCTCTGATTGGCTTAAATGGTCAGCTAGGCTTTATGTTATTGTTGATATTAAATGCTTTGTTTTCTCTGTCTTTCTTTCTGTTATCCACTTTAATTTTGCTTCAAAATAAAATAAAATAGACTGTTGTGAATTAAGTCTATATTTCAAAGAGATATTTTAAAGTTTTATTTAGACCCCATTATAGAGGTTAAACCCTCTCTGTGGGATTCAGAAACACATCTGACTAAGTCGGAGATATCAAAAACTGAACAGTGAGCTGTCTCTGAACCGTGGCTTTATTTAAATGTTTGTGCGTACGTGTGTGAAAGAGATAGAGAGAAAGAGAGAGCAAGATACTGGGGCAAACTGGAGTGAGGCATGTCTTAGAAGCTCTTTTTTTACAGCACAAGTTGAACTTATTGGAAATCTGTATACTGCTTTCATTTTGACTTGTGAATGGTACACAGACCACAGGGGAAAAAATTAACAGTCCATAGAGACCTGAAGCATTTCTGGTGTTTCTGTCAGGCAATGAATAATTCTTTACAGTTCAGGAACCCTATTTCTTTTAGGACAAAAATACAAATAAATGCAAAAGACATTTAACATCTCATGACATTTGGCATTAACCGACTTTGTTACTAGTTTCATTTAACAGACTTTGTTTAATAGACTTTTACGTTCCTTTCAAATTCTGGAACAGCTCCTTCAAACCTAGCTCCCATTTCAATGTATTGTACGTTCTTTGATGGGCCTTGCAGGAACACCCACAAAAATCAGAATGGATAAAACACATGCTGAGGAACATACTCTAAGTTGTTTTGTTTTTTAAAGTTCATTTTGACAAGTAACTATATAGCCTATATAATGAATATATATATATAGTGAAAGCACTGAACAGCCTACTGTTATGTCAAGCTTAGCATGAGATACAAGAAAGGATATTTATTTATTTATTTGGTTACAAAAACTGACAAGGTTATTCCCTTTGGAAGAGAATGTAACATTATTTTATACTAAATCTTTTCTATAAAAGCACAAATTTGAATCAGAATTTTTTTTAATGCTGAACATGAGTGGCATAGGACAACATAACTCAATAGTGGAGTACATGATTTTATAGATGGAAGATCCTTGCTTCAGTCCCTGCTGCCTCCAATTTAAAAAGGAGAAATGATAAGTAATGTACAAGATCTCAGAGATCATTAAGAACCACTGCCAATCAGCCAATACAAAATTTGACTAGATTGGGAATTCACTGCTTTCAACAGGCTCCTTCCAATGGTACAATAGAACAATGAATGATGTCCCTATTTTGGATTTTTTTTACAATATAGTCAAGACTTAATTCTGTTAGCTGAATTAAATAAGGATCAATTTATGCACATGTCTTACTTTGAAACTGTGGCTATTCTCCTTTTCACATGATTTCAAGTATTTCTTTAATGTTATCTTGTGAATTTCAGGTTTTCATTATCTTGTGAAACTGATTAAGAAGCAAAGGACTTTGCTCTCTGCCTCCAAACTCAGATCTTTGGGACTATATGTAATGCAGTGAAGGAGCCAGAGTGTTGTGGTGATTTGAGTGTTGGACTAGGACTCTGGAAATGAGAGTTTGAATCCCCTGCTCAGTCATGGAAACCCACTGGGTGGCCTTGGGCAAATCACACTCTTTCAGCAGCAGAGGAAGGCAATGACAAAGCCCCTTGAACAAATCTTGTCAAGAAAACCTTGTGATAGGTTCACCTTAGGGTCACCATAAGTCGGAAACAACTTGAAGTCACACAAAAAATAATGCTGTGATGAACTTTTTGGAGGAAGTTCTGCAGATAAAACAAAAGCTGCAAGTATGCTTTCCAAGATCTTCTGCATAAACCCTATTCTGCAGTTGTCATTCTATGTCATCAAGTGATCAAGGAATCAAATAGGTGTAAATTTAATTTGGGTTAAATGTTAATATAATCCCTCATTGGAAAAAATGTTAAGAAAATTAGGCAAATAAACTATGCAAGTATTGACATTATTTTCAGCCCTTAAATTCCTGATTGTTCTATAGCAGTGCGTTTAAAAGTTGTCCATTCTTTCCAGCTTGATTTCTTCAATATTATATACTGTGCCTCAGCTATTATAGTCATCTTGTGACTATAATAGCAAGGCTTGATGGCCATCTGTCAGGATTGCTTTGAGGGTGTTCCTGCATGGCAAGGGGTTGGACTGGATGGCCTGTGTGGTCTCTTCCAACTCTAGATTTCTATGATTCTATGATTCTATGATCTTTGTAGAACAATAAAATCATAAAGTACCAGGGGGTCATGTAGTCCAACCACCTGACATGCAGGAATATGCACATAAAATACTCCTGAAAGATGTCCATCCAACTTCTGTTTAAAGATCTTCAAAGAAGGAGAGGTCACCACACTGATGCAGTCTATTCCACTGTCAAAGAGTTCTTACAGTAAAATGTTATTCCTGATGCTTACCTGGAATCATTTTTCTTTTCTTTCTTGAATCCACTGATTAAGGTTCTGGTCTCTGGAGCAGCATAAAACAAATGTTCTCCACCTATTGAATAACATACCCTCAAGTATTTAAAGATGGCTATAATATCACCCAGAGAAGTCTTCCCTTCTCCCAGCTAAACATACCCATCTTCCTAAACCATTCCTAACAGGTCTTGGTTTCCAGACCTTTTACAAATCTTGATCAACTTCTTTGGACCATGTTCCAGTTTGTCAACATCCTTTAAAACAATTAGTTCATAAATGAATGTTAGAACTTGAGTGTTGTTTTTTTAAAAAAAACACCTCTTGGGTATCCATTCCTTCTTAATTATCTGCTATCAAAAAAAAAAAAATGAAAATCAAACTACAATGAATACCCATTGAGGAGTTGTTGTTGTGTGCCTTCAAGTTATTTCTTACTTATGGCAATCCTAAGGCAAACATTATCATTGTTTTGTTGGCAAGGTTTGTTTGGGGGTGAAGTTGCCTTTCATTATCTATGAGACTGTGAGAGTATGTCTTGCCCAAGGTCACTGGATGGGTTTCCATGGGTGAATGGGGACTCAGACCCTGGTCTCCAGAGTCATAGAGCAGCACCCAATAAGACTGAAATATAAAACCACTTTCCTTTCTTTAGCCAGGAATAATTGATAGCATAATTAATATTCTGAAATACTGACACCTTTTCCCAACAATAACTTAGTTTTTGTATGCTGTATTAGGTGATCCGCACTAACAATATCATTGAATTGGACCATGGGTATTCTTAGCACAGTATCATTTCCACTGATCAGCAGGAGCTTGCCTGGGTTTCAGACAGCATTCCTTCACATTCTTACCCAGAGGTACTGTGGGCTGAACAGGAGACTTTCTGCATGCAAAGTATTTAGCTAATGGAGGGTGAGAATTCTGTTTGCATTTGTTGAAAATGTATCAAAACTTGCATATTTCCTCATATTTAGCAGGGAAAGAATTTGAGATTTAAAAAAAAAAAAGAATTACAGTGGGAGAAACCTAAACTGAAATTTGTTTGCATCCAGACCAAAAGCTTTATGTTAAACTCTTATAAGTCCCTGTGTAGTCAATCCTGACAAATTAGAACTGCTACTAAAAAAAAAGTCTAACGTTTTTGTATCCAGTAGGAGAAAATTTTCTTCTTGGTGCTGGGAATAGCTGTACTTAGTGATTTTGCCACTGAAAATGAGGAAGATTTTCTTTCAGCTCATTACCAAAATTTGCAAATTTCTTCACAGTTGATACAGAAAGAATAAAAAAAATTAAATTCTTTTTAAAAGAATCTGACCTATTTTCCCATCTCTAGTTCTGCCACTGAGCACTGACCCTTCCTTACATAGTGCTTCTTTATAAAAGGCATAAAAATGAGACATACTATGGGTGTGCATTTGCTTTTTAATGGTTACAATTTAATGTGTTTATTGATTTATTTGATTGAATTCATCTTTCTTCCCCAAATGGGACACATGGCAGCATTATAATAAAGCTACAATTAAAGTGCAAACAAATAAAAGCATTAAAATACTATTAGTTTTAAAGCACAGTTTAAAACCATAAGTGCTACTCAAAACACATCAATAGGGAAAAATTAAATATCCACATGGGAAAAAGGAGAGCCACTGTGATGTATCGGTCTGAGCATTGCACTATGACTCTGGAGACCGAGTTCAAATCCTTGCTCAGCCACAGAAGCCCACTGGATGACCTTGAACAAGTCTCACTTTCTCAGCCTCAGAGGAAGTAAACATAACAAATCTTGATAAATCTTGACAAGCAAACAAATCTGAAAATCTCATCAAGAAAACACCATGATAGATTCAAGGGTCTCCATAAGTCAGAAATGACTTGAAAGGAAACAACAACAACAGTAAAAAGCCCCTTCCTTTGTGAGTGCCCAGTTTCCAAAAGCCTGCTCTAATTTTTTGTTTAAGGCAGGATGCTCCAGTGTCTTACTGAAACTTCAAACACCTCATCTTTTTTTCATACTGTTTTCTTTCAGATTATAGTTGCAGCTGCAAAAACTCCCCATGACAGCAAGTGCTGAACCAGATCAACCCACAACGTCAAGTAATTATACATCAATATAGAGGATTGTGTATTTGCGTGTCTCCCCTAAATTCATGAAATAATAATGGCTTTGCAGATGGGAAAGTCATTGCATTTTTGTTTAATGGTTTTGGAAGTGAAATTAATAAGTGCAGAGAAAGAATCAGATGGCTAGGTCTCCCACATGATGTTTCACTATAAAAGTCTGTGCAGTAGGCTATTGTGGTCTGTAAGAAGAAGAAGAGCAGTGAATATTTTGAGAAAGACTTGTGTTTTCTTTTTTCCAGACACATTTCCTTTTCCATAATTCAGTCTTGACTAATGTGTTATAACAAGATGAAAGCCACACCACAATAATTACCTTTTAAGACAATCTACTCTGTCTCTTTTGTTGCAGTGAGATTCTTGTGCTCTGGGACCCTGTTCTATTTTCTAATATTGATATCTTCTTTTTGTTAAAACTAAAAGACAATGGCCATAGTTCACTAAGGCAGTTATGAATAATGTATAACCTAGTGTACACCTTCATGACTGTTTTGTATTCACAAGCCCTATGTTTAGGGGATACGTAGGTCACTACTTAGATGGGAGACCACCAGTGAATACTGTAGGCCTCATTTCAGAGGAAGGAACAGGTAAAACCAGCTTTGATTATTGCCTGCCTATGAAAACCCTATGAAATTTATGGGATCAACATAAGTCACCAGGCAATATGAAGGTACATACACACAGATACACACAGGAACATGAAAGACCCCCATCTTCACTTACTGTCAGTCAGCTGTTTCCCCACTAACAAACATTCGCTGTCATGAATCTAGGATAAAAATACAGTAGGCCCTTCACTTTTGCAAGGGATGGGGGGGACGCAAAAGTGAAAAAAAGTGCAAATAACTGTGGGCCCTCGCCTGCACCATCAAGAGGGTTGCAGGAGAGAGCAAAGAAGGGAAAGGATTTCCCTGCTTGGCTTTCTCATGGCTCCCACCCATGCAATCAGACAAATGGAGGGGCACAGGAGGAAGCCAAGCAGGGAAACAACTTCCCTGCTTGGCTTTCTCCTGGCTCCCATGCGATTGGGCGAGTGGGGGACAGTGCAGGAGAAACCCAAGCAGGGAAAGAACTTCTCCACTTGACTTTCTCCTGGCTCCCACTTCCGCGATCAGGCGAGTGGGGGAAGCGCAGGAGAAAACCAAGTGGGGAAACAACTTTCCTGCCTGGCTTTCTCCTGACTCCCAACCCTGCAATGGGGTGAGTGGGGAGGGCAAAGGAGAAAGCCAAGGGGAAAAACAACCTCCCTGCTTGACTTTCTCCTGGCTCCCATCTGCATGATCAGGCGAAAGGGGGCACAAGAGAAACCCAAGTGGGGAAAGAGTTCTTTCCTCATTGGCTTTCTCCTGCACCCCCCCTTCTGCCATCTGCCAAGGGTGCGTCCACACCAGCAACAGCAGCTGAAAGAGCACGGGGAAGGGTTGATCACCCTCCCTGTGCCCTCCTGCCTCTCCAGGCCAGTGAATGAGAGGGGAAGAAGGGGGGCAAGCGGGCACCTCGCGAATAACCAAATTCGTGAAAGTGAAACCTGCGAATGTGGAGGAAGAACTGTATAACATAATGTAGAATAGTGAGAATCCTCCACTTTCATTTATTACAAAAAGGCCAATTTATCATTATTTTTTATAGCTTTAGGGTAGGAATGTTCACCCTTTCTGATCCCCAAGGCCATATCTTGGTGCTGCCATGGGCTGTGCATACGCACATACATGGGCTCATACTCTCCCTCTTTCTCTTTCCCCCTCTCCACATATATTTGTGTACACTCACATGTAATGCATACATCTCCATGCACAACATTCAGGTTACAAACCCCTTCCTTGCCCACATAGATTTAGCACATTTCTGTATTACACTGTTATAGTGCTATTATTCCACTTTCAACATCCTGTGGAATTCTGTGGTTTGTAGTTCACAGAGGCCAAAGAGCTCTCTGGCTGAGAATTATAAATGCCCCTCCCTAAGCTACAATCCCCAGAATTCCACAGTATATTAAAACTGGAATAATAGCACTATAATAGTGTAGGGCGGAAATGGCCTTAGACATCACCGGAATTGGGCAGAAATGAAAGTCTCTCCTATCCCACAGTGATCAAAATCAAGAACGTTGTGTTTCCACAACTACTAGGTGTCAGCCATAGAGAAAACTTCTTGTTGTTGTGATGTGTCTTCAAGTCAATTTTGATTTCTGTCAACTGTATCAGTATGGCTGTGGCAATATTTATTCATAGGAGGCTTGTACTTGCCAGGCTGAGAGAGATTACTTGCTCATGGTCTCCCAGTGAGTTTCTGTGGCTGAGTGGGGATTAAAACCCTATCATGACCTAGCCTTCCACTTAAATCTCTGGTCCTATACCTCATTTACAAGATCAGCTGGCATAACATTTGAGGTAAATAATGTCCAGGGCTTTGCCAATGCAAGAACTTGGCCTCTAGCCATGTGATCAGTCTAGTCCTTTTTTGCAGAAGCAATACTAAGTAAGCTGGATGCTTGAAGACAGTGATCTCTTCTTATAAATGTAGCCACATGATAGAATTTGTACATAGGTAGTGATGGCTGGTGGCTTTCGTTTCAGTGGGATGGTGAATCCACTTCAGGTTTACTCTGACTTTTACAGTAGCTATCCAATGTTGTGAACACTATCTCCCAGATAGTTCCTTTAAAGCCTAGGACCCATTTGCACTACATGATTACACACTCCACTCCACTTTAACTGCCATGGCAACATCCCATGGAAAGGTGGGATTTTTAGTGTAGGTAGTGGTATTAAGAATCCTCAGCCAATTATGCCTCACTAAATTATAAATCCTATGTTTGGAATCATGGCAATTAAAGTAGAATAGTAATGTTATAACTATGTAGTGTGGATGGGGCTCTCAACTGGCTACTGTCTCCACTGACATAGAAGCCACTAGCCATCACTGTGGAATATGAACAAGCCCAAGACTCACTAGTGCACAGCACTACATTCGTGCAGTTCATGCTGGAACAACAAATGAACTGCTGCTTAAATTTTTATGAATGAGCAGACATAAACCGTCTGGGGCCCTTCCTCAGTAGAAAGTGACAGCAGTCTGGACTTGTATAAATTTGAGAACGTAATGTCTTCATTCAAATAAGATGGTTTGTTTTGTTAAAGTTCACCTCACTATTACTATTAAGTTTTTTCTTTTTTTGGATCATTTTTCTGATTCAATTAGACTACAAAAAAAAAGGTCACCATATAACATAGTCCTACTGCAAGTGGTCTTTAGTGTTAGTTAACACTGAATAACAATGTTAGTTAAACATTTAACAGTGTTAATTCATGTTAGTCATCTCCCCCAAAACATTCTTCCATCATATTTTTCCTTGCAAAAAGTATACTGGAAGCTGAAAAAGAAGATTTTTACAAGAAAAAAATGAAAAGGGAAGTCTTTCTCTCTTCCTCTAGTCCTTTTGTCCTGCTCCATCACATTGACATGTTTGCACGCAGTGAGAAAAAAAAACTGGGAGATTATTTGATGTGTCTCTTACAAGGACTGCTGCATTCACAAATCTGAAGATGTATTTCAACATATACACAGAAACAGTATGCAAGGGGTGTCTGTAGCACCCTACTCCATACCATCCCACATTTACAAATATTTTAGCTAAAGAGATGATTGATAGATAGTCAGATTTGAAACAGATGTATGAAAAATGTATTCATGAATATGTATATACATTGAACAAGAAGTCTGATAAGTGCTCTGTTTCTCAGAAAGATGTGAGAACAATTGATAGAGCTATCTTTTAATTCAAGTTGTTGTTGCTGTTTATACCACAACAGGAAGCTACATGTAGCCACTGCCTGATGTACTACATACACACCAAAAGCAAAACCAAACAAAACCATACAAAGCAGTAACTCAGCCAAGCAATTATCAGTCCTTGCAGAGCTATTTATGTTAGTGCTGTTGTGAAATAAATTACTCTGGCTGTGATTCATCCAGTATTGTTAACACAATAAGGAGTTCCATTTGCTTCCCAGGAAGTTTCAGAAAATAACTTCAGTTTGCAGTTAGTCATACTCAGCATTGTAAGTGCAACATATTGTGTTGTGGTCCTGCTTTGCTGACCTCAGAAGCTGTTTTCTTTATAGAGGCCTCATTGGTTCACTGTCTACATCTTGCTTACATTGTGATTAATTTCATACAATCTGTCTTATTTTTAAAAAAGGGGGGGAAGAAACAATATCAGGTCAGCACAAAGGACAACAATGTAAAACAGTTTATCTCGTAGGCAGAGCCATCATAATAAATAATGTGCAATATAGAACTATTAGCCCCTTGGGTACATGTCCAATGAGTCCTCAAAAAGCACTTTAACACAGCCTCAACTATTTATATGGTGGGTTGTATAGCACAAAGTCTTTATTGGAATACATCATAAAGAGATACTGCATCTCAGCATGAAAGAGTTAAATTCAGAGAAGTACTGCATGAGTAGAAAAATAAGTGAATTGGACAGCAGATGTCCCTGCCTTATCTCGGTTTGAAAGTATGATTGGCCTTGTAACACTATGCTTAGGTGCCTGGGAAGTAAAAGGGAGTCAAGCATACACTTTCGCCTCATCTTTGTGTTATTTGGTGACTGAGGCCTTTGTTCCCTTGTTTTGGGGGTGGTATTAAGCTCCAAATGTGATGGCTGACGTAGACTAGAAATGTGATTGATTGCTGACGCTGTTGACCAAAGGTATAAGAACTAAGTGTTTTAATCAATCGGGGCGGGCAGTTTTGGACATTGTATTTCCGCTGCTTGCCCTGCGCAGTAAATAAAAGGTTTGGAAAATAAAGCTTTCTTTTTTGGAACAACCTGAAGGTCTTCATCATTTCCTTGCCACTACATTTTTGGTGCATTGGCCGGGAAATTGAGAGAAGGGGCTTTGGAGCCCCCCTTGACAGACGCTTGAGTGCTAGGGTCGCTCCCCCCCCTCTTGGCGAAACCCAGGGCGCCCTCGACTGCTTTGGTCGAAGAGGTTTGGCTTTGAGCGGGGTGGTTTCCCTGGCAGCAGCGTTTTCCAGTCAACGGACTCTGGTCACGCAGAAAGCATAAGGCCTCCCCCGGCTAATTGGTGAAGTTGACTCCCTTGTGATTTCAAGGGAAAGAGAGAGCTTGATCACCTCTCTAAGTCTCGCCCTAGTAACTCATGGCTAGTGGGGCCGTGAGTGAAGCCGCGAAGACTTTGGTAAAGAGACGTCTCTTCAAGTCTGGTAAACGGTGGTGGGAGGCTGTGTTTGTTGTCTGAAAGCGCGTATGCGTGTATCGTTGCATTTCTTACTGCAGACCGTTGGAACTTCCGGCTGCGTAAGTCAGCGAGTCTGAAAGGTGTCTACCTCATTGTTTCGAGCTGTTGGGACCCCTACCCTCAGCTCACCCCCACCCCTACTGTGTGTTGTCGTTTGGGAAGAAATCTGGGTGGAGGGTGGCAGTTGACAGAACACTGCTTCAATGCATGTTGAAAACTTCATGAAAGGGTTAAGTGGAAACTTTACTATTTCTGTGCCATTTGTACTTTAATATGTGTAGGAAAAGTTCCAGGAAAGGAAAATGGTTTATTCCTCTCTCTGATTATCTTTCGGTGCTTGAAGCCATCTCCCCACAGCCCCTCCTCCTCAGGCTCTCAGATTTAACCATATGGTTGCTGGCTGTTTTAGGCTAGAAGTTTATTTAGCCAGAGGCTTGGAAATAGCAGAAATTAAGTCAGTATGGAAATGATGAAGCAAGCCCTAGGTGTTAATGAGAAATAGTGAGGAAACAATAGGGTTTCATTGTTTTCTCCAAATGCACAGGTCGGTGATTCAATCAACTGGAAAGAAAATCACTCTGCAAGAGGCAGAGGGAGTATCCCATGGACTGGCACTTCAAAAGTCAAAGGACTTTCAGGAGAAAAAAAAAAAGGAAGCAACAAGCTTTTGAAAAAGCAGTTGGCATAGGAACTTAAAGGTTTCCTACCTCAATTGTTTATTCTACCTGGTTGTTCAGCTCAAACTGTTTAGCTCAGTTTCAGAGCAGGAAAGGGGGGTGAGTGAAAAGGGCTGAGAAAAGAGATGCACTTTTAAGCAGATTCTTAGAAGTGGCAGAAAAACACTGATTTGATGAAAGAAATTTTTTTCCCCCAAAGGCTTGTGTGTGTGTAAGCAAAAGCGGCATCTCTTTGCTTGCCCCTCCCTCTCTCTATCTCTCCTGTGTTGCTGGAAGCAGTACTACCCCCCCCACCCCTCCTTCCTCCTCCAAATGTTAACTCCATAGTTGCTGGTTTTTGGAGAATGGAAGTTTCTTAGCCAAATGCTTAAGAATTCTGTCAGTGTGTACATAGGGAGGGCTATGAAGATAGTTCCGATAACTCATTTTCAGCCTGCCAGGCTGAGTGAGGATGTCATAGAAGCAAGGAAAAATAATAATAATAACAAAAAAGCAGGTTTTCAGGTAAATGAATACAGGATGGCGAAGTTTTGGAAAACATTGCTGAAGACTCTGGTGACAGCTGTCTGTTTCATGTTTTAAACTCTTCAGCCATCAAGAATCCCCCCCCTTGGGCTCACATAGAAGGAAAAGAATAGGAAAAAAAAAAAAAAGAGAGAACTTTGGAAACTTCTCCTCCAGTACTTTTTGCAACATTTCTAAACAATACAGAGTCCCAGTGTTTTCTCTAAGCACAGAGAAAAGCTGCATCTGGAGAAGAAGGGAAAAACAACAAAAACAAAGCAAAAACCTCACCTTGAGAGCCCGTATAGACAAACATGTCATACAAGAGGCGTTAGTTTCGTTTTTCCCTTACAATGAACAATGAACTATTCTTTCTAGTGTGGCAGCAGTTGTGTCTACCTTTTTGATACATTTCTACATCAAAGAGAGAAAACAAGATTACAATGCAGCTTTAGCACAGGGAAGGCTGCTTCTCCAAAAGACATGGCTTTTTCTCTCACTCCTTGTGGCCATCGGGCTGAATGCAACCCTCCCCCTCTTGAGACGGAGGGAATGAGGAGCGTGAATTTGCAATTCTGGCATTATTATGTCAACAACTTAGTTAAAAAGAGAAAAAAGAAAAAGAAAAAAAAGGGGGCTGCAAATCTCTATTTGACAATAATTTTAAAAAAAAAAAGCATTTAGCATACGAACTTTGGGGCACATGGGAATTGTAGTAACAAGAGAAGTAAAATATTGGGTGCCCCCCCCGGGGGAATTAAACACACCAACAGGAAACTGCCTCTCCCTGAGGAGACAGACAGGGAGGGGGAAGAGCAAAAGAATAGCGTTTCATGAAAGACCCGCCTGCTTTTGCATGGAAGAGAAAAAAGTAGAAATGGCTGCAGCAGTTCTTCCCCACCCCCAGCTTGCAATGAGAAGGAGGGGGAGGATGGGGAGTAGCGGCAGACCCCACCAGAGAGGCTGCCTGAGGATTCTAAGCAGCAGAACCAGAAGCCATGGTGTCATGATTTTTATTAAAGAAGCTACTCAACAACTTAGGGAAATTGTAACCTCCCTTTAATAGGGAGATTGGCCTGTGGACATTCGGGCTAGGAATGCAGTTGCCTTCTATTGAGGCAGCTAACTCAGATGATGCCAAATCCACAACACCTCCCTACATACCTGTTAGGCTTATGCATATGTGCCCTTCACCACGTCTGATCTGTTGAATTGAAAGATAGTAGAACTGTGTTCTAGCATCATGGCAATGCGCATGCCTAACTGGCAAGATTGCCAATCACTACTGAAGAAAGGAGCCAAATTATTTAGCAGGTAGAGCGGATCATCCAGGAGAGAACTCCCACAGGCATGGACAAGGGGGAGAGTGTCTTGATGGACCCCTGATGGGATCTGAATACACTAGGAATTCTTCCCAGTGTCAGACTCTGCGGTTTAAAGTTGTGAGTGGAGAATTACAGGAAACCACAATCCCTGACTGCCCTTTCCTACCTGAGAGGAGAGGGAGGGGATGCTGCAGAACGGTGGCCAGTAGGAGGTGCCATCTAACATGTAGGAAAAAGCTGCATGAAACCGAAGGGAGCTGAAAAGAGAGGCTTAGCTGCCTACGGCCATACCACCCTGAACACGCCCGATCTCGTCTGATCTCGGAAGCTAAGCAGGGTCAGGCCTGGTTAGTACTTGGATGGGGACCGCCTGGAAATACTGGGAGCTGTGGGCTGTTGTAAAAACCCAAGGCTATCTGAGTGTTTGGAGGAGGCTCCAGGAATCTGAAGGGACTCCTATTGTTAGCAACCTCTCATATGATGCAGCAGAGGAATCTCTTAGGAAGTTTTGAAAAGGCTTCAGGATACAGGATTCCACAGAACAATTAAGGAAGGTTTAGAGGGCCTGCGATTGTAAGGCTCTATGAAGCAAGATTTATGACTGGCTGTCAAGCGGAGAAAGAAAGAAGTTAACGAATGATGGAGCAGAGGTCAGAAGAGATAAGAGACCCCAGAAGAGGATGAGGGTCTCTGAGAGCCAATGTGCCCAGTGGGGGCAGGAGAGATATAGGCAAGAGAGCCTGAAGAGGTCAGAGAAGGATGTGGACGGGGTGGAAGGGAAAGCAGAAAAGATGGTCCAACTGACAGATGCAGGGACTAATGGAAGTAGAATACTGTCAGTGGCCAGCAGTTAAGAGGAAAAATTTTGTTCCTCATCCCACAGACAGAGAAGGGCAAGGGCTTGGAGTTGTGACATTCTGGAAAAGGAAAGTTGGCAGTCCAAGCAGCAAAGGAGTGCCCCCTCACCAGTCCCCGATAAGGTGGAGATTGGAATGGCTCCCTAAGCGCAGCCTCAGCTGGATGGAGGAGGTGACAGAGCACCCCTACGAGTAAGCTGGGAGGAGAGGTGATGGTGCACCTCTGAGCTGGAAGGGGGAAATAAGGGGGCACTTCTGGAGGTGATTGTGCGCCCCTCCAGGCTGGAAGTGGAACTGCAGCTGAAGGACGCTGACTGAAAAGGCAAGGGAGAGAGAAAGAGAGATGCAAGCTGTGAGACAGCTAAAGGACCAACAACAGCCCTAAAGGCCCACACACCACATATGCTCAAGAGCAACAGACCTGCATCTGTCCACAGGATCACCAAAGGCAAGAACCACCGTTCTAGGAATCACCTGGAAGTCACATTGTACCTGCAGACCTAGAACTCAGGAGAAGTGGAGGAAATGGGAAAAAATCCCGAAGAAACAGTAGTTCAACGTGTATGGCCCAAACAACAGCCCTGGCTATGTCTTTGGACTGGATGCCAACACAGGGCAAGTGATATGATATCACCATCTACCTAGCCCATTTTACAGAGGCTTTTCACTTTTATTCCATGTGCAGCCCACAACAGAAAAACAAGGAGTATTTTTGTTCTTCCCAGAGCCCCGTCATAGGATGGCATAGGATGAGGTGCACACCTCACAGAACCATAAGGCTGTTTGTTCCCTTTCAAGCCAAAACATGAGGCCATTTTGGGTGGGGTCAAGGAGACATATAAGGGAGAGTTAGTAGATTAGGGAAAGCTCTGAGTACAACAAGGGAGAAAATGTGGGAATGAGATTCCCCTTAGAGTGCAACTGGGTCATAGGTGGAGGGGATTTTTGGGGTTGCTGGTTGCCCCTACAGCTGTAAAGGTAGCAGGGTTGAAGCTTTGGATACTTTATGCCAGGCTAAGAGAGCCTTTACTGATTGGGTTGTAAAATCCTCTGAAACTGAAGATCTCCAGACGAAGGGGGGAGAGAAAATTGGACTAGACTCTGCTGTGGCCAGACCAGGAGAAATTGGTCACTCTAAGCACAGTCAGATCCGCAACTGGTGAATGAAGAAATCTAAGCTAGACCTTATTGCCTGACACACACCTGGAAGCTGTCAGGCTCTACGTACGGTCAGACTTAGCAACTGGAGAGGAAGAAGGCGGGGACTAGGCCCTGTTGCAGGTGTGACCTGGGACGTACACACTGCTCTACACACGGCCCGATCCCTGAATGTTGGAGACAATATTATGGGTTGTGGCAGGCATAGGAGGGGCAGGAAGCCTGGCCTGCCTGTTTTATCACTACAGATGGATGTTCTGTGGGGTTGGAAGATATGTGTATATGGTAATTGCTGGTAATGATGGTGATGATGAGAATGCTGGGCAGGAGAGGCTGGGAAGTGAATTGGTTTCACCAACTGGTCAATCAGATCTTGAACACCCTGAATGTCAGTAATGACTGAGTATGTTCTAATGGGCTAAGCTTAGGAGACTATCCCAATTGTTATGTAAAGTTTGAAATCCCTGAATCTCTACAGGCCTGCCAAGGAAAGCATCCCAATGTTGACTTTTCCTTTAGTTATAGCAATGGTTTTATTGAGGTTATATGGGAAAAGGGGGGCCTGGTCCTCCATAAATGAGTTCTAGAAAGAAACCAGCTTTTACAATGGTAAATGGGTATATGGTTTGTCTTCTGGGATGAATTGGTGTGGCCACTGAGGGTATCACCTTTCACCCAGGGCACCAACCAATGAAGGTAGCCCAGCATGAAATTGGTTGAACTGTCTTACTATTGTGTAAATGAATTTGATTGTGAAGAGGGAAAATACATTTAGCAGTATTCAATGTTAGAAAGTCATTCTTGTACTCTGCAGGCATGTGGACATGATTATCTGGTTCCCTAAGTAAGTATGGGTAAAAGACACTGTTTGTAGAATTGCTTTGTGCATAAATAATGGCCTTACTAAATCTGCTTTTCTGTACTCTGCATGTTAAATAGTTTTCAATCTGTAATGATTAGAGTAATAGAGGGAAAGGCTGCAGTATATGCTTTGATTGAAATCTCTCTGTGTTTGAAAGGAATACAATGGTATCTGTGAGACAGTGTTAGGGAGGATGGAATTGTGCACAATAAATCTTTCCCCTAAAACCGTGGGTCTGAAAGCCCTGTTCACAGGTTTTGTATACTTGACTGCTGGAGGAATCCTACTGCTGCTATGTATCTTTTGTGTTATAAAGGCAATAGGGAAATAGCGCATGCTTCAAATTGCAAGGAATTGAATTTGGCATGAAGGGGGGAATGAAAGAGTTAAATTCAGAGAAGTACTGCATGAGTAGAAAAATAAGTGAATTGGACAGCAGATGTCCCTGCCTTATCTCGGTTTGAAAGTATGATTGGCCTTGTAACACTATGCTTAGGTGCCTGGGAAGTAAAAGGGAGTCAAGCATACACTTTCGCCTCATCTTTGTGTTATTTGGTGACTGAGGCCTTTGTTCCCTTGTTTTGGGGGTGGTATTAAGCTCCAAATGTGATGGCTGACGTAGACTAGAAATGTGATTGATTGCTGACGCTGTTGACCAAAGGTATAAGAACTAAGTGTTTTAATCAATCGGGGCGGGCAGTTTTGGACATTGTATTTCCGCTGCTTGCCCTGCGCAGTAAATAAAAGGTTTGGAAAATAAAGCTTTCTGTTTTGGAACAACCTGAAGGTCTTCATCATTTCCTTGCCACTACAAGCAAACAACTCATTTTTTAGTAATATGATTGATGTTGTAGGTTAGTTTTTCCAAGAGAAGAACAGACCACACTCTATCAATCCAAGTGTTCAAGGTGAGCTTCCGTAAAGAGTTTCATCACATTGCTACCTCTAAATGAGCTGCAGCAAACAACATTTTGATTTTAGATCTTTAATTTGTATCTCTGATCAGGAGGTACTAAACTCAAAGAATGAATAGTTGTAAAGAGTCTCCCAACTTTGGAATCTTAGTTACCAGGGATGAATTACTTTCAACTACGAGATTTTAAATGGCCCGTTCCCTTTAAGTCTTCTTTTTATATTGGGAAACAGCAAAGAAGTAATTCGGTTTCCTTTTCCTGATTGTCACTGCCTTCCAGCCAGCTTTCTTCTGACAATCTGGACTGAAAATCCTCTTCAGAACTGCTTCCAGAATCTTTCTCTGCTACAGCTTCCTACCATCCTGCCTCCCATGATCTGTTCATTCCTCAGCCTTTTCTCTTAGGATACATTGCTGTTTTCTTATTCATCATACTTTTGTTGTCCTACCTGTGTACTTGAACTGACTAACCCCAACTCATGCCAGAAGGCTCTGCTGAACACCTGGAGGTCAAAAGTCACTACCTCCTGGCTTCAAGTGATGATCAAAAAGAGTGTGGTTACACAGGGGTTTAAACAGAGATACCAGATCTATGTCTCAAATTCTTAAAAGCTTGTTGAACTGGTCTATGCCTATTATGTTTCTAAATGCAGATCCTTTCTTCAGATGTGGGAGCATGAATACAAAAAACTGCTGTATAGACAACATCAGATATCACACAGACTGTTGATGATAAACAACCTTGAATGGATGGTTGGAACTGTTCAGTAGCAGTTAGCTATTGCATTTCTCTACCTCATATCAGTGCAAAGCACTACCTCAGTGGATTACAATATGTTTCGCTAATTGTTCTCAACAAGCTGGGTACTCATTTTACCAACCTATGGAAAGATGGAAGGCTGAGTCAACCTGGAGCCCTACAGGATCCAACTCACAATGTGGTGGCTGCAGTACCAGCATTAAACCACTGTGCCATCTTCTTGCTGTGCAATCCTCATTTAATACATCGTATAGGATTATAAAATTAGATCTTGCCTCATCCACTTGTATTTGGATCCCTGCTCTTCTTCCAACATACCTATGCCCTTAGCTCTAACTGCTGCTGGAACACATCACTGAAGACCTATTCTACATTTGAAACCGGCTTT
This sequence comes from Ctenosaura bakeri, assembly GCA_948474755.1. Taxonomy (NCBI): domain Eukaryota; kingdom Metazoa; phylum Chordata; class Lepidosauria; order Squamata; family Iguanidae; genus Ctenosaura; species Ctenosaura bakeri. Next base: position 242,996 of record CAOLHI010001428.1, on the reverse strand, counting down.
CAAATCAAAGAAGTTATCCTGATGTACCAAGTGCAACTTTGCATGGTGTCTAATTTATTAAATTATGGCACTTAGCATATTCAAAATCCCATGTCTCATCATTGTTATCACTAAAGAATAAATACCATTATTTTGTTCATCAGTATTCAAAGTCTTTAAAAAAAAAAGCAATGCTTCAGCCTAATGAATGCCTTAAACAGAACGATTGAACAAAAATGATTCATTATTTAAGTACAAGGTAATGTTAATTAAACTTGGCATTTACTAAACTTGTAGAAGAAATATATATAGCTTTCTTTCTTTTTTTTCAAATAAAAATCAATCTTCATTCTGTAATCCCAGCTAAGAGGCAGTGAAGCCGATGGACTTAATCTTTTTTAAAAGTATGTTTATAGGTGGGACCTGGGTTTTACAACCCTCTAATTTTTAAAGTACAATTTTCAGATCCTACTAGGTCCTAGGAATGCATTAGATGGTTTTCCACTTACATTCTTTAAGATGGAAGAATGCTAGCACAAATAGCTGGAAGATGAATTCCCCATTGGCTCTCCTAAAATTTGCCATCAACCTTCCTTCTGTTGCATATCTATATACTGTGCTGTTCCCCATCTCTCTCTCTCTCTCTTTCTCTCTGTTTATCTATATCATTTATTTAACTTATATCCCACCTTGCTGTAAACATGGGAACCAAAGTATGAAAGGACACCTACAGCAATCTAATAATGGAAACTAACCATCCACAGAGTGTGGGAGCTTTTAAACACTTTCTATAGGTCCTGTGCCAATATCATCTGTAACTGGGGCACAGTGATGTGGATGCATATTGTGGAAGAACATCAGCAAAGACAGGCAAGCTATCTTTTGACTCGTCTTCTGGTTTGACTACCTATGTATTCACAGTCATCTTTTTGGAGCTGAATTAATGTTGCCTACCTACCTCCTTTTTTCTACCAGGTCTGACATTGTCCTCCCTAGATTGGAGGAAAAAAAAAAAAACCTGGATCCATCGAACTGGCCAGTGTAGGTAGGTGAACAATGTTGTTTATTTAGTTTTCCTAGGAGAACTTACAATTTCCCCTGCCATCCAAACAGGTTAGAATGAATGTGGAACTTTAAAAAAATGAATACATTCAGCTGAATATGAGAGAACACAAAGCTGATAGATTTATTCAAACTTCAGTCAGCATGCATAAATATTTATTTATGTCCTGTTCTATATCCAAAGATATAATTTCAAACAATAAATAGTGTATGAGATTCTAGTCCAGCTACTTAGTTTCCTATACTTAATTAAGTGGCATCTCCCAGCCTGAAACCAGCTCCATCTTGCCTTACTTGGCAGCAGCCACTGTGAGGGACAGAAGCCTGTTTTCCTGTCAATTGAGACACAGCAGACTGATGTTTCTATCCTCATTCCTAGCAGAGATCTTCTGTGTGACAATCAGAAGCAAGATCCCTATCACAATTCTTCCTCACACTAGAGGTTCCTGGCAGGACAGTTATGGAAATGCCATTCTGCTACATCTTGAAAGGAGAAAAGACCTCCATTGCTCACGGTGGTTGCCACCCAGTAAGGCAGGACTGGAGGACTTTTACAATCCCTATATATTCCCTATCCTCTTGCTACAACTGTGAATATGTAGAGATCATAAATACAAATAAGTTATAGATGTGCAATTCTAGGTTACTCATTCATAACTGCCATCTTAAATTTCATGCAAGAATTTAAAAAAATTAAAAATACATTTTAATTTAATGAATTAATTTAATTTAATAATGAATTATGATCAATTATAATTAATTAATTAATTTTAATTCATTATCATTCATTATTTAATGATAATTATATTATATAATTAAATATTTTATCAATTAAAAAACAGACAATTTAAAAACAGTCAAAACAGTATACAATGATGCAATCGTAGCATATGTACCACCTGGATAAAATCAATTAGGCTTGAAGACTTTAATAAAGTTTCATCTCGACACTGGAATGATACTAATGTTGTCACCAATCAGGTCTTCAAGGGAAGGGCATTCCACAACTAGGGTGCCACTGCAAAGAAAACCTATCAATGTTTTCTTATGATGCACCATAAGAAAAATTCCAAGAACCATAGTAAAGAAATATTTTTAGAGTGAGCAACTCAAAAATACATCATATCATGCCCATGGTCTCTTCATCAGGCAATGTATTACAAAGTGCTGGGTAAGGAAAGGAGATAAATTTAATGTTAGAATATACAGATAGGGACAGCCACACACATAAGTCTCCCTCATGCAAGTGGACATCTTTTCAGGGGAGATGCTGCAGAGATTGGCATTCCTGTCCTCTCCATGTAGTGCTCAAAGCTCCTCCAACTAGCCTATTTTAAAATCCCAAATCCTCTTCATACAGGTTTTCTGTGCTGCAGTGAGAACAAGCAGGACTGAGTAGTATCTGGCAATCTCTTCCTCCCACCAGCAGAGGAACAATGATTAGAGAAGTCCTGAGCCCTCTGATCTCAGCACTGATGACATCACTGTGCATCAGGGGATGGGGAAGGGCTTGCCAGACCTTCTCTGATCCTGCCTGCTAGAGCATAGAAAGCCTGGGTAAGGTAGTTTCAGGGATTTAAAGAAAGTGTGGGAGTGGAATAGGGGTCAGCATAGCATAAGGTCCACATGCATCATTATGTGACATTGAGGAGATGAATTCATGCCATTATTTTTAATTGAAAGAAAGCAGTTTCAGAAAAGTAATTGCAATGGATTACATAGAAGGGACAGTTCCCAGCATTTGAGAATGGGGAAAGTTATTTTCATCATTTCCCCATCTTTCATGTTTTGGGGAACAATTTGTGTGAAAATGGCACACTTCATAGAGGAGTCCCCTGGGTAAGAAATCTGCAGTTTCAGAAAAACAGGAGCCGATGCAAAGGGTTATGATGCCAGAAAATCAGACCAGAGTTTTTAAAATAGTAACACATTGGAGCTTTGGAATAATACTCATCTCATAGTGCCATCCATTCCTCACTTCATCTCATCTGTATTTGCTGCTCTGCTTAATTATCAGTTTATATCTATTGTTGCAATTTGCATTTTCTTTCATTCTTGCTGAGAAAGAACATCTCAGTATCTTCCAAGATCCAGGTGTGCATGGGGTTAAAGAATGTGAGACTTCTCTCATTTGAAGCCTTTTTGCAAAAATTATTTTCCCAAAATTTTTACACATAAAAGAAAACTCTTCATAAAAATTCCAGACCAAAGTTCCAAAATGCCCCTCCTCTGTGCAACAAAAGCACACGAAAACCATCACAGTATCACAGTATCAGGGAGAAAACTTTTGATATTTTTTATTCATCCTTGCTAATGTGATATGTGAAGACTTCCCTCTTTAGTTCCACACAGTAATGCCAGTTTTCATACAAAAGAATTAACAAGTATCCCTACTAAGAGCGTTAGATGCCTATTGTAGTACCGAAGAGTTGGGAATTAATTATGACAAAACCAAAGTTTTAGTTTTCACTCGGAAACGGTGTAAACACTGTTGGCAACTAAACAGCCATTCAATTGAACAGGTAAATTTTTATAAGTATTTGGGAGTAATTTTTCAGTCTACTGGCTCTTGGAAAGCTCAAGTGTCTTATGCCATTGCAAATGTACAACAGAGTTATAATTCATTGATTTCATTTTTTTACTCCAAGGGAGGTCAGTTTGTACCGGCAGCAATACATGTGTTCAACAATAAGATCTTACCACAAATGCTTTACATAGCACAACTGTGCACGTTCAGCAATACTGCAGTTTTAGAATCGGTTCAAACAAAATTCTTGAGAACTATTCTTGGTCTTCCTAGCTGTGTGCCAAATGATTGCTATAACTCTTCGTCATCATCCCTCTCTAGTTATCTCTCTGTAGTCTGTACACATCAGTGGGGGGAGGGGAATTAAACCATGGGTCACAGTCTTTTCAGGAGTCCACCACCATGACCTCAAGTGCCACATCTGTCTCAAATGCATGCCATTTTGATTACCATCCCCTGCCCTCAATAGCATCTGTGGACCTAAAAATAGCTAATCATGCCCTCAAATCACTCCAGGGATATGACTGGTTGTGGAAGAATAACCATTTTTAATCCCCAAGGGATTTTTTTCAAAACTGGAAGTGGCTGTAAACTTCACTTTTTAATTTTCCCAGTCCTAAAACATGAGCCCCTGCACACTCCTTAGGCCTTTTCCGCATGACAACGCTTTCCCGAGTTGCCCCATCACAATCCTGGCAGCACCTCTGCCAGGACAGAAGCATGTCCCCAACTCTCCCCTCTGTACCTGACTGGCTGCCTGTGGAAGGGAACACAAGAGAAATGCTCCTTCCTTTTGCACTGCAGTCGGCCTCCTTCCCATGTTGCAGTGGAGAAGGCAGCTTGTGATTGCACTTCCAGCCCTTCTGCATGGCTGGCAGTGATAGAAGGCTTGTGTGACTGGGGACCACTGATGGAGTTTTTCTGTCAATGATGTATCCCGCAATTGTGCTGGCTAGTGACATGAGAAGGGTGGGTCCGTGACATCATGCAGAAGTGTCATTGTATTCCCACTCCTCTCATGTTCCCATGCCAGGATGCCGCTGTCCTGCGGAAAGGGCCTTAGTTCTTACTTCTTACTTCTGTAACTATGATTCCAGTTTAAGCATCATGGCAGCATCCTAAGGAAACCTGCAATTTGCAGCTTAGGTATGAGTGCTTTGAATTCTTAGCCAGAGAGCTCTAGTGCCTCACCAAATACAAAACCCAGGATTCCACAGGATGTTGCCATGTCAATTAAAGTGGAACATAGCACTATAATTATGTAGTATTAAAGGGCCCCAGATACAGATGCCCTAATATGAGCTAAAATGTCCAACTGCAGTTCCTGGAGGCTTTTGGCAGTAGAACTGGCTACTGTTGGGTCCAGTATTTAGGTATATGTGGGACTTGGGTCCCATGAAAATGGCCTTGGAGGTCATACTTTGCCTTCCCTTTTATCTGACATTACATCCAGATTAAGACTGCCACTTTTTTCTGTCATGAACCCTTCCGCATATCTTTAGAAGTTGTATATCAGACAGAAGATTTAAAAAATAAAGCTTTTCTTTCACAGCATTTCTTATGAAACTGATTTTACCAATTCATGAAACTGTTACCCGAAAAAAAGACTCCTGGCAGGAAGGAGGAGCAGATGATAGTTCTTATTCCCCTAATCTTTTCTTTAGAATTATCTGACAGTGTGCTTCCCTTAGGAAAAGAGGGCAGGTGTAACATTTCCACACTATACACTTATAGTGCAATTATTCCACTTTCAACATCCTATGGAATCCTGGGGTTTGCAGTTTTGAGAGGGGCCAGGCAGCCCCTCCCAAAACTGCAAATCCCAGGATTCCATAGGATGTTGAAAGTGGAATAATCTTGCTATAAGAGTGTAGTGCGGAAATGGCCACAGTCTTTCACTCTGCAGTATATCACTGTAGATTATACTCCAAGCACCCCTTTGTGCTTTGACTCCTCAAACCACAACATATGAACGCAACTTAAGTAGAACAGACCTCATGTACAAAGGCATGTTTCCAGTAACCACTACAGACACACTGGATCATGAAAAGTACAAGACATATTTATCTTTTAAAATATGCATTTTTTCCATTGGTTACTCATGGCTTTTGGAGTTCACAGTATAAACAAGACAGCGAGTTAGTTTATCTAAGTGGTTGCATATGTATAATTTAATAAAGTGCAGTTGGGAGCATTTTGTTCTCAAAGGCAATGTTGCTAAATAATGCCACCGAGAGAACTTGGGAGGGAAGGAAGCTACTGAAATTAACGGGATTTTCAAGAAAAGGGGACTTGCAAAAATTCTTTGGAATAATATCTATATAGTAGTATCATAGTGTTCCCTTATTCAAAATGCTATTAGCCTGGGGCAATTCAACTCAGATTGTTCTCACAAGCCAGGTTATCTCTTTCTGCAAGCACTGAAGAAGAGAGTCATTTGAAACCATAGCTCTGGAAGGGTCCTGTTGGCATCGTCATTCCTTTTGCTAAGGCAAGATAGTATTTCTGTATTATGTATAGACATTTATATTCTAAATAATAAATCGTTAAACCATAAGGTTGTTTTTTTACAACCAAATATTCCTTGGCAAGTGTTTATTACTTTTTTTATTTCAAATCTTTACAGTAAACATTTCTGTGGAGTCATTATGAGCCGCTGCCATTTAGAATATTCAATCAGATAAACTGTTTCAGTCCAAATAATTTTGGATTTGAAGAGCTTACTTTCAGGAATTTCTATGTATCTTTAGACACATAAGCATATCATCTGGAACAACAGACTCTTACAATTATGGGTTCAATAAATATAAGCTGCAATAGCTTTTGGATCTGTTTTACTCTGGTAGTGTTATTACTAGTGCTTAGTACTATTATTTTCCAAAGCTCATCACATTAGATTTGGATTTAGATTAGATTTTATTTTACTGTTTTCCCATATATAAAGGTCCACCTACAGTCATGTGTCATGACCACAGTGTCCCTGGGTGTGTGAGTCTCTCTAAAAATCTTTCTTAGGCCCTTTTTACAGGACATTGTCATCCCGCAATGCGAATGGAAGGACGGGACCATGACAACAGTTACACATGATGTTGTCGCAGTCCCATCCTCCTCCCGTTCCCAGGCAGTGCAATCATGGAGTAAATCATTGACAGGTTTCCCCATCAATCACCCACAATCATGCCATGATGCTGCACTTACCTGCTGTGCAGAGGGTCCAGAAGTGCAATGACTGCACTTCCTGCCCCAGCACAGCCTGGGAAAGTACCTGACTGTGCTATGCCAGGAAAAAGCAGGGCCATTGTGTTTCTTGGATCACAGAGGCAACCAGTGCAGAGGGGAGCACTCCCATTGTGCTCCCCTCTTGACAGAGTTGCTGTTGTCATCCCCACTGGATGCTACTGGGAACAGATGAGATGCAAAAAGAGCCTTAGCTGAGCAGGAAGTTTCTACTCATGTTTAGTTGAATGTGGTTAGAAGCCTCTAGCCCTTTAGGAACTCTGACAAGACAGGATTCCTGGCTTCACAGAGGCATCTCAATGTAGATAAAATCTGCTTGCTGAATTGGACACCACATGGAGACCATTTGAGGAACACACCTGCCTGGGAAATTTGGATGGGACTTTGTATGTATTTCCTGACCTTGTGGCATTTTAACCATATAAGTATAGACAAACAGAATTTTGTTAAATCATAAAAACCTCAACAGCATAAACCACAAAGTTCATTTTATATTTATGTATTATTCACAAGTCTTTTTTCCAAACAAATTGCTACTATTCTTAGGAAATGTCAATAATTTCTCTTTTTGGGGGTCATTTTATTGAATGAATTTCAATGTTCAAGGAAGTGTCCTACTCTGCATATTGTATTTGTTCTCTATTTCCTTTTCTGGATTATCAAATCTAGTTTTTATGCTGTCTGAAATATTCTTATCTATCAGAATCTATGTTTTTGCTTTCTGGAACAACCTACTAGATGTTTTCCACACAACTGAATTCTTAACAGTCAAATAACAGACCTCAGACACTAGTCATTCTCCCCTCAAAGCTTTATTAGATTAATTTCCCACTATAATATTAGCATGAGACCGTAATGTGTGTTTTCTTGTAGTATGTTTATTGTTCTCAAACCAAAAAGAAACATTCCCAGAAATGAAAGTTCCAGACAATATTTTGAGTAATGTGTCTACACATGGAAACCTCAGGTCTGTATTTACATGCACCCAAAAAGGAGAGGGAAGGGGAATCAGATTTAGACAAAATGCTGGGTGCTTTTCTGAAAATAAATACATCTTTAGGAAACAGTGCTGTGAAGTGCCTTGCTTGTCATTGTAGGTAACAGTGAAACCCAGAGAATGGAAGTAACTAGTTACAAATAGCAAATGATGCATTCTTTCTCTCACACTACTTTTTTTTTTAGTTATTTCTATAGCTATGGGGCTGGCTCACTACCTAGAGATGTGGTGACTTCCTCCCCGGAAGGGAGTTCGAAAGTTTAGGAGCAGCCACAAAGAAGGCTGTCTCCCCTATTCTCATGAAACTAGAGTTGCTATATCCCCAGTTTAGCAAGGTTTTACATGGATACCAGGTATTCCATCCAGTACCTGTTTTGACCATCATCATCTGGTCTGAATTCCAAAGTTTCATTTTTTAAAAAGAAGTACGTTTCTAGCCCTTGTAAGAACCGAGATATAGGGCAAAATGTGTGGACATTCTTCTGTCAATTAGTTCTGCAAGAAACAAGTATTCCAGGCATGCAGGAAGGGAGAATGAGCATATGAGCATCAGAGTTCCAGAAGCAAGAGAAGGTGCATTGCAAGGACATAAGGTGAAGCAAGGGAGGGAGTAAGGCAGAGAGGAGGGAGAGTAGACCAAATGATAAAGTACAAAGAATCAGAGGGCATTGATTCTTGGGCACCTCCTGGATTACTGTGGATCTGTAGAGGGATGTCTTTGTGAAAAATTAATGGCAAAAAGTGATCTGGTGAAAACACCACTAGAAGTGCCAGTGCATTAAAATGTTAGCATTATTGTTATCTGTACTGCACCAGGAATGTGCATGCACATTTGATATGGTTCACCTTTCCCTCTGAATACGGACAACAACCCTGTACAGTAGAGGTGCTTGAGGGCAATGGTGGTGGCCCACGTTCACATGCTAAATTCCATGATCAAGCAGAGTTTTGAACTCGAGTCATCGTGTTCCGGGTCCAGCATATTAAACATTATTCTGTACAGGTTCTCGCAGATCTACTGTAACTGCACAAAATGGTATGAAGGCTGAAACACAAAGAAAAAAAAGTCCAAGAATTACTGTAGAATGTAAATAAAAGTAATGTATATATTATTTATATATTATGTAAATTAGATGCCCAGCTTTGAATATGGCAACTAAACATGGTTGGGAAGATGGTGGGATTGAAAGAAATAGCACGTCTAAAGATCTTAGATCAGTCAGATTCACATGGGAAGGCAATATTTTTATGTTTTTCTTCTGAAGTGTGTATGAAGTTGAAATTTCTTCCTTACCTTGGTAGAGAAAACACAGAGGAGGAAAAAAAAAAACTTCTTGGTGTACAAGGGAATAGTTCTGTGTTTGTGTGTGTTAGCTTAGAGAGGAGCATTTAGTTTCAAATCACAATGAGGAGGAAAGACATGAGACATGAGATTGCTGTGTAGTAAGCAGGATAAAAACGGGCCCTTTATTTATTCTGTTATTCTAGTATTTTGTTAAAGGAAAAAAAGCAGATAATCAGTGTAAAAAAATAGTGAGAAAACAGAGGAAACACTAAGTTACAGATATAAACCAAGCAATGGGAAGTAGTAAGTGTACTTGTACAGTAGATGATTATAATTCGAGGCTCTGTAAGTGTTTAATTAAATGTAAGTTATGCTGATAGTGATAGGGCTATAAAGAATTAATATAGGTCTCTTTTAATCAGACTGTGATGTTGACACAATTTATAATGTATTGAAACTTCTCAATGTTTACTAACACGTTTATACTTTTATTTTATTAAGGAAAGATAATCACATAGTTTGTGGCTATTTTTATTTGTCACCATTCTTGCTTTGCTCATTTATTTCTTTTCTCAAATGAAAATAATAATGAAAAAAAATGCCCTCCCAGGTAGGAGTCAGAGTCTTCTTGTTGAACTTTTTCAACTACATGTAGTCACCAGGTTCATAAGGATGAACCTTTTCCTTGTCAGGAACTGTTTTGCTTAGAGCCACTTTCCACTACAAATAACAGGCTGTGCCTTATCTGGGAGGTATGGTGGGGCTGATATCTCAGTCCCACCCAACACAGCATTTCTGTTAAGAATCCTGATAAAGATATATATACACACACACTCACACTTTTGTACTGTCACACACACACACACACTTTTGTATTGTGTTCATCTACACTTAAATGAAACAAAACCAGATGTGTAGCTGTTTGCTTTGAATTTACAGAATGCTTGTTTTGGCCCTCAGGTGTTTAGAAGGAGGCTGAATGTAAGCTTGAAGTGAAATAACCTTTGTCAACATTGGAAATTGACAGAGAGCTATACAAATCAGGTCCTCCAAACAGTCCCTCTAGTATTATAACAGCACTTTTTTAAAGTGTTTGAACTTAGGTGGCAATTGTATGCAGACTTACTCCTACTCTTAAACCAGCAAGTCCTTTGGATACACATTTAACTAATTACTGTTTGAATTCTTCTACTTGAAAAGGATCCAACAGTGTTGAACATGACATATTTCTGTGGAAGAAAGGTAAGGACACTTTTTGTCTTGGTGAATATGGGGGGGAGCGGGAGAGGTATTCATTTCACTGCCTAAACACAATGGAACAAAACAGAAAGTTATCCAGAAGGCCATCAGTTGAATTTTGCCATCTCTCTATTTTCAGATAGATGAAATCAATTTAACCTGTCAACACTGATGGTCATGAGTAAGAAATATTTAGTTTTGGCTTATAACTAAATGTGAAGTGCTTCTCAGAGACATGAGACGATACAACCAGCTGTTGCTATGGGCTTTATTGAAAAACCAGCTCAAGAAGCAATGCTGGGCATTCCAGTTATGGAATTCCAAGCAGGTTCAGCTATAGTTTGTGGGTAAGCTTTGTTTACATATTAGATTTAAAAGTCTCACTTAGGATCTAAGTAATGGCTATACAGTCGAATATCATGTCATTATCAATGCATGAGCAATCAGCATTCAGGCCTTATGTTCATACTGTTGGATATAAGTCCAGTTTATGACTTACAACTGAGCTGTGGGTATTATAGAAAAAAAACACCATTAGCAGCTGTTTTATGCTCAAATTTCTTCTTCTTTTGAAGTATGTTAGGTAACTCACATTATTGAAGAGCCTCATCACATCCATGTCTACTATTGCTGATGACATTTAGAATTACCTCCTGGATTCTTTTATCCAACTCTGGCTCTTAGGTAGTGGTTGAATTTGTATTAATAATACGAGAAAAACCCTGGCCTGTGAGTGAAGACTGTACTTTGAGTTTGCTTCAAAGGACTACCTTGAGATTTTGAAGGTTATTTGGCTTTTGAAGCCATTTATGGAACCACTTTCTCTTATTGATTTGTAATGCCTAATCCATCTACTTTGTGATGTCCAAGGAAGAAAAGTGCAGATCTGGTTTGTAGCCCAGCTCCCTCCTCATGTGCACAAGTGAGCTAGAGAAATTGTAAGAAATTAGGAAAGGGATATCCAGTAGTGACTTCTTCACCATGTGTCCAAGCTGTAAGCAATTCAGTTCTGTGGACACTGGTAGAACTAAGAAGCCAAACTTGGGCCCTTTCTGCATCCTACCTTTTCTTGGCACTGGGGTGCGGTGCTCGTGCGCACAGCCTCTTGTGAGAGGCTCTCACATCCAGGTTTCTTCAGCTCCACACAAGCTTCCTGCTCGCGCAAGAGCCTTCCCTCTTCCTTTCGCAGTGCAGCCTGGGACCTTCCCAGGCTGCACTGAGACAGGAAGTGTGACTGGCCTGGCTCCCAAGGCTCTGCACACAAGGTCAGTGTGAGCGGGGCCTGGGAGCAATGTGCAACTGTGCACCATTTTCGACTTAAAGCCAAAAAATGAAAAAGTGCGCGAGCAGTGCCTCCCAGGCCCTGGAGCGTCAAGCAAATGTGAGTGCGTCATGTGGACTGCTCCTCAAATTTGCGTGACGCTCGAGGGGCCCTTTCTCATGGAAAATGCCATGCGAAAAGGGCCTTGGCTTCTTTTGCTATCACCCTATCCCAATTACCCAGTTATTTCCACCCCAATTACAGGTTGTTGTTGTTTTTAAAAAAGATTAAGTTGTATCATTGTGAGTGAGAGAATGAGGTTAAGTCAAGATTCCACCTTAACCTCCTTTTGTCATATTTTGGCTGAATCTGTCTCTTTTACCCTCTCGCTGACAATGAAGGATCCACTGATTTAATATCAATACTGAGAAGAAGATGGAGGTACATGTACAAGTGTTTCCCCCAACTTTCTCATCCTCTCAGTGTTCAGCATTCCTAGATTGAGCATGAGGCTCCTCTGTGCATTGGTGTCCTCTTTCCTCTTAGTTCTGGTAAGCAGACTGAATGCCTACACAGTATCTTGTAAAACCATCTTACATGTCTAGGCAATCAGTAGTTCCCATATGGAACTAAAAATCCACAACATCACCACTATTACCTAGGAATATTTTGAGTTTTCTTGGAATGTCTCTGTTCTTGCCCTGAGAAGATCAGCATTTGTTCTTTTTTGAAACAGCTGATGAGATCACTGCCCAAGGATGGCACGTAATGTGGCTGTGAACTTTTGGGGGAGGGGATAACTCTGGGAGCTATTTTAATTGGGGAATGTGTACAAAGATTCACTGCAAGCATAATGTTTTAAGGACTGGAAGTTCCCATCTTCGTTCTTGTTATCTCACACGTATGCATTTCGTTAATCTACGCAGTCGCCTTCAGTAGTACATATTGAACTCTGTTTCTATATGCGTACTGTTTCCAAAACATTCTTTCCACAATTTTTACTTCCTATCAGAGGCTAGGACCAGAGTCCAAGGTCATGGACTGTGGACAAGGGAAAAGAGTTGGCTCACTAGATACCAAAACATTGGCTAAAGGGAAAGGGACTGCAGAGGAGGGTCCCAATTAATAAAGGAATTGTTGCAGGATAGAAAGCTAATACAAGACCCAACAAAGAGCGTGTGAACTTTCTCTTACGTTTTTAACAAATTGCTTGCAGATGACAGTTAATAAGAAACAACAGAAAGAATGTCTGTCAATAAAACAAGAGCTGAGATGAAATGTTGGATTTCAGTATGTTAAAGGAGGGTATTCTGGAAAGGAATACTATGGCAGATGCATGGTATACAAGGAAGAAACAATTAGTTTTCTTAGCACTGATGTTTGTACTTGGATTAACGGGATTCCTTCCAATCGTAGCAATATCCACTGCATTATACCATGAGATGTGGCTGAATTTTATCTCATGTTCTAGTCTCAATTTATCAGCACAAGCCTGTTTTGACCAAAGAGTGACTAGGGAGGAGGCAAAAATATAGGTGAAAATTTCTCACAATCAGGGACAATCAAGATATGGTGTTAAAGACACAGGTGGATTTAAAGTGGAGGTTCTCAGGATTTAAATAATATGGGGGTGAAGTTTACAGTTTAGGATTACAACTTCCAGAATCCCCCAGCCAGTCTAGGCAGCGGTTGTGGGGTTCTAGGAGATATAGTCCAAAAATCAGAAACTTTGCCATGTTTGGATGTATTGTGTCTGCATCACAGATATAACTTTTAGACTATTTCATCATCAAGGACAAATAATCTTTTTAGCTTTTTCTATGAAAAAGTAATCTCTGTCCACTGTTTGCCCAGTATCCAGACATCCCAATTTGTTTTAGGAAATTATTCTGTGCAGAAATGTATAAGGAGGTCATGAAAATACTTGGTTTGGGGCAAAAAGCACAAAAAGCACATTTTTTCATTTTCATTTTTTCAGATTAAAAAAAAACACTGCTTCCAGAAATGCGCGTTCACACACAAACACACACACACAGGAAAAGGGGGAAAAAATCATAATTTTTATTTTCAAATGTGTGGTTCTATACACATTTGAGTTTTTCATGAGAAATATGCTTTTTGCACAAAGATTTCCAGAAACACACACGAGTTTTGCATATAAATGGCAAGTTTGTGCTTTCTGTGTAAAAATCATGTTTTTAGCACAAAACCTCCATAGGTTTCCCACCAAAAAAAAAAAAAAAGCCCACATGTATTTCTGAGCAGAATAAGATCCCAAACACTTTAGGATGTATAAACAACAGGCAAAATACCTCTTTTATTCTTCCTAACCAAACTTCCCAAGTATGCCATTTTTTAGCCAGGAAGTATTCCTTCTATCCCTAATCTACAGTCATCGATATTTCTAAATCACATGGTCATCTATCACCTTAGAAACAGAACTAGCAACAAGCAGTCTGTCAAACTTTCTCATTGCACAAGCAACAGTTTGTCCTGGGCAAACATTGAGCTTGCCCTTCATTTCCAGACAAATCAAGTACCGTAAAAAAGCATAACACAGGAAATGTTACAATGTTCTGAATGGAGAGTGTGTTGGGCCATTTCTTTGCCAAACTGAAAACCACACATTTGTTGCTTGTAAACAGGAATTCACAATAAAACACAATCACAGCTATCATTTTCAATTGTATGCTTAATATTTATTATTTGTGACTTGTGTATCCAGACTTCCCCCAAGGGAATAAGGAGCAGCTAAACTCAAATAAACTTTTAATACTTATATTTACATTTTGTCTGAATCGTATATTTCCTATTGAAATCAAAACTGCCTTTTAAGTAGCTGGCAAAAGGGATGCTGTTACCCTGTATGTTGGGGGTCCCGGGAGGGGCGCCCAAATAACCAATTAAAAGCACAAGATGGGGAAATTAAGCTCGAGCACTCTCTTAAGCTAACAAGAGGCAGGGTAACTTTAGCTAGGATCTTTAACCCTATGTATACAGCGTCAGGTCAGAGAGCAGCTAGACAAGGTTTTAAAGTAACAAATAATATTTTATTGATAACAAGCAACATGAAAGACACAACATACACTAACTAACTGAGAAATAGAAATGGAGAGCTTTGGGGAATGGGTAATATGACACCTGGTCTCGTAGTCCTGGAGAGAAGAGAAGAAGGAGGGGAAGAAAGCTCAGCGCGGTTCGCTGAGGGGGCGACTCACTGGACAAACCGACAGCAAGGCGGGATAGCAGTCTGGAGTGTTCCAAGGAGGACTAGAAAATGGGGACCTTTTATAGGGTGGATTCTACCTACAGGCTATGCCATGCTCAGTGAGAACAAAGAGAATTTGTAGCTGGACAAAGGCGTTGGAAAAGGTCAGGTTTTACATGATGAGCTTAGCGCTGGATGACAATAGTATGGCCAGTATGCAAATAGCCCGACATAAAGGAATGGCTCGGCCCTTGGCCGTGCTTTATTGTAAAGATTCATGCTGAGCAAGGCTGGTTTGCAAGAAGATTTTTCCCTGAAGCATCGGAGAGGCTTAAGTTGCCTGCCTGAATGAGGTTTGGAATGTACAACCATTAACGGTCGCGCCTAATATGTGCTTGTCCGGTGGACCTCTGCAAACACGTGAAGTAGGGTGGCAGAGAAAGGTCAAGCAAAGGCCAAATTATTTGATATCAAAAGGATATCTAGTGCTCTCACCAGACATATCAGAACCATGATAACAATGCCATTTATCCCTGAACAGAGAGCACAGCCTACTCAGTAGTCCTACACCTAAGATCTTCAAGCTACAGTGATCAGCCCACATGTAGAACACTTCCAAACTAGCCATAAATCTCCAGTATGTCCATAACTGTGAAATTCATAAGCAATTTTTCTGAATTAAGATTATCCTTGGTCTCTTTTTAACACTGAGCAGTGGCAGGGACCTACTGTATTCCAGACAGCATAAATTGCAGCTGCCTGTCTTCAAGTTCAGAAGACAAGAGGCACAGGGAGGCTCTGAATGTACTGTCTTGCTTTGGATTTGACAGGAGACACAATTGCTGAAAAGGCAGCCCACCAGCTTGTTCAAAGAGCGACTGTAAAATGGATGGATTCACTTGTACTTGCTACAATTTTCAGCAGCAGGAAAAAGCAAAGGAACAACAAAGTCATTCTCAGAATTCACCCACACACCCACACACACCATGTGTTTTGAACATCAAAGGAGTTTATGTACAATGTTGCCAGCTTATCCTTCTCTAGGGTGTACTTACTGTCTCTGTATCCAGTATGATGGCCTTCAATGGCTCAGTTGCTTCCTCATTCACTCACTGACTCAACTCAGTCATCCGTGGACTGTTTTGTTTGATGTTCTAGAACACAGTGGACTTGAGGGACCTATTATATAATTGGTGTCCAAAGAGGAAGTGGCTATTTCAACGAGAAAAGTTTATTATTGCCAGTGCTATTGAAGCTGTAAAACAGTAAAACCCTTATTTTGAACAGTGGAAATACATGTCCTTTTTTAGAACATACACAACAGAATTAAATTGCCAAATGATCATCATCATCATCCCCCAGAAACAAAAGCCAGTTAGATAACAAAAAATCTACATGCTCACATATTGCACCAATGGTGTGGAATCTGCATATAATTAGATATATAGATCACAAATTGTGTTTGTAACACATCAGTACTCATGGCTTTGGAGAAAAACTTGGGACATATAATTATTTGTGTTTTATCCATCCACATAAACATAGTGGACCCGAATAGTTTCTCATGCACAACATAAAAACTACCACATACATAAAATCTGTCCTTTTATAATAATAATTTTTAAAAATCACAAACCTCTCAAAAGAGTCTTACATTTTACAAAACTACAAAAATCTGGTAAATATGCGGAAGGGCAAGAAAGGTTTCCTTCTTAAAAAATCAATTGACTTTATAAAGCAGGATGACAAAGAAAAGGAAAAGAAGAATGGGGGGAAGAAAAAAAGGGAGGCGGGAATAAATTAGATTCCACATTACAGGGAATATGATATAAAAGAACATTCATATCTACAAATGCCAAAGATTTCTTTAATACATAATTAATAGACTGTAATACATCTAACCAGTAGCAGAGAATTTGAATGAGTCCCTCCACTGCCCTCCAGTGGCAGAGAATGACTGTACAGGTGAAGGGTAGGGAGTGTCTTCCACTATAGCACCGGCCTGGTTGTACCTCTAGAGCAGCCTTTCTCATCCTATTATCTTGAAGGAATTCTTGAAATGATTTTCAGATCTCAGGGAACCACTGCATTAAATACATACATACATATATATATATATATATATATATATATATATATACATAACACACACACACATACATACATATATATGTATATATATATATGCAGCTTATTTCTTCTCCAGCCACAATCTCTTCTAGATTCCCTAGTGGCATCTTGCCTGAGTTCCAGGGAACCCTTGTTGGGAAAACTTTCCTTAGAGAGTATTCTGAGTAAAATTTCCATCAACAATGTTCCCATTGGTGGTAGGAAGCGCAGAGGCAGCAAACGGGGGCATTTGAAGGGCGGGGACAAGTCAGAATTAGCTTTTGATACAAAAAACTCTATTCTTTTGAGAGGGGACTTATGCAGGCATTTCAATTATATTTAGCCTGGAGCTGACATACACAATCTTACAATGTGGAGAAAGGAGTTTAAACTGAAAAGATTCAAGTGATACTTGGCAGTTTCTATGTCAGTGAGATGGTAAATCCACTTTGGGTTATAGTGAGCTATCTGAGGTGCTGAATCTTGATATAGTTCAGCACTTGAATGGCTGTTTTAAAGTTAGGACTAAAACTTGGAGCAGATTTGCTGCCCGATTGACATGGAAGCTACAAGGGATTCATCAGATTAATAAGCCCAACAAAATGTCCCCTGACACACATAATACCCTTTCCCCTGGTTAGGAGGGCTTGGGATGTGCTGGATAATCCACCGGTTCTTCCCACCACTAATCCTATCTGGGATTGTTCTACCTGGCAAGCTTTATCTATTCATATCTTTCTTCCTGTTTCCTTTGCTGGTTTCAATTGGCTTAAATTTCTGTCTTCTTCCCATTTATGATTCCTACCTGTTTAAATGGAATTAGATTTCTGGAGAAATCTATGCAGTGTATCCACACAGTCTTAGACAGGAAAGGATAGAAGCTGGTGCTATACCCTTTCATTGATGAATATGTGGATATTTCTCTTTTTCTTCTTTTTACACAGGGTCCAAAAAAAAAATACCAAACCCTTAAATATTGATTTTCACTAACACGTGAATGCTGGTGCCAGACAATTCTTACATTTTAGTTTTAAAAGCCTTCACATAGAAGTTCAGGACCCAGTCTTTTAAAAAATTTATTAATAGTTCCCAGAAATATGGCTACTTACTTGCAAAGCTGGGTACATTTTTAAAGAAAGATGCTATAAATTCTTTAAAAAGGAGATTAGTTTTTTTTTTTTAGCATGAAATGGAAATACAGTATGATGTACCTATAATTCCAGGTTGCTTTTCAGCTATTCCAGGATTACTTTCTTTCACAAAATATATCCCTTTGTGTTACAAAACCTGCATGCAATCCATTTTCAAAACATCCAATTTTCTACAGTCCACCTCCATCAACACCTGGTCTTCCATAAATCATGTGTGTTTTACTGTTCTTATCTGTGGTATACTTCTGAGCCATACCAATCATTCTCCTTTTGCAATAATACTTTCTTTGGAGTTGGGAAGGCAGTTGAACAAGAGGAGAGCCTAGAGATGCTGGGAATCTTAGTGCTTGAGAATGAGAACAGCAAAAGGCCTTCATCTGAATTGAGTACATCTGTATCAAACAAGGCCCGTTCACAGCCTGCAGCAAAATGAGTCAAGCAACAGCCTGTTTAAGTGGCTGCTTCCCTTTTCTCCTGAATTTACTTCTGAAGAGCTAGCTATTTGTCATCAATTCCTGTCCTTGATAAGGAAAGGATAAATAAACTACATTAGGATTGCAACTTAACAAAGTTCATTTATTTTGTGATATATCTGTAAAATTCTGGTTAATTTCTATGGTTACAAGGATATAGCCTCACTAAATGTCTTAGGACTTCAATACCTGAGGTAGTGCCTCTCCTTGTATATGAGGATTGAAGTCTGTTGGGGAGGGTACTTCTGTGTCCCACCACTGAGGTTAATATTCTGTGTAGGACTTCTAAGCCATGACACTCAAACTATGGAATGCCCTCATCTTAGAGGACAGACTGGCACCAATACTGATTTCATTTAGGCACCTAGTAAACACATGGCTACTGAGTATAAAAGATTTTGGGCATCACTGATTTATTTCAAATGCTATACACATGGTTTCAAACTGTTTCAGTCTTATAAAGCCACTTTAAGTTGCTATTGTGTTTTAATACATTTTGGACATATTTAAATAACTTTTAATGTTTCAAGTTGTTTACTTGTATGCCATCCCTTAATATAATTTGATCAAGATGGTGAAAGTTATGGATTAGGAAGAAAAGACAAGCAGGAGTGACTGCAGCAGTTTGCTTTTGCCCGAGCCTACTGGGAAGGGCAAGATTCTGACCTCTTCTGTCTTTCCCTCCTACCCACTGAGTTAATTGAGTATAAACTACTTTCACCCTTTGAACTCAGTTTGCAGCAACTGAAGTCAAGGATAAAACGGGAATGTAGGAGGAGGAGAGAGAAACGGGGACACTTTA
Source organism: Ctenosaura bakeri (assembly GCA_948474755.1). Classification (NCBI taxonomy): domain Eukaryota; kingdom Metazoa; phylum Chordata; class Lepidosauria; order Squamata; family Iguanidae; genus Ctenosaura; species Ctenosaura bakeri. Next base: position 223,666 of record CAOLHI010001428.1, on the reverse strand, counting down.
AAAGCAGCTGAATAACTGGGAAAACAGAGGATTAATTGGGACTGTTTCTGCCAAATTGGGACAGCTGAAGGGTGAACATGTGTAAATGTTCTTGAGCTTTTAATGTACTCATGCCTTCACCAATTCCTATAACTTTTTCTGCCTCTCTCCAGCAGCCACAGATGCCTCCACAAGTGGGCCTTTTGGATACATCTATATGCATTATAACAGTATATTGCTAGCTGTGTTGAGTCTCATTATTGGGAGAAAGGTGGATTTTAATGAATATAACAGCAACAGCAGCAGCAGGAGCAACAATAACAACAACAACAACACATCTAGGGTGCCTAGTGATCTCTTGGCTTGCCTGGAATGACATTTCATGTCCTTATCTCCAGCAACAGGTGTACAAGATCAAATAAGGCAGCAACTGATCATTCATTCTCTCTCTCTCTCTTTCTCAGTCTTTTTCAAAACTAAAACTAATTCAGTCAGTCAAAGGGAAACCAGCTGCTGAAGTGCTACAAAGTTAAACTAACTGAAATTTCACACTCCCCTGCTAGGGGAACTTTCATTTCCAGCAAAGCAATACAGGTCCAGTAATAGCTGGTAGTCTCCATGTCAATGGGGTGGTGAATTCACTCTGGGATTTCATCTGAACTTTAAAAGAGACATCCAAGGTGCTGAACCTGCTTTAGGGGACCCAACAGCGCTCCTTGGATAATTCCTTTATCACAAGGGTTAAACGCCAGATGTTTACAGGGAGCACACAATTCCCTATTACAAAAGCTCCACAGTCTGTTTCTGAGCACAATTCAAAGTCCTGGTTAGGACCAATAAAGCCCTAGACAGCTCAGGTCCATGCTTCTGATTGATTGATTGATTGACCGACCGACTGACTGACATTTATTTAACACAAGACTAAGTTAAAAATCTTATTCTACAAAAGTTTTAAAAAGTATTTTTTTTAAAAAAAGGTTAAAATAGTTAAAAATCATGTAAAACATAATTACTAATAAAAGATAAATAAATACAACTATATATAGCACACCACTTCATACACACTGCCGCTTCACAATTTAGATCTCAAAGCCTGTCTGAATAATAATAAAAAAAGCCTTCACCTACCAGTGGAAGGAGAGAAGTGAGGAAGCCAGTCAGACCTCCCATAATGCCTGCGTGTCAGATTATTAATTGAATAAACATGGTTGGTGATTTTTACAGGTTCCTTCTTCATATTTCAAATTGTTTTAACTATTTGGAGATTATTGTCTCTTTAACGTGGGATTTTTTGTTCCATATATTGTTTTAACTGTATTGCTTTAATCTTATTCTGTAAACCTCCTCTGAAGGACCATATCTTCCCACATGAGCCCTCCCAAGCAATAAGATCTTCAGGGAAGACACTTCTCTCAACTAACCACCTTCCCGAGCACATTTGGTGGCAAACATGGGAGAGGACCTTCTCTGTGGCTATTCTCAGGCTCTGGAACTCCCTTCCTGGGAAGGCTAGGCTGCCTTCTTCCTTGCTGCCCTTTCATCAGCAGATTAAGGCTATCTTATTCCCAGCACACATATGAGAAATGAAGACTTTACATTTAAGGGCTTTCTGTTTTAAATTGTGCTGTACTATTTTTATTCTGTGCTTGCAATGTTGTAAACAATCCCCCCTCCCTAGACACTATCAACACAACAATCTCCATCCTCCTTTTCAAAGTATGGTCTTAGAGTGAGTGGTGGCAACACAAATCTAGGCTTTCTTGGATGAAACAGATTACCTGGATCCATTCCAATCTGAGTTTAGGCCTGGTTAGGGAACAGAAACAGCCTTGATTGCCTTGGTGGATGCCTTATACTGGAAGTTGAGCAGGGGAAATGCATCTTCATTGGTCCTCTTGAATCTTTCAGTTGCATTTGATACCATCAGTCGTGGTATCCTTCTGGTTGTTTAGCTGATGTGGAACTTAGAGTCACCAACATTGGTTCCAGTTTTTTTGACTGAACATTCTCAGAAAGTATTATTGGAGGACTGTTGTCCAACCTTTTGGATATTAGCCAAAGGAATTCCACAGGGTCAGTACTGTTCTGTATGCTTTTTAACACCTGCATAAAGTTGTTGGAAGAGGTCATCTGGAGCTTTGGCATTGGATGTTGATGATATCCAGCTCTATCTCTCCTTTACAACTGATGCCAAAAAAGCTGCAGAAGATCTGAACCATTGTCTGGATGCTGTGAAATATTGGATGTAGGATGTGGTTGAATAAATTGAAGCCCAGACAAGATGGAAATGTTGTTGGTAAGTAAGAAAACCAATCTTTTCTGGATGGAATCACAGTCTCTTTGAATGATCAGGTACATAGCTTGAGGGTTCTCTTGGATCCAGTGCTGCTCCTGGAAGGCCAAGTTGCTGAATTAGACAGGAATACCTTCACACAGCTTCAACTGGCATGCTAACTTCACCCTTTCCTGGAGAAGGCAGATCTGACCACAGTGGTTCATGCCCTAGTTACTTCCGAGTAGACTACCATAATGCATACTATGTGACCTGCCCTTGAAAAGTACTCAAAAGCTGCAGCAAGTGCTTGGGAGCCCTTGTGATCTGGGAGGTGATACAAAAACATCTAAAATAAAATAGTAAGTAAAATTATCAGAATTTAATGGCACATAGCTCAAAAATCAATGGATTTCACTAATGGGAGGCATGAAAATTTAGATTTCTGGATGTGGGTCCAAGTAAAAATGGAGAACCTCTGAATAAGCCTGAATGGAACCTGAGGCTCTTCAAAATCACTGACTTTGGGTATGAATTGATTCCTGTGACTATGGTTCCCTGAGGGCTCCCAAATGGATAGCTACACATTACAGGAGCCCAAAATAAGTGAGACTAGACCACAGTCCTCGTTATTAAAGGGCAAAAATGAAGATAAGCTATATTTCCTTGTATCTATATATTTACCATCAAGCCTTTGTAACATTTTTTGGAAACAATCAGTTGTGTTAAAGGAATCTCAAACAACAGTTTAGAATGTATGTTCATTCTCAATTGGTTCCAGCGTCAGCCTAAGGCCCATTTCTAAAATAGTACACTTGTTCAATTTAATTAGGATTCTGTGAGACTGAAAGAGAGAGTTGTTTTCCCCTATTTGACATGGTCTATCATGTCAAAAACAAGTTCCAGAGTTCCTTGTACACAGGCAAGAAGCAGTGATGACTGGTTGAGGCACCAGACAAAACAATGGTGCTTCTTCTTTGTTTGCTGGTATTAGCAGGCCCCCCTGGGAAGGATCCAGATCACTCAGAATCACAGTTTCAACGCAATTTTGAGTAATTATATCTTCACATTAGAACACATTCAGAGCAAGAAGAGCGTCATTTGTTTTTCATGCTATTCAGTCCTCAAACACATGATATTAGAGTCTGGGGAACTCTGGGGCAATTTCTTAATGAGTATCACATAGATCTTTGTCAGAATTCTCCTTTGAAATGTTACATCTGAAAAAACAAATCAAGCCTGCTTTCAGAAAAGAATAGTATATTAACTCTTTATTTATATTAATTAATTAGGTTTACAAGAAACAACTGCAACTAATTTTCAGTGAAGCATGCATGGGATTTTGCTCACTGCCAGTGACTGGCATAAGCTGGAGTAATTTCAAGCTAACACCCGGGGGGGGGGAGACCTGTGGGTGTGCTACAATGGAGAAAGAACATTTAAGTCACATAGTCATCTTTTCTGTTTAGTGTGAAGAGAAATTGACTGGGGGGAAATTGACAGCAGGAGAGATTATTTCATGATTTTCCAATGGAAAAGACCAGAAAAACAAAACTTTCAAGTTAATTAGCCTAAAGTTTGCATACACATTGGTCCATTGGAATAAAAATAATCAAGACATTGACAGGATGAGCCCTTTATTCATGATCAAGAAGTTATAAAATCATTATAACTAGGACTCTTGGGTAACATGTTATTATCAAGCAAAAGTAGCAAAGGCAAGCATTTTTCAGAAATGCAGAACATATACCAAAAATTTCAGAACTGAAGCAAACATTTTTTGAGGGGAGGGTCATGAGATTGTATGGAAGAATGAAGGATTGAAGTGATGGTGTGGGAAGGAGTGCCTGTTACATGTTTACACTATACCCCAATGATACCTGCACTCTCTTACTTGTAGATGCTGCAAGCTAGTCTTTCATTCCTGACCCCACTCACACTTAATTTGCCAGAAGTAAACAAAAGCAATGCAGTGATCAAACTGTGGACTACCACACAAGAAATGCAAGCAGTGTGCACCAGGGTGAAAACAAAAACATGTTGTTTTGGCTTACACTGGGCCATACAATTCCTACTCAGACTTCCTGAGAAACTAGCAAATCACACAGGACTAATCTTTGATGGAGAGCAAGAAGTGGCAGGCTTCTACTGCAGGATACTGATGATAATGAAGGAGGTCAGAATGATAAAGGCAGCATGTCCATCCCTTCTCTTTTGAGTGGCTGGCATTATACCAGGCTTTTGACAACTTGTTATCTAGTGCCCATATGAAGAAGGCTAAGGGAAAGCTGGTTGGCTACCAATCAAGTTGGAGAGTAGCTTTACTTTAAATTAACCTAATTAAGTACTTCATACCTCAAACAAGTTAAGAAATATCTCAGAAATAGCTTGAATTTTCAAAAGTCCATGAAAAAGTTATACAGAAAAGGTCTAGTTCATTTTTGTCTTCCTCAGCAGTCCTTTACAAAGAACATTCATCCTCCCTGCTGTTGATGTTAGGCAGAGGTAGGATCCATCCATGATAGACCCTGTCAAGCAAGGGAAAGCAAATCTCTCTGTCTCACATAATTCCACTTTAACCTAATAAGCACACTGTATTCTAGAAAAGGGTCTCAGGCTAGGGATGGGCTAGAAGGACACACAGTTCAGATTGCTATTTGAGATTGCTCTAACACTGCTTCGGATTGTCTTGAACAAATCTTACAAAGCCTTAACAGAGGACACATAGATACATTGCCATTTTTTTATAAACAATCCAAACAGCAGAGTGTCTAGTGCATAAACAATAAATTGTGTGTGTATAATGTATGAATTCTAATTCAGATCAATTCACAAGGAGAGCACAACATTTTGATTCCTTTTCGTTGCACCCCCATATATTCAATGCACCTCTGAAAAGGGATACACTTATGCATATTTTCTGGACTGTCTTGTCAGGATCCTATCAGGAAGAGGCTGTAGCTCTTGTGGAGCACATGTGGAATTCTCACATGTTTTTCATGCACAAGATCCCTAGTTCAAACCCTGACATCTCCAGTAGAATTGGCAAAGATCTTGCTTTGAAAACCTTGAAAGTTCCTACCCATAATGAGGGGATCCACACAAAGCCTTCCTTTTTTTGAAAGAACATGTAGGAACCATGCCTCCCTTGGCTGATATGCCTGGCAAATCTACCACCTCAATTATCCCATACTTTTAGAAATTACCAGAAAGAGATCTAGCAGAAAGAGCTGGATAAGCATTTCGGTTCCTACTAAAATATTAGGTCTAAAGGTGAGAGTGATAAAATGGCAACTGCTTCTAAGATAACAATGAATTGTGCTTAACTTCAATGGGCCGTTCAGGTCAATTGGGTCTTTCCATTCTGAACTCTGTAGATGTGGTAGAATATGGGAAGAGTATTTTTAAAAATTGTTTTAAAAAATTGTTTCTTGAGTGTTGTGAATCTCTGATGACAAGAATCCTGCACTGACAAGAATCTCCATAATTCAGGACTTACTATATGCAAAATTCACACATGGTACTTTTGAGTAGAAGGTGCAATTTCCTATGAAGATTGCTGTTTTTTAATAAGGCAAAGCAACCATGAGTGAATGTTATCTACAAATAAGTCTTTGAACTATGAACAGTTCTATTTCTGACAACAAGAAGAAAATCTCCAAAATTACTTGCTGCTTTCACTGAGAAGAAAGATAACAAAGAAATATATTCCTACAGGGGATCAATGGAGTACAGAGAAACTCTCTATAGCATAGAAAGCCAGTTCTATCCCTAAACAACCTCCAGAATCATCCAAGTTTCAATTAAATTAAATTAAATTAAAATGTCTGCATTGAAGTTAAATTCAAAATGCATCATCTTTGAAAACTGGAATTTCATTTTATTAAAAAAAATCAAATCATTCTACATTTTACAAAGCATGGGAAACTTCATGGAACTTTGCAATTTCATGGACTTTTGACTTTTCAAAACTTTGAAGTTTCAAAAGACCCATTTTCAAAGTTTTTAGAAACATGAAAGCAAACAGATTCTAAATATTGTCATATCCAAGCTCCTATGGGTTTGGGGTTTTTTTGTTTTGTTTTGTTTTTTGAAGTAAATAGTTGAATGAGAAAAAAAAAACAACTTTAGATATTTCTTTCAAGCAAGTTGCTATATAACAATCAACACTTCCCACATAATGTTATGAAAAAAAAGCCCATCAAAGCATGTTTCCCATCCCATCATGAGTTTGTGGCTTCCATAAAGAAATTAACAAGTTAGAGCTTTGACCTAGTTGCCAGTACAGCCAAGGACAAAAACTTTCAAGTTTGTAGTGAGATCCCTGAGTGCACATTCCATTCCTCCTTCTGAAAGTAGCCCAATAAGCTAGCAGACAAGCTCAGAAATATTTGGGAGTAGCCGCTGAGCTATCTGAATAGCTATGATTAGAAACAAACCAAGAAAAGGATGTAAATGCATTTTGAGCAGAATCTGAATGTGAATCCATTTCCCAAAGGTCCACAGGCTGCACCACTCAGGACATCAGAGGGACACACATCCCTGTGACCATGCCATGCTGGCTTTCTGCTATGAAAATACCTTTTATCCACAGATATTTCCAAATTGGAATTGGTCATTTTGTGCTCACTTGGTCTTTTTCAGTCCTGCTTATTGTCATATTGGAAGTGATCACAAGTCACTTCTGATTTTGAGAACAGACTCCTACAAGCCTAAAACAGTCTGGGGATTGCAGTGAAATTGCCAATTATGACCTGAGAGAATATGATTGGCCATTTTAGGTGCTGAATGGAGGGTTGGGGTACAGAAAGGTCATAGGAATCAGTGAAGCAGTGTTGAATGCAGCTTACCCTTGCAAAACAGAAAGTTTCTTTAGTTTAGCTTGTGCCTTTCTCCCAGAGTACTATATAAGGCAGTTTATAATACAGACTAAAACAGAATACACCTAAAGTCCATCACTATGATCAGAATTCTCTATTGCAGTCTATGTTGCATAAACATGCACACTTAGCAGAGGTGCTAAAGAACATCAGGTTGTGCCAATATGCATTGGCATTCCTTAGCTGTCCTCTTGAGGAGCATCAGTTCCCACTGTGTATTAGATCTCATTGTGCATTGGTTCCATTTTGTGTCAAGTCCCAATGTTCAACTGTTAGATCTTCTGTGTAGTAATAGAACAGCAGCCCTTTGCTACATAGGAGTGTTGTGAAACTAGTCAATGCTATTTTTCACAAGTTTAAGTTGACTTAGAAAAATATAAGTCCCCAGGTGAATTCCAGCTGATATAAAATAAAATAAAATAAATTGCTACCAAATTGAAAACAGCAGTAATAGTTATGCATTTAAATCAAACTTAAGAGTTAAGGAAACTTAAAATCTTTGACTTCAACAAGCACAATACTCCTTTGAATTATAACCAGTGTTTCTAGTCTATGGTTATATTCAAGCTGCCACCATTTTGTTTTGCTAAAGGTTCCACAAATCAATGGTATTTGTACGTGCACCAGATAGCTAGAAGATATCCATTATAGAAAAGTGTCACACAGTGATTGCTTGAGGAAATTAATGTGTCATGTTGATTTGATCTGACCAAAACCAAGTTTTGAAACACAAAAGTCACAAAGGATTTCTCTTAATTGAATTTATTTCTGAAAATCAGTAAAGTTAAGAAGACTGTTGTTCATTTATCAGTAAGTGTTTCAGTTTGTAAAAATGCTGATCTGCAAGACTCCATGCCACAAAGACCATTAAATTTCCACTGCTATTGTTAATATAGTGATAACAGCTGTGTGTTTGTGCATGTCTGCTCACACATGTAAAGCTTTCTGTATGGCATCAGTATTTAAAAAAAAAAGTTAGAAAGTGGGGCTAGGAGTTTTCTATTTACTGAGAAAGAACTGGATGTTAAGTATCCATTTAACCAAGGGTCTTTATAAGAACAGCTGAAAGACCCAAAGATAACCTGTGTCACAACAGACTGGTTATGCCTTTTCTAAAGTACATAAAGCTGGTAAGAGCTGCAGTATAGAAAATGAAAATACATAAGTGAGCCTGCTTTTCATGATTAATGTACCACATGAAAGGCATCTTCTTGGAGAGAAAAACAGCATTGCTACCATTTTCTACCTCAAATATCTGTCAATGCAATATTTTCAGAAGTAAACAGGACAAAAGAGTGAAATACCATAACTGAAAACAGATTTATGTCTTTTCAATCATTAATATAGTCAAGCCAATAACACTAAATTACTTCAAACTCTGTCATTTCTATATTGTATCCTCTCCGCAAATTATTTGAATCAATGTGATGCACGGATGCATTAGAATGTTCCAATGACAAAAATGATTGACAACCCTATTCATCCATAAATTTACTTTTACACGACTTTTTATATTCAACTGATAGGTTGAAGTTTTCTTTTGTTAATAGCGGTGTACATGTCCAATAACCTGAAGGAAATGGTACTTAGAATGCAATTCTGACTAGCAAAGATAGCCAAAGACCACTGAAGTTGACACTAAACCAATTGAAGTTCAAATTCCTCCCAGACTATGGTTGTTGGATTACCCTTAATCTGTCTTAACTTTGCACTGGCACTTCAGCTTCATCCCTGGACTAGAAAAGGCTCAAATCTGGCACAATTCACCTCTTCTCTCACCCCTCTCCTTCCTCACCCCTCTTTGGCTTTTCTGCTTCCTGATCACACCACAGCTGTCAGTTGGCAGAAGAGAACAGAAGAGCAGGTCCACTGGCAGAAAAGCTGCTGGCATAAGGGACATATGCCTTTACAACCCTTCACAGCCAACACATCTTTGAGTTAGGATTTCCTTTTTATGTATTTCCTGATTTATTAACACATGTAAAGATGATGAGTGTATGAGACCCCCACCTTCACTGTTCAGCTGACAGTAAGAGGTGGACCTGGAACTACTTTCTTGGCAAATAACTGGTCTGTAAGTAGTTCTGGAAACTAATACTGCAAAAGGATAATCCTTTACAGACAGGGGAACTGAATCTCACTTTTCCAGAAGCACTGGAGTGAAACATGAAAAAGACTGCTTCAAAGTTATGTAATATCATTTTGAGTCAAAATGTAGTTACCAGACTTCACTGGACAGTTGGCAGTCCCTTCATAGAAATGAGTACTGACATCTGTCAGTCATATTTACAATCATATTTACCTATGCATTTCATTTCAGTAAAATGCAAGGTATTAGTTTGAGCTCTTTGGAAGAATGTTCTATAATTTTTAAGCTGATGCCATGCCTTAGAAATCCATACTTCTTGCCCCTTTCACAGGACATTGTTATCCCACAATGGAGACAGGAGAAGGATGGGACCATGACAGCTGTTACACATGATGTCATTGTGGTCTTGTCTTTCTCCTATCCCCAGGTGGCATAATCATAAAGTAAATCATTGACAGATTTTCCCCATCAATGACTTGCGATGGCACCACCATCCTGCACTTACCTGGTCTGAAAATGCAATGGCTGCACTGGGGCAGTGCAACCTGGAACAGTACTCTGCTGTGCTGTGACAGGAAGAGGTGGGGTCATTGTGCTTCTAGGATCATGGAGGCAGCTGGTACGGAGGGGAGCACTTCTGTCACACTCCCCTCCAGACAGAGCCACTGCCAGGATCCCACAGGACACTGCCAGGATAAGGTAGGTTGCAGAAAGAGCCTAAAAAGCAACTATTGCAATTTCCTTTGCAGAAATCTCATCTCATGCTCTCTCCTTATTGAAAAGTAAATTGGAACATTTTGTATTAGCAGCAGAATTCCAAGATTTGCTCACATTCTACTGGTTTTCCAGAAAAGGCTACAAAAAGTTTATTTAGAACATTCAAGGTCACAACTAGTGAGAAAAAGTTTCTGAATTGTTTAAAATGATTATAACAGAAGTTCAGATCTGACAACACCAAAAATCCAAGAAGATACTAATAGGAATAAGTAATATTATCACAGAAACAATTAAAGGCAAAGAGATTTATTTTAGAATCTGAAATTCTGCACAAATGAGACCACTGGGGTACAACATAACATCTCCAGTATGTGAGGAAGAGCATCAACAATGTGAAGAAACACCTCATACTTTGTGCAAATTATAATCTGCTCTCCCAGGAAATAATAATAAAAATGATAATGAAATATTTCTGCTGGTATTTTGTTTGAGGAGCACATGGGGTCTCCTCCTGATGTTTTAGTCATTCACCTTAGTGGGAATGACTTGGGCTTGCTGAAGGGAAAGGCCCTCATTTTCCAAGCACTGAAAGATTTTTACACTATAGGAAGTTGTTGGCATGGAGTTTCCCTGGTTTTTTTCCCCTAGCCATTTTGCCCCAGGAAGTGTGGCAAGGGGTCAGTGATCCAAAGCACACTGATCAGGCCCACAAGAGGGTTACGACTGTGCTTCTCATTGCCCTGGGCAGGAGAGGGTTGGCCCACTTTCCTCCTAATGCTAGTATTGTGTTCTAGTGGCCAGAGCTCTCCAGGGTTGATGGTGTTTAGAAGCGGGGAATATGTTGTTTCTGGTGGAGCTGCAACATAGGGTGAGGGCCATTTTGCCCAGCTTGGTAGGGGAAAAGACTAAGCAGATGCTTGTCTGTGGCAGGTAGCAGAGAGACAATAGAAGACTTTGGTGATCACCTTTTGGCCGCCCTTTAGGTATTGCTTCCTTTCCAGTCATCTTAAATAGGTTAGGTCAAATAAAGTGGCCCTTACTTTAATCCAACTTTCTGTGTCTAGTCTCATTATTTCATGGTTGACCATCAATGCCAAGGAATCTTAGCCAGCAGAGCAGTTCTGCCATCAAATTGTTTTCTCAGCAAATCTATGTTGGAAAAGATTTCTGACAGCAGAAGAGAATTTCTACATAATCCAACCACCCTAAACCAGATGTGGGCAACTTTGGTGGGTCTAGGGGAACACACACAGTCCAACTGTGAAAAATGCTCCAAATCTGAAAATGTCCAGAAGTCTTCTGGTTCGAGAAATTGATTATTTTTTTTAAATGATAAACAGTGCAAAGAGGAGTCTGCAGCCTTCTTACAGCTTTTGAGAGAAACTTTTTGTCAGAAAAACAGAGCCTGGAGTGGCTGAGGGCTGTGAAAACAGCCAAGCCAGGGGGAAGAATTCATTTTCAAACAATGATAGCATCACCCATCAATAAAAGTCCTGGTCAGTTTGTGTTTCAGAGTAAAATCTATAAGCTTCCAGACTAGCTCTGTTCATGGGCAACCAGTTGTACACAACAACTGGTGGGGATGTTCCTCCTTGTGTGGATCTGCAGAAGTAGTCACTGGAAAGTGCTTTGCATTGTTTCTTTCTTGTTAGGAGATTTAGCTAAATTACCCAATCTGCCTTCAGTAACAGCAAGGCAATAAAACAGTTAAATGGGTGCCAGATGAACATCACAAAGAGACATAAACATGTCTCTGTACACAGATCTCCTTTATTGGAACCCAGCACTGTGTATTTGTGTTGAACCTGCTGCAATCAGGCAAATGGTCTTTCATGTTGTGAAGGCTCTTAGGGCCCATGAGATGAGTGCACACAGGAGTGGGATTTCACTGTTCATGTTAGTAATTTTTAGATAAACATGAACAGATTGCTATCCAAGAGCAGAGAGGACAGGGCATTATTTTCATTTTCCTAATATCTATTTCATTTTCCTCAAACCACAGGAAGAGGAATACACCAACATTTGAACAACAGCTTGTAGTCATTCCCAATTTAATTAAACAGAAAGTTCCTAGGCAGGACTGTATTAAGTAATCCTGGTGTGCTGAGACATTTTGTCATACAAGCAAGGTCATTCCATTTATTGCTAAATCTCCTATTAATGGATTTAGTATAGATAACGGGATATTCATGACTCCTGTGATTGCCAAGTGTGATTTGACAGACGATCAGGACCAATTCACACAAGTAACAATGTTATCCCACTTTGTTAACCTAGAGCTGGGAAAGTAAATATAGTTAGAGCCATCTCAGCTCCCAATAATTACCGTTATAGTTTCATTATGGATTATTTTACTTACTTTTTTTAAAGCCCATCTGAGTGCTACAAGTTTCTATCCTGCAATAAAGAACACGTTCTTCTGGTCTCATTGTTGCCACAATGACCAAAACACAGTAGGAGGCACAGCATGAGCCAGTACATGAACCAAGTCATATTCCTCCTCCACCATTTAGTGACATAACTTAAAAGTTACAATTGCACTGTAAAAAGAGTGAAATGATCTTTTATTAGATTATAATTCTAGTGTAACTTAGGCCTTTTCTGCATGACAACGCTCTCACGTGTTGTCCTGTCACAATCTCGGCAGCGCCTTTGCTGGGTTGGGAGCATTCCTCAACACTCCTCTAACTACACATGAGCAGCTGCCTGAAGAAGGGAGCATAAGACACACTCCATCCTTCCGGACTGCAACCTGCCTTCTTCTCATGTTGCAGTAGGGGAGGAAGTGCATCAATCATGCTTCCGGCCCTTCTGTATGGCTGGCTGCAATGGAAGGCTTGTGCAATCAGGGATTATTGATGGAGTTTTTCTACCAGTGATATAGCCCATGATCGTGCCAGCTGGAGATGTGAGAAGGGCAGGACTGTGATGACATCATGCAAAAGCATCATTGTGGCCCCATTCCTCTCAGATCTCAATGCAGGGACATCGTTGTCATGTGGAAACGTTCTTAGTTGTGTTTTTGTCAATGTGGAAGAGAATTAATGTTTCATATTTAGCTACATGTACTTACTTTCAAAGAAATACATCTCAATGAAATTTATTCCTAGGTTCAGAGAGGGGCAATCTTGTCACAGTGATCCCTCCTCTGAGAATCTCCTTGGCTGGATTACTGCAATGAGCTCAGGCTAGGTCTGTGCATCCATAACTATTGGGGGGGGGTGTGAATCAACTCTTCATTAAAGCACCAGTCCTCACACAGGCAAGTTGAACTGGAGCTCTGCGGTACTGAACCTCTGAAAGCATAGGGTCCAGCACTGGACAACTCAAACCAGCCACCAGAAAAGCAGCAGTAAAATTAACCATGGATTCTATGCTTCCTGAATGTGCCTTGCTCTCTGGCCATCCTGAAGGAATTAAATGGAGGGTTAGGTCAGGCCAAGCATGAGGGACAAGATGGTGCCACTTAGTTCTATGAACATTAACTGCTGATCAGTCCAGCAGTTGAATCATTTGTTTATAATGGCAACAAGAAAAGCATCTTCTGCTGCATCATAGGGCAGTTAGCTAGGTTAGAAAGTACTAGGACTACCAGGTTTACACATACTATATCATGTTTAAAAGAACTTCATTGCCTGCCTGATTGTCACTCATTCCTGTTCAAGATGGTGCACGGCATCTACATCTATATTTAAAGCACTGTGGATCTTGAGGAATTTATAGCATTCATTCATTCATTCATTCAGTTGTTTTCCCACATTTGTCCTGACACAGGACACAAATTCCATAACATCCTATGGAATACTGGGGTTTGCAGTTTAGAGAGGGGTATTTAGAGGGCCTCAGTAAACTACAACCCTCAGAATTCCACAGGACATTGAAAGTGGAATAATAGCACAATAACAGTGTAGTGCAGAAATGGCCTTAGTCTTGTTATATTCTAAGACTCTCTGCTGATTTTATAAAATGTATGCCCTAAGTAGGACATTCTCTCATTTGCCAGAAAATTAGCCAGAAACTATTCACATTTTCAAATTACAGCTCAGACAATTTTCTGGAGTCTTTTAATGGTAAGTGCAGTCTGAGTCCAACTGATTCCCACATATTAAGCACAATATAGATCCACCCAATAGCACTCCACAGTTCCTTACTTTCATCCCATGAATTCCTCTGTTTGAATAACCATGGCTACATCAAGAATGAGGAACGTTTGGCCTTCCAGGTGGACTTATGAATCCAATTATGCCTTATAATTGGTCATTCTAATTGGAGCTGATGGAAGCAGTAGGCCAACATAACTATGTCAACGTTTCTCCATCCCTAGTATACAGCGCAACTTCTAGATGAGATAAATTATGATTTTGGGCTTGGAGATGGGGAGGTCTACTAGCTAAGAACAGGTGGAGAAGAAGCCAAGAGTCCATCCATTGTCCCTACATAATATAAGGACCAAACCAAGAGTGATAGCTTCCAATGTATCTTAAAACCAAACAAACCAGGAAACAGTTAATAGCAAATGGGAAGATTAACACTGATCAGGATCTCTGCATTGAAGCAGAAAATTAACTCCTACCCTAAACATGGCCTGGTTCATCCTCACATATTAAATGAGAATGCATCAGAAAAAAATGTTGTCATAAGTTTTTTTTTCCTTGTCTTATAGACTGATTTTTCTGCACAACTGTAAATGCATAAAAAAACCAAACTATTGCAACTGCTGTTTTGTTGCACGTATAAATAAGAGGATTAGACGGATTGTTTATATTTTTATGAATATCCAGTCTATGGTTTTTACTTTCTGTATGTATATGCTTAACAATCAATTGGCATCCAATATTTCTGTAACTATGATGTTATAAGTCTGACTTATGTCATTGTAATGGCATTAACTCCACTTTTATGATCATTGCACCATCTCAATGACTGAAAATGCATCCCCAAACCTACCTTTTAAGCCTCCCAAGAGTGAAGTTTCTGAGGTGCTAGAAAGCAGGGTGGAGAGCACTGCTGCATCCAGCTCTCTTCTGATAGTGGGGTGCATTGGAACAGCTTGTCAAAGGCAAAAGTGACAGAACCCTGCAGTGTGCCTGCCACAGCCTTTTGCAGCCTGCCCTGCTGCCAGGAGAGGGTTAGACGCATCATTACTCACTGCTGCACCATCCAGCACCTCATAAATTCCTCTGCTAGGATGGCAACATGGTTTAAAAAGTAAGTTTTAGGGTGGCAACACTGTGAGATGAAGCATCATTGTAACCGTGTCTCCCCATGTAGGATGTCAGTCTTTTTTTACACAACACAATAGAACAAATGTATGTGGTAGCCTGCTCTCATGATGCAAGTGAGAATTTTCACCAGAGCTCAAGACTCCTTCACAGGTTTGTCTCACAGTATCAGGACAACCCATCTTCACCCAAATGAAATACCTGCAAAATTTCTTAATATCTCTCCTGCACAACATCCACCCATACCACAGATGCTAGTACCATAACAGCCTCTCCCAGGCCCAAGACCATCTCCTACTGAGGGCAGTAGCATCTGAGGGGTTGGGAGGAAAAAGCAGAACACCCTCTCTGCATACCATAGTTCCATTAGTATTGTGGCCCCCATGCCTGTTACTTATTCTTTCAAAAAGCCCTAGAAATCACTTACCCATAACCTTCAGGGGTTTCAAAATATCTCATATATCCATGTTTGTTTTTGGGTATCTGCATACTGAAACCACTTCCAACCCAGAGAAAAGTGCCAGAAGAATAGCTATGCATTGGTCTGCTGCAAAAAGAAAAAAAGAGGAAAAAATGCTGAAGTTGTGCATCAGCGTGATAGACCCTAAAGCTCTGCCAAGCATACTTTCACCTCCACTGTAGAAGTCCAGAAGAATGACAGCATGGTGGGGAGAACACCAGCAACTGCCAGGTAGATTGTGGAGGGAGTGATGTGTAAACAAGGTATTTCACAATGAACATAAAACAACATCAGTAGGCATAATAACTTCATGTGTCACCAACAGGTGATCTCTCCAGCTGAGATGCTTTGTGGCTCCTTGCACATTAAAGCTTCTGTGGTAAATGGAATAGTCTTTAAGGTCACACAAGCTATCTGAGACAACCTCTGTGTACTTGAACATCTAAGCAAAAGGAGATTTTGATATCATAATGGGTAAGATGAGTTAGAGAAAAATGACATTACTACAACAGGCCAGGTTTGTCACGCCCAAAATATAGCAGAGATTGCTCCCACAGCTTTAGAAGCATGCCCAGCAGCAGAGAATATCTTAGCAGCAATGCACTGTAGCCAGGAAAAACTCACCCACACCAATTGTTTTCTTCCATCAAGGAGGCAATTTATTCTTGAGTTACAACACATACATATTTACAAGAATCTCCAGAAAGCATTCCAGCATCCCTCTGCTTGCTCTTTCTGACAGAGCCTCCAGCAGACACACTCAGACACCATATGCACTTGTTGGCTAACCCTCAGCTACATTTATATTCACAGTAGCTGATGCAATCCTGCCAACCTCTGCATTCTCCCCACACCTGATGCAGCCTTCTCCCCTGATTGCTCACCAGCATGACTCAGCTAAAGTCACATGGCTCTCCACAGGTGCACTTAACAACCCACAGCACAAAGTATTTTCTTCAAGTTTGGTCCAACCTTTTTCTGACAAGGTTCGTTTTCAGTTCAACCTGTTGATCAACCATTACTTTCAACACTCAGCTGTCCTCATTTGCTCGCTACAGATTGCCTTTCCCCTCAAGTTCTCCTATTGCTATATCATTCTTGAAATGCCTAAATGACAGAATGGTACAGAAAGAATCTGGAGCTATCTCTAGCCTCAGGAATTTCAACATTCATTTTTCTCAGATGCTACATTTCTCAAAAAATGCATCATGTTAGAATTTGTGGATAAAATGTCTTCTATTCTCTGAGGCTATTTCCGCACTAGACTGTTATAGCGCTATTATTCCACTTTCAACATCCTATGGAATCCTGGGGTTAGCAGTTTTGGGAGGGACCTGTCTCCAGGTGCCACAGTTGATTTGACTGCACTCTCACAGAAGCAATGAACAGAGTTTCTTCTGTTCCCCATTCATTGTGTGCACTAGTCAAGGCCATGACACAAGAAACAGGACAACACATTAGTGTCACATTCATCATGCCATAATAAGAATAACAATTTTAGTTTCAAACAGCTTGATTTTCTAAGATAAAGCATTTTTATTCTATATTTCCTTCACAGAATATTTTTCACTCTGATATACAACAAAATACGATAAACTAATTTCTATTGTTATCAATATTTTGCATTTTGATGCAATAAATTGCAATGGGATATGGTTATGAACAATAATGTTACTGATAGACATTTACAGCAATCTGAGATACATGCTTTTGTCCACCCCAAATAGGGAACAATAATTTTCCTCTAAAATTATTTCACTTATTTATTTCATACTGTCCCTGTGTAAATCTGTCAGAAAAGACTAAAACCAGTGTTAGTCCAGTTTAGAATAGAACTTTTGAAATGAAAGGGATTAACTTAGTTGAGTCAATCATTAGCTGCAACTAAATTGGTTAACTGTGACTGACATTCATTTCCATGGATCATTTCTAGGTATGTGTAATTTGGATTTAGTGCTGTGTGATAAACATTTTCAGAGAAAGGGATATTCTAAAGCATATACCTAAGAACAAAGTGCAGAGACTTTGTGCAGAATTAAGTTGAATAAATAATAGACAATGGATATCTACTTATATGTACGGAATTCTTTTTTATTTATAAGTACCCTGAAGATGCTAGATGTCATCTGATCTTGGAAGCTAAGCAGAGTAAACACTGGTTAATAGTTGAATGGGAGATACCAGGTTCTGTAGGTTACATTTCAATGGAAGGCACTGTCAAAACCACAACTGAGTATTCCTTGTCTAAGAAAACTCTGCGAAATTCATAGAGTTATCGTAAATCGACTGGTGTGTTGAAGGCAAACACATACACAGACATTTATCTCACATTCTTCTAGTAATCATGCTCTAGATCAGGGTGGGCAATTGGAGTGGGATAAGTTTGGGGGACCTGGAAGCTGGGTGGAGAAGTTTGGGGAACCTGGAAGCTCTGTGGAGGTAAGGAAAGTACACAACTCTATTTGATTCAGCTTGGGGTGCTTTTAGTCAATTTTGGGGTGAAAATAATCTGAAAATTGGTGCAAAAAAATTAAAAAAATCGTGGGGAGTCTGAGCTGCAGAGTGGATCACAACAATTTAATACAACAAAAATGTAAAGGCAGTGCACATACAGAAGGACAGACCATAAATTAAGTGACCTTGGTTTTAATCATACTCACAGGTTGTGAATGCCCTCTATTATTTCTAGAGCAGCCAGACACAAACCAAAAATGTGTTCCTGCAACATTGAAAGCAAAGTTGAAGACTGAAATCCATTCTTCAGTGCTGCTGTCAAAGATACAGATGTCCTTTCCTCCCTCATTTGGTTTCCCCTCCCTCCCCCCGCCCCCAATTATTAGCAGTAGTATTTTCCCTGTTGTATTAGCAGTAGTGTCTCTCCACAGGGTTTTCTGGGGCTAAGAGTATGTGATGTCCCAAAGATCATCCAGTGCATTTCTGTGGTCAAGGGGAGAACTAAAACACTAGTTTTCAGGATCATAGTCCAATGCTAAAACCACTACACCACACTGGCTTTCAGGCCATTTCCACACTACACTGTTATAATGCTATTAGTCCACTTTCAACATTCTGTGTAATCCTGGGATCTGAAGTTTAGGGAAGGGCATTAAGAATTCTCAGCCAGAGAGTTCTTTGGCATCGATAAACTACAAACCTCAGAATTCCACAGGATGTTGAAAGTGGAATAATAGCACTATAACAGTGTAGTGCAGAAATGGCCTCAGTCAATGATGACTTCTCAGTTTTTCTCTAAAGAATCAGAGCATGAAGCAGAACGGTCACTGGAAACAGTCCCAGTGCAACTTGATGCATGGGACCTCACTGAAACTCTCAATGTGAAAATATAGAACTAAGCTAGGAGATAAATGAATGGAAGTACATCTACACTGCAGCACTGGTTCTTAACCAGACTCAGCAAGGACAAAGTCACAGGTACAGCTTCTTCAAATTGTTCTTACCCTTTCTCTTGCCTTTATTTTTCTTGCTTTTCTATATAGACAAACTTAGATCCTTCAAATACTGTTGGATTATATGTTCCATCACTCTTAACAATTGCCCAAGTGTCTGATAAACAGAGAACCACTACAACGCAACATACACATGTATATGGGCATTTACACAGGCCCATATACATACCATACAGCTCAGCACCAAGAGCTACAAGAGGAATGCTAGTTTCAAGTGGCCGGCCCTGTATTCTTTTACAGGGTTGAAACAATGCTCTCAGTGGCATTTTTATTCTACTGTTCCACAGCAGCTGTTGGCTCCCATGCAAGTGGGGCAAGTGGGGCAGGGAGTACCCTCCAGATTTAGGCCCTTTTCGCATGTTAGCTCGTTAGCGCGATGAGGTAGAGCCCTCGCACTACTACAAACATCGCGAGAGAGCCTCTTGCACTCTGCACACAACAGGGCATTTGCGAGGGAGCACCGGTTCCTGCCCTGTGCCTCTTCCACATGTCGGTGTCGTGGGCCATGCCCAGGTCCCACCCTGTCCCCGCCCAACCGGCCCTGATTGGTCGGTGGGTTTTATTTTTTCATTTTATTTTTTTCAGCCTATCGTGCTAACGTTAGCACGATAGATCCTGGCAACAGGCCATCGCAGCAGCCCCAAGGGCAGCCCAGTAGCAGGGCTCACCCCTCCTAACAAGCTGCCCTCAAAAAGGTGGAGACTGGCAGGACAGATTGCAGCTGTGACACAGCTGCAGCCCTCTCCACCATGCTCATGACCCGCCATGGAGCCTGACCAGACAGAGCTCCTTGGGACACTGGCAATACAGCTGTATATGAACAACATGACTGCCTTGCAAGCCTGGAGGGCACGACAGCAGCGGCGGGGCTGGAGAGCCATTGTGGAGGCGGCTGCCAGCATCTGCACTCGAGCAGCTGCCGCCATCACTGCCTCCGTAGCAACTGACGGGGAATAGCCAGATGATCCCCACGTTGCCGTGCATGTCTGGCTGGGCACCCTTTCGTACTCCCGGAGATGGTGGGTCAGAACCCGTGTCCAACGGGACTGGTGGCTCCGGGAAGTGTTGGCAACCTGGGATGATGAAATGTGGCTGTACCACTTCAGAATGACACTGGCCAACCTCTTTGAGATCATGGAACATCTGCGCCTGCACCTAAAGCGCACCACCACCATCATGAGGGTGCCCATCACTGTAGAGGAGCGGGTCGCCATCGTGATCTGGTAGCTCACCACTCCCCTAATCTACAGGAAGACCGCCAACACCTTTGGACTTGGAATCTCAACGGTGGCAGAGATCAGGGTGGAAGTCTGCCTCGTCATAGAACATGTCCTGCTGGGCACCATCATCTGCCTGCACAACCACCGCACGGTGAGTCCACTCAGCAGTAGTGACTGTGCAACAGGAAGCACAACCGTCTGGCGCCTGCATGTCACGCACAGCCGTGGAGCACACCCTCTCCCTTCTCCACAGCCCAGGTGGCACACTGCCACTAGGAACGCATAGCCGGGGCCGTTGGGTGGGCGACACCAGGCAGCGGGGCAGCGGTTCTATCTACCAGACAGTCCCCCCTCCCCGAGCCATGCAATGTCCCAGTGGTGTCACCGATGCCCCCAATACATTGATGTCCCCTGTTGATGGCACTTTCCCGTACCACCCTTAGGTCATGGACAGCTTCGAAGCCATGGGATTCCCACAGTGTATTGGCGCCGTGGACGGACCCATATCCCTGTACGGCCCCCGAAAGCACGGGCACAGGAGTTCCTCAACAGGAAGGACAGCTTCTCCATCCTGCTGCAAGGCCTGACAGATCATTCGGGACAGTTCCTGGATATTGAGTTGAGGTATACGGGTCGCACCCATGATGCACATGTCTTCCGCCACTCAGCCCTGTGGCAGGCCATGGAGGCCAAGCAATTCATCTCCAGCAACCCGACCATCACCATCCATGGCGTGCGGGTCGGGCCCGTCATCTTGGCAGATGGAGCCTACCCCTTGGGACGGTGGCTCATGAAGCCCTACAGAGGTCGCCTAAACCCCCAGCAGATGGCCTACAACAGAGTATTCCACCAGTGCCGCAATGTCGTGGAGTGTGCCTTTGGTAGGCTGAAGGCCAGATGGGGCTGCCTGTCAGCTCCACTGACCGTCTCTGAGCCTAATTTCCTGCCGGTCATTGCTGCCTGCATGGTCCTGCACAACATCTGCAAAAGCAAGGGCCACGCACTGCATCCCAACATCCCCCCACCCGCACCCGTCACCATCCCCCCAGGTGCCTATGTCTACATGCCACACGATCAGAGGAGGCTGAGCGAGGGCCAGAGGGTCAGGGATGCCATCACCAGGATGATCGCTGGCTGACCCACCATCTCTGCCCCCAGCTGCAGCCGCAAACACAACGTGCCCTCCCTCCCCCTATGCTTTCTCAGCCAGCAGGCATGCATGACCCCCTGAGGGGATCCGGTAACGAAACATGAAAGCACAGCATGTATTCTGCATGCATCAGCCTTTGCCTCTGTGAATAAAATGGAACACATGATGCCCCATGACCCGTGTGTGGACCCTCACTGGCATAAGCACAGCATGCTTGCGCTGCCGGCATGGTCTGTGGTCCCCGTTAGCAGAGGGAGGGGGAGAGACATGCCATGGGGACATCACAGGGCATTACGAGGAGTAGCCAATGCAGGAGAGGCGCCCATGACTGAGGCCACACCCACTCTCAGCTGCCGGGCATGAAGAACACAGACACGGTGGCAGGAATGCGCATTTATTAGGTAGTCTCCCTACTTGATGTCAGGCAGGCAGCAGAAGGAACCCATAGTAGACAGCGAGTGCCAGATGTAGTATCATGCTTGCCTCCAACAACAAAGCTCACCAGCAGTGCAGAAGCAGGTCCCCACCCGGGCACCAGAAGGCACAGAGCAGGCAAGCAGTTAGATTGCCTTCCCAGCAGAGATGCCCTCCACCACCACCCTTCAGGCAAGGCAAGCCAAATCATGGGCTATAGTGCTGCAGTCTCTTTTTCACACGCCTCCCCTTCCCAACAGCAGCCTCCTCTTGGACAGCCCTTCAGGAGGCAGCTGGCTAGCAGAGGGAAGCCAGGCCATCCCTTGTTGCGATGTGGAGGGGACCACAGAGGAAGCCAGTGGAGATAGCACCACCGCCCGAAGGGCGAGACCCCAGGTTGCACAGTATGGCTGACATGAGCCTGTTCGTACTCCGCATCTCCTCCACCACCACACCCTCTTGACTCTCTGCGTTCCTCTCCACATCCTCCCTGTACCAGTTGCTGGAGAATGGCATTGGTAGCAGTCAGTGCTGTCTCCATCCCTCTCTGGTGCACCCTCTGCTCGGCCGCCGAAGCATCATGCAGCTCCCGTGAGTGCTGCATGATGGCCGTGGCGATTGCCTCACCCATACGCCCTGTCCGGTTCCTCGCCTGAGCTGCCACCATCCTCGAGCAGGGGGACATCGCTGCAGTGCTGACAGTGGTTCCGCTGCTATGCTCACTCGGAGCTGGCTGTGGAAGGAACACAGAGAAGTTGACAGTCCAGTGAGCAGAGTAATCCCCCCCTGGCGCCCTGTGGGGTCGCTACACGTTTCCGGACGTGCAGTACCATAAGGAGGGGACACAGGCCCCTGCAGCACAGATGCCATGCTGCCAGGCCTTATGCTTCACTGGGCAGTGCCTCTATGGGAGAGCTCAGCAGCATCCGGCCTCGGTGTGGAGGTCACTTGTCGTCATGCTTACCTGGGCGACGAAGCCCCGGATTGGTGGCTGTGCTTTCTAACATGGCATTGTTGTCATCAGCTGACCCCTCACTTCCCTGGCCATCGCCATCGCCCTCAAAACTACTCACACTGCCTTGACCACTAGGCAGGGGTTGGCTGCAGCTTGCCATGCTGTCCTCATCTGACATAATGTCCTCTGTTCGTGCCGCAGACCCTGTCAAGAGCATGACACCACACACTGTCAACTTGGTCGGATGGATGGTGACAGGCCCCCCTGGCACACAGTGACAGCTGACGTCAGGTGGCCCTGGTGACCAATGGCCATCCCCAATGGCAACGTGGCCACGTCGGCAACGCACACCTGGGGTGGCACAAAGGGACCTGTCTGTTGAATACAGGGGGCACGTGGGCACAGAGGGGGCTGTGGAATCGGTGGGCTGGGCATGGAGATGTTGCCCATGGAGTGCCATGTTACAGCAGGACACACACACACAAGCAGTCGTGGACAATGGCAAACTCATCTGGCAGCCGCATCAGGGTGTGGCACAGTGCCACAGGGACCCCACCGGGGGTCGTGCTGCAGCAGCAGGTGCCTGGCACTCACCATGGCACATGTCATCACGTCACCTGCCGTGCTTCTCCAGGCCAGGCCTCCTGAGCTCACTCTCCCCTTAGCCTCCCCCGCTTCCTGCGACCGCTAAGGAGCCACTGTGCCATGTTTTCCCTATGCCTGCTCAGTTGACATTCCTGAACTGCAAGGGCTGCCAGACTGCGAGCCGCTTATCAGCAGCCCACATTCCTGTCCCGACGCCTCCCTATTGTCCTGGACATGCACTTGCATCCAAGGCCTGAGAACTGCCCAGCTCCTGGCACTTCCGATCGGCCCGGTCCCATGGGTAGCCAACAGCCCAGAGAGGAGGCGCGGGAGATGGTAGCCAGGGCACAGGAGGGAACTCCAGCTCTCATCACTTCCCCTGTGCCTGACAGCCTGTGGGGCGGACAGTGGGTCCTGGCCCAACACCCCCCCGTGTCACTGCCGACAGCCCGGGATGCCCCTCCCCCAGGGAAGTTCCTACCGGTCGACACTGCAGGGCCGTCGTCCATGCTCTGAGAAGCATCCATGGGCTCTTCCTTGGGTGCAGTGACCCTGGTGTCCATGCGACCACCGCCACCATCATGGACCAGTTTGAGGCTAGAGGTGACACACTTCGGGGCCACACTAGCATCCCCACAGAGGATGTCATGGAGTAGCCTATAGTAGAGGCAGGTGGCGGGCTGAACTCCCATCATGTGGTTATGGGCGAGGACCCGGCGATACTCCTGACGCATCATTTTCATCTTGTTCCTACATTCCACAGCCGTCTGCCGGTGTCCCTTCCGTCCCATCTCTGCTGCGATCTCCTAGAACACTTGCATGTTCCTCTGGCTACTGCGCAGGAGCTCCTGTTACCTCGGCTGCCCCCATATCTCCAGGAGATCTTCGATCTCGGTGGGTCGCCAAGCTATGCCTCTGCCCTGCACCCTCTCGGGGGAGGCGGGCGCGTCCATGTCGCCCTTCTGTAGTGCACCGAGGGGCACACATTTCCCCACGGAGCTTCGGCTGGAGCCGAGGGCAGGCGGGAGAGCCCCTGCCCATGTACTAACGTGCTAACGATGAAACTGATGAACTCCTGGCAAGGGACTGGCAGTCGCCCCTATGGGCAACCTCAGAAACTTTCAGGAGAGCCCGCCTGGGCCGTCTGCCTGTTGCTGGCTGATGACACCTGTGTCTGTTGGGTGAAGCCCCCTGGAGAGTGAAGGAAGTGGCCAGCTCAGGACCATTGGAGCTAGGGGCGGAGTGAGTGTGAGTTCCTGTTTGAATGGTGAGGTGAGTGTGTCCGTTGCGTGGCGTGTGAGTGGTCATGTGTTGTGTCTGCTGTGTGTGTGGTACATCTGTGTTGTGCCTGGAGATGCCGCAAGAGGGGACCCTGTGGGCCGACGGTGAGGTGCAAGTCCTCCTTTCCCTCGTGGCGGCCAGCAAAGGCGTGGATGTGTTAATGAAAAGCACTCCTCTGCCCAGCAAGGCGCTTTACCAGGGACTTGCCTTGGCCCTCACAGCCAAGGGCTTTGAGAGGATGGTGGCCCAGGTCACCAACAAGTTTAAGGTGCTGAAGTGCCGCTTCTTTGACACCATGGAGCTCTTCCATGGCCATCCGCCCCCTCATGCCCGGCCAAAGTTCTTCGCTGCCACGTTCCGCATCTGGAAGGCGGTGGGGAAGCTCAGGTGGGCCGAGAGGCACAAGGGCGGTAAGTGACGAAGCACATACCCACATTGTTCCTGCTCCCATGCCACCATGGCCCTGTGGGTGGGTGGGGGGGCCCAACAACCCAGCCATGTAAGTCCTGGTCATGATGCCACCTCACTTACTGCTGGCCTCCAGGCTCGGTGGCCACCTGAAAGGGCTGCCCACAGGGACAACCATGGGGGGTCAGTCACCTCACTGCCGTCCCCTCGTTTCTGTTGTTCCCGCAGGAGCTCAGAGGCGTGCAGTCCGCGAGCCAACACCTGCTGCAAGACAGCCTGGGACACGACGAGGTGGTAGGCGTCCCCAGGTCAACCTGCCCATGGGTCTGCCTGTGCAGAGACAGCAACAGTGCCCCTCTTCAGGGGCGTTGCCATAGCCCCTGGCACTGACCGTGCAGTAGTCTCTGTCCTGGCCACCCAGCTGAGATCCACTTTTGTCCCCTGCCTGCAGCTCGCCACAAGACAAGGCCTCTGCCAGAGTCCTTCCAGTCCTCGGAGGGGGAGGGGACGTTGATGACGCTTCGCCAGGCCCGTACCCCACGCCCGTGGCGGGCGAGTCTGCCAGTACAGGTGAGCACCCCCATCCTGCCATGCAGTCCCCAGACCAGCAGGGCTGTCCACTGCCAGTCCCCCCGTCTACTGTGCCCAGCAACCACACTGCATTCGTGCAGTTGACAGGGAATCCTGCCTGGGCTCTCCACTCCCCTCTGGGGGGGGGGGCTGGGCGGCTGCAGCTGTGGCTGATCTTGTTGTCATCGCCCCCCCAGCTGTGTCCGGAACCAACCCCCAGGGACCATCCACCACCACCACGTCGGAAGAGGACATTGCCGTGATGGATGACTGGGCCGGGAGCTCGCCCAGAGTGGGGCCGAGCCATGTGCATGGTGAGTGGCGATGGTACTGGTCTGCTGCCACACGCACCGCCATATGTGGTCCTCTCTCCCAGCTTCCCTACATATGGAAGCTCGGAAATTGTTCCTCCCTGAGCTTCTGCTGTTGTGTCATCCCTGACAGGAGAGGGATCTGTGCTCCTCCAGCAGCGGATGGCTGGTGTGGAGCCCCTGGGGGCAGCTGTGTGGTGTGCGGCCTCTCCAGCACTGGCGGCTGGCGAGGAAGGTGAGTGCAGGAAGGATGGTGCCCTGACAGGAGTCCCCCTGTCTCAGGTCTGTCCGCAGTGACGGTGGCTGCCTGTGGGAGCTGAGGCAACTCCTGCACACCCATGGTCACTCAGTGACAGACTGCTGTTCCAACAGGTGCAGCTGGAGTCGTCCAAGGGCCAGCACTGCCCACAGTGCCGGACTTGCTCCAGCGAATGCGGAAGCTTGAGGAGTGGGTGGCCTCGTCAGAGGAGCATTACAGGAAGGAATGTGAGTGTCTGGGCGGCTACTGCCAAACCACTCTTTGGGTCATAATGTTGGGGCTGCCGCCAGGCTTCTCATGGCTGGACTGACACCTTTGTTTCCACCTGTCTTTTCCCTGAAGATGAGACCCTCCTGAGGTCTGTCGAGGCCATGGCGATGGCTGTGGAACAGAGGTTGGGTTTCCTGGAGACGGCAGTTCAGCATCACCTTGCTGCAATGGAGCAGACTGTGGCTCAGCTGCTCCAGTGGAAGGAGCAAGTCATGGGGTCCCACTGAACTGTTGCTGGAGGTGGCCACTGTACATAGTTGTCTCTTTGACATTGTATATTTGCTGTATATAGTTGTATATTTGCTGTTTTATATCTGTTTGCTTGTTTTTGTGATTACCTGTTCCTTGATCCTGTATGTTTCCTTGTCCTACCTCCTTCTGTGTTGTCTGCAATGTTCCCATGCGTATGTATAATAAATCTTTCTTGTTCCTTAACAGTAGTGTGTGGTTCTTTGTGTGGGGCAGGGGAGAGGATGTTTGGGGTGGGGGGATGGGGTTTTCACTCTGCTGTGAGAACTGGGCTGACCCCAGCCCTCAGGAGACACTGGTCTGTGCTACGGTGCTACGGTGCTAATGTGCTAATGATAGCGCCAGTTTTTTTTTAAAAAAAAATAGTCAGCCAGACCCCGGGGGCTGCTGTCGTCTCGAGTGTGGCGACGCAACCCCAGGGTGGGCTCTTGCGGCAACATGTTGGGCAGTGTTCTCTGAGGCCATGTGGGCAGCGGCGTCCCTGCTGCTGGGCGGGGCTTCCCCTGGGAGTTGCTGCATGACGGACAGGCAGCTGGGACTGCCCGCATTCCGCCCACTCCCGGGTCCTTCATGTAAGATGGCTTCGCAGGTCCGCTGGTCACGTGAGCGATGCGAAGGAGGTCATTTTCACCTTTCAGGCGAAAATGAAAAAATGCGACTCCAGCACTACCCACGGTCGTGAGAGCACCTGGTCAGCCGGGACATCATGCAGTACAGCGGCTCGTGAACGGGGGAGGGAGCGTGCTTAATACGCTTTAAAAATGCCATGCGAAAAGGGTCCAAGTCCAGACTTTAAAGGAACTATCCAAAGTGCTGAAACTATTTGAGGTTGAGTTCACCTAAGATCGCTTCCTTAAAGTTCAGACTAAAACCTGGCAAAGTTTCAGCATCTCTCTGAGATAGAAGCCACCACTGCCCCCCTCCCAGTATACATGTCTCTTCCCTGTCTTTATGAATAGACGGGTCAGCAGCCTCTTTACCACTTGGTATTGTGCTTTTCTCTTATTCTACAAGCTCATATTGAGTTCCTTTAATTCTAATGTGTATGACCATGTTCTCAGAGCACTGTGTATGTAGTTACATGACTATGGCATGGTAGACCACAAGCTGGGTTTTTTAGGAGATTACAAAGGTGACATAGTAGGTCTACCTGCCTATTGCTGTCTTGAATAACATGGAGGCATTTTCTGTGAGTGATCTATGAATGCTGATGGATTGTTAGCGTGGGTTTGCTGGTGTTTCTACAGCTGTTGACACGGCATTGCCTCCATTGGTGATTGAGAAGATCAGAACCATATCATATCATCAGCAGTGCTGATATATAAAGTTCCCGGGATAACTCTGTAAAGTAGGGGTGGGAAACATATGGCCCTCTAGATCATATTTGACTTTGGTTCCCATAAGCCTCAGCTAGACTGATCAGTTGTGAGGGGATAGCTCCAGTTTAAAATAGCCCTAACACCCTTCATTGCCAAAACATTTATCTTCATAAGGACGTCTCACTAAATAGGCACAAAGATTAAATGTGCATATAAACTCTGAGCTCACTGGCTAGGGGCCCGTCCCCCATATATTTATCAGAACCCCTGGAACTCAGTTGGAACTAAATGCACATTTATTCATCATTATTACCATCATTTTACATATCTACTCATTAAAAATTTACTGTTGAAATCTGTTTGTACTGCAACACTGTTTTCACATTAAGAACAAGTGCTCATTTATTTTAGACTCAGCAAATCTAATGATTACATTTAAGATCTTATTTAATGACACCGTCAATCCAGCTCTAAAGTGTCTTTCATAATTAAATACTTAAGAATAATGGTTGCATGCAGGTTTCTTCCAATTTAATTTGAAGTCTGCTGCATGTTTTATTTAGCTGTGTGCTGCAGGCTGGAAACTGGGCCTGGAGTGTGGGAGAAAAATGCAAGTGACTTTTATTTATTTGTGTATTTGCAGATATATGACCATTTTTTAACAAGAAATGGAAAAGTCTTCAAAATTCACACATAAATAAAATACTAGAATAAACATGTAAACATGTTTTAAAATTTGTAAAAATGCACAAGATAGCCAGCCAGGGATAGTAGATGAGTGTTGGATTGGGACACTGGGAGACCAGAGTTGGAATCTCTGCTCAGCCATGGAAACCCAATGGGCAAGTCACACTCTCTCAGCCTCAGAGAAAGGCAAAGGTAAACCCCTTCTGAACAAATACACCAAGAAAATCTTGTAATAAATTCGGCTTATGGTTGCCATAAGTCAGAAATGACTTGAAAGAATACAACAACAAAAATACACAATCATCAATAGAAAAATCAGTAATAAAAGGCTAACCTTTCTCTTCTTTTAGAAAGGAAGTCCCTGTAGTAAAAAAAAAAATCAAAATCTTATCTGAAAACAGTTTATTGTCGTCAACTACCATAAAGCTGACTTTGATCCTATGGATGAAAGACCTCAAAGTCATCCTATTCTCAACAGCCTTGCTTAGGCATGGTCTTGCAGAGTCAAGGCCATGACTTTCTTGATTGAATCTATCCATCTGTGATGCAATCTTCCTCTTTTCTTACTGTTATCTGCCTTATCAAGCATTATTGCCTTTTCCAGTGAGTCATTTTTTTTCATGATACACCCAAAGTACAACAGTCTCAGTTTAATCTTCTTGGCTTTTTGGGAAAGTTCAGGCTTGATTTGTTCTGGGACCATTTATTGGTCTTTCTAACAATCCATGGTATCCATGGAACACTTCTCCAACACCATATTTCAAATAAATTGATTTCCCATCACCTTTCTTCACCAGTTTTTTTTAATTTTTTTTTATTAAAGATTTTAATTAAAAATTAAAAAAATCCCCCTCCCCACTTCCAGGCATATTTTCCAGTTGAATCTGCACGTTTTCATTCTGTTCATACATAATTACTACTTGCTCAAAGAATTTGTTACATCTTACATCATTACACAGTTGTTTTGTTACATTGTCTTGCTGCCTTGTTACATTACTTTGTTACATTGTCTTGCTACATTGTTACATAGATTACTTACAAACTTTCTTTATACTTTATTCTTTGCTTGTACTATATATTTATCCAATCCAAAACTTCTCTCCATTCCCTTTCAAAGTTCTGGATAGGTTTATTTCTCAGAGAAAATATTAACTTTTCTGTCTCTACCATATCCAGGACTTTTAGTTTCCATTCTTCTATATCAACATATTTCCTTTCTTTCCAGTATTGCGCATATATCAGCTTGCAGCAGTTATCAAATACAACAATGTCTTCTGATGAGATCTTATTTCTCTTTGTTGCCCAAGCATATTTAACAGATAAAATTCTGGCTTCATTTCAAAATTTACATTATAGATTCTTTGAATTTCATCATGTATTCCCTTCCAGAA
Organism: Ctenosaura bakeri; assembly: GCA_948474755.1. Lineage (NCBI taxonomy): Eukaryota > Metazoa > Chordata > Lepidosauria > Squamata > Iguanidae > Ctenosaura > Ctenosaura bakeri. Next base: position 193,511 of record CAOLHI010001428.1, on the reverse strand, counting down.
TTTCCTTGCTATCTTACAAGACCACCACATACGATAAAATGATCCCACCTTTTCATCACATTTCCAACATCTTACATTTCCATTTTTAGTTATTTTTTGCAATCTTTCTGGTGTCATATACCATCTATGTAACATTTTGTAAAAATTTTCTGTTAAGTTTAGGCTTGGTGTAAATTTTATATTTGTCCTCCATGCCCTCACCCATATTTCTAGTTCAATTGGGTGTCCAACATTTTGTGCCCACCTAACCATTGTATCTTTAACTACCTCTGATTCCATTTCTCTTCACAGCAAAAGTTTATAAAATTTAGAAATTCTTTTCTTCTGGTCCCCCCTCATAAATAAATCCAGTTCATTTTCTTTTCTCTCAAATCCGTATAATTTTTGATTCATTTTAAATCTCTCTTTGAGTTGTCTCCATGGGAACCAGTTAAATTCATGCCCTGCAGCTTTTAATTCTTCTTCTATACACATTCTTGGTTTATCTCCTTTCTGTTTCAGCAACTCTTGATAGGTTAGTGAATTTGCTTGTTTTGTTAGAGCAATTTTGTATGTTTCTTGAGGTGAGATCCACATCAGGAGTCTTCTATAAAATTTATGCTTTATTTATAACCAATCTTTCAATAGTGTCTTCCGAAAACAATGGTTATTAACTCTTCATTCACTGTTATTTTATTTTATCATAGCATAGATATCTGTGCCATCCAAACCTATTATTTATTCCTTCCAGTTCTTTGATTGGTATATTTTCTACTTGTATCCAATCTTTAACCATTTCCAAACAACATTCTTGATAATAGATTTTTAGTGCTGGTACATCAAAGTCTCCTCTTTCTTTTGCATCTTGTAATATTTTAAATCTTATTCTTAGTCTTTTCCCTTGCCAAATAAATTTTCGTAATTCTTTTTCCCATTCTTTAAAAATCTTTTCTCTTCCTATTATTGCTAAGTTCTGGAAGAGAAACATAAGCTTTTCTAGTAAGGACATTTTAAAAGCATTTATTCTTCCCAGGGGAGACAGATTTAAATTCTTCCATCTTTCCATTTCACCTTTAATCTCCTTCCATTTCTTCAAATGGCTGTTATCAAGTAATTCTTGATTTTTTGTTATCATAATACTTAAGTATTTTACTTTCTTAGTTAATTGGTTAACTTAGTTAATCTTAAGTATTGGTTAACTTAATTGGTTAATTAATTGGTTAACTTAGTTAATCTTAAGTATTTTACTTTCTTAGTTAATTGGTTAAGTTAGTTAATCTTCAGGTCTGCTTGTTCTTTTTTTGTCATATTTAATGTTATCATCTTTGTCTTTTCTCTATTTATCTTATATCCTGCCATTTGTCCCTAATTTTGTAACATGTCAATCAGTGGCTGAATTGATTCTTGGGGTTCCTCCAAAAATATAATTACATCGTCAACGAATACATTGTATTTTATTTCCTTAGTCTTAATTTTCAAACCTCGTATCTGAAAGTCTTGATTTATTGCAATCAGCAATGTTTTCAATATGGTTATAAATAATAATGGTGATAAAGGGCACCCTTGCCACACCCCCTTATTTATAACAAAACTTGTCGTTGTATCTCCATTTATAATTAACTTTGCTGACTGATCCTGGTAAATCATTTCAATCCATTTACAAAAAACTTCTCCCAGGTCATATTCTTTTAAAACTTGGTGCAAAAATTCCCAGGAAACGTTATCAAAGGCTTTTTCTGTATCCAATAAAATAAAAGCTATCTTCTTCCCTGGGTTTTTATCATAATATTCAATCACATCCAAAAATGTTCTTATATTGTTCTTCATGTATCTGCCTGGAAGAAAACCTGTTTGACCTTCATGAATCCTGTCCTTTAGTGCATGTCTCAAACGTTTTGCCAATATTGCCACCAGTATTTTGTAATCTATATTCAACAAGGAGATTGGTCTGTAGTTCTTAACTTCTCTTTTATCCTTATCTTCCTTAGGCATCAAGACAATATTTGCTTCTCCCCAGGATTGTGGTTTCCCATAATTTTCTATTTCTTTCAAAGTTGCTTGATATGGATGAATTAATTCTTTTACAAAACTTTTATAATATAACACCGTAAAACCATCTGGTCCTGGTGCCTTATCCATTTTCAAATCCCTTATAGCCTCTTCTATTTCACTAACTGTTATTGGTTTATTTAATTGTTCCTGTTTCTCCAATGATATTTTTGGGATTTTAACCTTGGAGAGAAATTCAGACCAATTTTTCTCTTTTCGATGCAGGAAATTTTTTTCATTAAATAATTTTTCAAAATATTCTTTAAACTTCTGCTTTATCTTCTCATGTTGAGTAATCATCTTCTTCCCATTTTTCAGTTCCACTACAACATTCCTCTCTCTCTTCTTCTTAAGTTTATATGCTAACCATTTCCCGATGTTGTTAGCTTGTTCAAATTGAGTCAGTTTCAACTGTTTCATCTTTTTTTCTATTTCCTCCATTGTATTCATCTTTATCTCTTCTTGTATTTTCTTTATCTCCACTTGTAATGAGTTCTTCAACGTCAACGTTTTCTCTACATTCTTTTTTTTTCTTGAAGTTTGGTCATCAGCTCTTGATGTTTCTCTCACTTTTTCTTAATCTGGATTTGTTGTTTTTGTATAAAAAAGCCTCTCATCACAGCCACCAACCAGTTTTTACAACCATACACAGAAATTGCAAATACAATGTCATGGACAATTTTAACTTTAGTATTCAATTTTATATCTTCACACTTCAAGATCTTGTCTAGTTTCTTCATAGCTGCTCTTCCAAGTCCTAACCTTCTTCTGATTTTTTGACTGCAGTCTCCATTTTGATTAATAACCAAGCCAAAGTAGAGAAAATCTTTAATTCATCACCTGCTTTAAAGTTATATAAATCATCTCTGATCATTATTTTTGTTTTCTTAATGTTCAACAGTAAACCTGCTTTTACACTTTCTTCTTGGCACGCCTCTACAACAGTGCCAGGACTGTTGTCACCACAATACTCTATGGAGTATTTCTGAAGGGACAAAATGAGTGCTTGGTACCTCATTGGACTAACAGTGCAATTCTATATGTGTTTACCTAGGGCCCAAGTTCATATTGAAAATCTAAAGGAGGAGAAGGCAGAGAGAAGAACAACCCAAGTTCAAAACCTCCTCAAGCCCTGATAGGTTCCTGCTAGAGGCGAGAAGCAGAAAGGGAATCTTTTGTTTAGTTTTATTTTTCCCAGTCCCTCTACATAGCTTCCCTTTTGCTCCCATTTCAATTTATTGTACAGAAACAAACCAGATCAGTCAGGGAATGAAAATTCTCAAATAGTTCATGAGAAGATGAATATATTAGCTTTCTCCCTGTGGCTGGACAAAACAAATAGTTCTGCAGAGTATTCTCCTCATATTCAAGCATCCCAAAGTGTTGAAAAGGACTTATTTTAAAGAGAAAAACACATGGTTTTTGGTGCAACACCCCACCCCCTCTTCATAGAAAATAGGTTTTCTGCTGAGGAAACAGTGCTATTTGTATGGTAAACCCATTTCTGTGTTTTTCCTCTGCAAAATAATTCCTCTGCAACATTTCAGGGCATTTGAATATCAGAAGAAAAATGTCCAAAATTCTAGCTGGTCTATCATTCTTCTCAGTGGAGTATCCTGACTCTGGAAAAACCTATTTTCCACCTGGCAATGAATAATTACAAATATTTATTCCCTCTGTTGGTCAGCATCTGAGCTAGTCCAAATTTTCCTTAGTGTTGGAAAGAAGTTGGAGGCTAAATGGGCTATAGTTCCAGTGAGCCAACAGGTACTTCGTCTGTATTACCACATCCCCATTTTGCCTTCTTTTGAAGTCAGAAGTTCCAATTCAGAAAGAAACCACATCAGAAACCTCTACTAGTATCTTGGCAGGGCTTGAAGAAGATATCCAAGATGAAATTTCCCTCTCTAAGCTGAATAATATTTATGACAATCAGAGGCAGGGATTTCTGACTCCTCACCTCCAAAATACTCTCCTGATGTTGTGGGATTGCTGCCTTAGTTACATAGTATAAGAACTGTATAAGCAAGCTTTTAGTTCTCAATTTATATTAATGACCAAAGTCAGCACAGACACTTAACAGACCATCTGTTCAAATTCTAACAATTAGAGGAATTAAATAGAGTTTTATCCTACCTCCTTATTCAACTTACCCCTTTCAGATTTACCAGTATCTCTTACTACAATGAAATCTCATCTCCAAAAGCTGGTGTTACAGAGGATAACAAGTCACTATTCATTAACAATCTGTGTTTTTTCTCTCCCTCTATGACAAATTTCACAAATTAAGTGGAAAATTTCTAAAACATTTCAGTAGCACCAGAACACCACACAATTCCATGGCTACCCAGCAACTTCCCCAGGAAGGCTCTTAGCCATTGGTGAGGGAGCAAGGAGGAAATTCGGATAATAAACTTGTGGTTGATCTCAGCTAGAAGGGGAAAGAAATAAGGTGCACTCACAAAGGCTGTGCATTTTCCTTTCCTTTCCCTCCCCCTCTAAGGCCAGATCAGCAGCATCTTTACTATCTGAATTGCCTCCTCCTTCCCTCTCTTCCCACTGGTAAATAGTAGCAGCAGTGGCCTCTCCCAGGGTTTGACAGCCAGAGCAAGGAGACTTTGTACAGGGCATAAGGCCTAGAGAATAGCCACCTATGCCAGATCCATAAAGAGACATATGCACATGTAAGTTACACTTACACTAACAGAATGCTGTATACTGTAGGAACCGTAGGATGACTAAAGTAACAAACCTCTCAAAGGAAAGACCAAATATAAACCATGGCTAAAGAGTGAAGTCATTGAACAAGTGCACTCACATGAATATTTTGGCCTACAACTTCAACCTATGCTTAACTTGTTTGTTAACAGGGAGGACTCACTAAGTAGAGATAAATATTTTCTGAGTGTTATCCTCTGTTTTTATTACATGAAAGGAGAGAAGGGTGTTCTGGTTGTTATCTAGGTGTACCAGGTGAAGGGCTAACTCACATCCTATATGGAGCACAAACACTGTTTACAGACCATTTGAGTATGTATAAGAAAGTTCAGGCAAGTTTTTGTTTTTGTTTTTTAATTTTATTTTTATAAACAGAAATCCAAAAAATTAATTCATGATACCAGTTATATTGTTATATAATATTCTAGATAGGAAATAATAATAGAACAAACAAAGATACATTAAAGAATTATCTCAGTTCATAGCATCTTCCATCCTGTATGCTATATTCTATATTTTATGATTTCTCACCTTACTATTCATCTCGGCATCACTAATTAATTTCCTAAATATAACTAAAATATTATATACAGAATAATAAACAAACAAACAAATAAGCAAAATGTTGAAAATGCCAAAAGAGCATAGGAACATTTCATCATATGTGGTGGAGTTGTCAAAAGGTAAAAAAAATTCTGGGATCAGATGCACAAAACACTAACAGAGACTTTCAAAACACAGATCCCATTCACCCTGAAAATATTTCTTCTGAACATACTTCATGACTTAGAACCTTTGTTTCTTAGGAAATATAGGAGAATTCTCCTATACCTAGTCACAGCAGCTAAACTACTCTTAGCCAGATTATGGAAAGACCAAAATATACCATGATTGAGCAATGGTTGATAGAAACCATTGAGATGAAGAAAAAAGATCTCTTAACCTGTAGAATAAAAGGGAACTAGATAAAATAACAAATCAATGGCATCCAGTTACAGAATTCCTCAGACACAAATGGGGTAAATTAATTGTTGATTAAATTACCACTAAATCCTGTTTAAACATGCCATATTTTCCCCCTGGGTTTTCACACTCTAATATATTATGTTACATTGATGTCTTGCTACACCCAAAGGAGTAGGGTAAAAAAGAGGAATAGGAGTGCAGAGCGCAGAACAAACTGTGTAGAGTTTTTACACTATAGGGAAGTGTAGTATAGACAATTGCTTCTGTTTTTCCATTGAGGGTTAAGAACAAATTTAATTTTATTATACTTTATATAATATTTTAGTTATACTCAGGTAAGATTTTTAAGGATGGTACTGGCACTTTCAAGATATATGGTAACAGCTCCTCTAAATTTATAATGAGAATCATATGTCACAGCAGATACACTAACAGAAGCAGGTACTTTGATATGGATGTGTCTAAAATCGAACGCCTCTACCAACGTGCCAGCTAACTTTTTTTTTCTAAATTTATTGAGAATTTTCAAAATACATACCAAACAAAACAAAGGGAAAATAAACAAATTATAACAACAAATACAGAATAAAAGCAAAGAAAAAGAAAGCATAAAAAAAGAAATACAGTTCTTCCTCCACATTCATGGGTTTGACCCTCATGAATTTGATTATTTGCAAGGTGTCCACTTGCCTCCCCACCACATTCTCCCTCTCCCATTCTCTGGCCTTTTGTCCAGGTGCACTGCCTTGGCAAAAGACAAGCAAATGGGAGGCAAAAAGGTTCGTGGGTGCACAAGCCTTTCCCCCTATATTTAACTATACCAAAGTCTCATGCAATTGTTTCACTAGCAAGGTTTAATATGGTGCACTTTCAGTTGCTGAAAGGATGATATGGAGGAATTCGTATTGCCTTACAGAGAAATGCTCCCTATGGTTCTGGGAATATAATTTATTTCATTGTAAATATTATCAGAAGGCCAGAGGCATGTTGATCCATTCAATATTGGTATGCTTTCCAAGCCATTCCAATGAGCTGTTATTTTCAATGTATGTAGAAGGGGGAGATATTAAAGTTGCCCTGAAGGTTGTGATGGTTTTAAAGGTAGTTTTGCAATCCAGACCAAAGAGGAGAGAAGTGACTTCGTCCTGGAGAGAAGTGACTAGCGGGGTGCCACAGGGTTCTGTCCTAGGCCCAGTGCTGTTCAATATTTTTATCAATGACTTGGATGAAGGAATAGAGGGCATGCTGATCAAATTTGCAGATGATACCAAATTGGGAGGGGTTGCTAATACGCCAGAGGACAGGATCAAAATTCAAAATGACCTGGATAGATTGGAGAGCTGGGCCAGGGCGAACAAAATGAAATTCAACAGAGAGAAATGTAAGGTCCTACACTTAGGCAGAAATAATGGAATCCACAAATATAGGATGGGGGACACGTGGCTGGATAGCAGTACGTGTGAAAGGGATCTAGGAGTCTTCATAGACCACAAGCTGAACATGAGTCAGCAGTGTGATGTGGCAGCCAAGAAAGCCAATGCAATTCTTGGCTGCATCAATAGGAGTATGGTGTCTAGATCGAGGGAGGTACTGGTACCACTCTACTCTGCTTTGGTTAGACCCCATCTTGAATACTGTGTCCAGTTCTGGGCACCCCAATTCAAGAAGGATATTGACAAGCTGGAGCAAGTCCAGAGGAGGGCGACCAAAATGGTGAGAGGCCTGGAAGCCAAGCCCTATGAGGAAAGACTTAGAGAGCTGGGTATGTTTAGTCTGCAGAAGAGGAGGCTAAGGGGGGACATGATAGCCAGGGTTTAAATATTTGAAGGGAGGCCACGTAGAGGAAGGAGGGGACTTTTTTTTGCTGCTCCAGAGACCAAACAAGGAGCAATGGATTCAAGCTGCAGGAAAGGAGTTTTTACCTGAACCTCAGGAAGAACTTCCTGACAGTCAGGGCTGTCCGGCAGGGGAAATTGCTGCCTCGGAGTGTAGTGGAGTCTCTTTCCTTGGGGGTTTTTTAAAAACAGAGGCTTGATGGCTATCTGTCGGGATTGATTTGAGGGTGTTCCTGCATGGCAGGGGGTTGGACTGGATGGCCTGTGGGGGTCCTTCAATTTCTGAATTTCATGATTCTATGATTTTTATGATTCTAAACAGTTGTCTAATTTGATACTTATTGCAGCTACGACTAATAATATTGTGAGGTTTCTAGACAGTACTATAGTTCTTTATTGCTTTGGACAGACTTTTTCTGAAAACCCATATGGTCAATGGACTGAATAAATCTATCTTCTACTATTTTCTTGCCCTTTCCACCCAAGTGTCTGCAGAAAGAATCCACAGCACTTTTTGTTTGCTGTGAGTAGCTGACTCATTTACAGATGGATAAGCTTAGTAGAGGATCTTGCTGCTGTTGGGACAGGGACTTTTGACAGTTGGGTGGTATTTAATCTGAGAGTTACTGGCCAACATCCTTCCTGTGTTTGTATTGATCTATTTAATCATTTTTGCTGCTGCTGTGAAACAACTGTGGCATAAAGGCTAAAATATTAAACTGTAGCAGGCCCTTGAGCTGGCTGTACAGGGAAAAGATGTTTCCTCCAAAATAGTTTATTAACATATCATCTAGCTAGAAGTAAGATTTAAAAAAGCTTTCATGCCTATTTTCTATTGACAAAGAGGCATTTGATGGACAAAGTATCACATGTTAAAAACTGTGGTTTTTTTATTACTGAGATCCAACAATAAAATAAAATTTATTATCTATACTTTAGCCCAGTAGGTATCATACATGACCCTAGGCAAGTCCTATTTTTGTTTTAATAAACACAGAATTTTTTAAAAAAATACACATTTTCCGCTTCTCAAGAAGAGACTTACACTAATTTCAGAGACCTCTCCATCAAAAATCTGAATATCAGGCTTGAGCATTTTCATTAAATGCAATACATCAAAGCAATGGTTGTCACATCCTTTCTCTGGAAATTAAATTTTCCCAAAAGTTCTTTTTAAAGCCATCATTTTTGTCTTCCCAAGCAGGAATTGACTGCTAATTTAAATTTTTTAAAAAAGGGAAAGACCCAAAATCTAAGACTTTAGTGACTTGTTTGGAGAATTCTGTCAACCCATCCACCTCACTGTTCCAAATGGTAGCAACAAAGAGCTTTTCCACTACACCAGGTTTTCCCAACATCCTGTGGAATTTGAGGTTTCCCTTTAAAAGGGGGTTATTTAGAATTCTCAGTCAGAGAGCTCTTTGGCCCCCAAAGGGAAAACCCAAATTCCCAAGGATGTTAAAGAGGAATAAATCATTTAAACAGTGAGTGGAAAACCAAAGCCGGGTTTCTTTTTTAAATTTCCCTTTTTCCTTTAAAAAAAACAAAAAAACCCCTTGTCAGGGCCATCCATCATGTAGAAAAAATCTATTACTATGTCCATACTTCAGGCTGTGTTTGAAGGACTAAAAAGTGGCCCAATGTTGTTATATCATTTTTCGGGTAAGAAAAAAATATGAGTGCTTTTCAGAATCCCGTTATTCAATTTCCTCTTGGGGTTTTTTTGAGGGGAAAAGGGGGGCAGAATTCTCACAGTGACTATAGCAGCAGTGCAATTTATTAAGAAACAGAGGACATTATAAGAAGTGAAAGAAATCAAGAAAAAAATTGAGACTAACACTGCAGATGGAAAGACAAAAGCATCTACTCACTAGGAAATAGGAGAAAAATTAATACTTATTTCTCATAGATCAGGTCTACCCATCTGGTGGTTAGGCATCAAGAGCTACCAAAAACTGTTGATGAGGTCTCCAAACAAGCAGGGCTTTTTCCTTAAACAAAGTGGATGGTTTTAACAGAAAATTTGTAGAGTTCAAAATCAAAGTGAGGAAAAGTTTTTTTTCCCTTTTTGCTCCCCAACCCACAAATAACGAGTTTGGAAAGAGTTTTGGGGTTGAACTAGGGCAATTTATTAATATGCCTAATTAACATAAAGGGGTGAACTTAAACATGAACTTAAACTTGATCTTAAGCTTGACCGTGAACTTGAACTTGCATTTTATAAACCTGAGGAGATGGGGGGGGTCAACAGCATCTTCGGACTAGGGTCAAGAGGCAGCTCCCGACCTTTCCCCCTAGCCCGTTGGGCGAAATACCAGGCCCCAAAGCCAACCCGCCAAGTTGCATGATGACTTTTGGCCAGCCCTTGTCTAAGGTGAGCCCCAAGGCCCCCCCCCCCCCCGCTGCATAGCAAGTGGGGTGATTCCAGGGCCCTCCTCAAGGATAGGATTTATCCTCCCCCCAAAAAGGGGTGCCAAAATAACTTTAAACCCTAAAACCCCCCCATCCCGGCCACGGATAAGGGCAAGCGTCTGCTTAGTCCTTATCCCCCCACCCCCTTAGAATCTAGTCCAGCCCCCTTTTGCAAATCCTGTAGAAAATCTCGTCGCCCTCTGGTGACAAGTGTACGCCATCATGTCAATACAGCTCTTTTTTTATAAACAGTATCAGTGCAAGGGATGCAATAGCCCCAAGCCCTGTCTCAAGGCAAAGCGAATCACCCTGTTCACCCATCTGCGGGCGCTTCTCTGTGTCGAGGGTCAGCGCCCCCTCCCCATATCCGGCTTTGAACCGATGCAGACCAAACAATACTAGCGTGAGGCCATGTATCTTGGATAGGCCGCATAACCTGACAGGCCTGTATCCCAAAGGGCCCTTTTCCCTTTTTCAGCAGTCCAAGGTCATTACCAGCCAGGTGAATGACCAGCACATCCGGGGGAGGCCCACTGCACTCCCTGAGCAAGATAGGTAGCAAGCCATGCCACTGTGGCCACTCTTGCCAAGCCAGCGTACGGATGCCCAATCACCTTTGCGAGCATACTGCTTTGCCCAGAAGATGAAACTGTAGCCACAGATCAACTCGCTTCCTCCTTTCCAAAGCAGGTCAATCTGAAAGGAATCAGAATGTTAATGCAGGTCAATTGGCCTGACATAGTGTCGGAACGCCAAGGACTCCCACCTCCCAAATCCCCCCATGCCATCCGGGGTTCATGCTCATCATTGCTGCAGTGGAGGCTCCCCCAATCCCCCAAGGCGTGTGCCAAACTTAACACCGTGCGGGCTCAATTGTAGCAGGGCCTTCTTAGTAATGGTTCAGAATTGACACTTAGTGAGCGTGGGTGTATCTGCATCCCAAAAAAGAAGCCCCGCATGCATCCCTCTGCTGGCATTATATGCTTTTAAGCGCCCTGGCTAAACACCGGGCGCATCAGAACAGCCCCGGGAAACCAACAGCACCCCATTTGGCCGGGATCTGTCTTTGATCCTCTCATAAGCAAACAAAATGTCACTCGCCCCATGTCAGGTCCCGAAATTCCACGGTCCTGCCATACCTATCCCCCCTTTACTCTGAGCAACCAGCTTGCTTACTCTTCCTGCCCCAAAATTACAGTGAGGGCCGCTGCATGGAACAAAAGAGCCTCATATGCTGAGGAACACCAACTGCCCATGCACCGTCCAAACCCCTTAAGGGGTGCAAATCACTAGTGGGATCCGGTAAACCTTTAAACCCTGGGCAAAGGACAAGGCGAACATCGAAAAACGATGGATGAGGGGGGAGACCTGTGAGCTTAAAGGGCCACGTAAGCTGCAAAATGCAGTCTACCGGGACCAGCCACGCATCCTTTAACCATTGGACTTACGAAAACTGCTGAATTCCCCCAAACCACCCTGCTGTAAGCGCTGGGCGCGATTGACCAACCCATCATCCCCATTACTTTACCGACCGAACTTCCACAGGTCGGAGGGCCTTGGTTCTTGCACGGCTGCCGTGTCTGTTGCCAGCTCTATTAAAATTTCCCCCGTGCCCAGACGTGAACAGCTACCTGGAAAAAACTCCATAAACGTAAGATCAAATGTAAGGCCCACTTCCGCCCAGTTCTGGGTCATCCTTGAGCACCACCTGCCTCTGCAGTGTTGTGTTCATCAGGAAAGCCCTCCTGCAGAGGAGACCAGATATCCACAAACTTGAGCCTAAATAAAATGGCCCAGGGACATTGATGAGTCAAAAGGGATTTATTTCTGAGTACAGTAACTCAATAAAATTCACAAAACCTCCCCCCCAAAATGTGCCCCCCAGGCTACCATGGTCATCTTTGTTTCATAGTGTAACTAGGCAGAAGCAGTTATAGATAATGCGAATTTTTGTATAAAAATGTTGTGCTTATTAGCGATGTTAAAGTACTGGTTATACATGGCGGTACAAGTGAGAAAAATGAAAAGGCCCGCGAATTGGTAATTAAAGTCAAACCAAAATTTTGTTGTGTTGTATTAAGCAGACTCTGACTATATGATGAACTTCTCAGTCCATTTATCTAGGTACCCATCTTGCCTGTTCATGTTCCTGGGTCTGCTACAATGCAATTAAATTTGATCGGAAACCTTTAATTTGGATATGGCATCAATTGTGTGCATGTGTTATTGTTTCCCGCATTCACCACCTCATAGTTATCCCCTCAGTGAGCTCGCCACCATACGTCTCTGTTGTCAATAAATTAATGGTTTAGGTAGCTTTGGGTAGGAGCTGATAGCTACTGAAATAAAATTGTTTTCCTGCAATTCAATATGATTCCCGATGCCAGAAAAAACTGAGGAATGGGGGTATGAATGAAAAGCATACTACCCCGAGCTAATGAACTAGCAGCTGTTCTCATCTGACTTCCCCCCCTCCATTCCTGCTTAACCTTCTTAGCCAGAGAATCTTTAAACCCCGGATTCAGACAGTGGTATGAAAGACTCAAGGTTGACTAGATGCCACCCCCTCCTTGATGAGCCTGCTGCTGACTACCTGATCTGGTTTTGGGACTCAAGGTTACTAGATGCCACCCCCATCCTTGATGAGCCTGCTGCTGACTACCTGATCTGTTATTGAGTGAGACTAAGTGGACATCTCAGAACATTAAGGTTATGGGAGGAGAATAGGGGGGGAAGAAAAGGAACAAAATCCCATCAGGCCCTGAACTGGTTGGCTGCAGTAACAAAATTGCCGTCAGGTGAACCAATAATCTCTGTGGCCACCGAAGTTTCTGACAAACGCTTTCCTGTAAAATGAATACATTGTAGTTAATTCAATCACACCATTGAGAAAGGGATGGCATGTCCATCGGCTAGCCGGTTGGTTGGTTAATCTTTACCACAGGAGGTGCTGGGAAGGAACCACTAGGAAAGGGGCCCGTGGATTAGGTGAAAGGCTTGAATGTGAATTTGAACCCGTTATTTCTGCAACGGAAGAAAGGGGAGACACAACATTAGACTTTCATGATTGAAAAAAAAACGGCCATCCTGAACATGTGTGTGTATACCTAATTCCTTGTAAAACGGCTCCGCCATAACCATGGTGCAATTAGAAGCTAAGTCAGTGCGCAGGTAAACCTCAGGTTCTATATATATATATATATATTGTTTTGTTTTGCTTGTTTTGTTTCGTTTTGTCCCCAGGTAGCCTTGTGCAGTTCACTGTCTGGCTTTCTATCAACGATGTAATCTGTTACAGGGCTGTCGCCGGAGTTACTGCGTGCTTATGAAGTATGTGGACTAATATGAAGTGCTTTAAAATGAAGCCTATTAGTCGTAACAGTGTTAATAAACTAAAATGTATGCCACTAGCAAGCGGGCATTGAACCAATTATTACAGCCCTCATCTTTGGTCCTTGCACACAAGCATAAGGTCAAAGCAAGGAAGCTGGCAATCCTAACAGTTACAGCGCTGCTAAAACTGCTTACCAAACATTATGACCCCTACCGAGGTGACAACCCTATCATCAACAGGGAGATATGCCTTTTCTAGTATCAGAAGAATTATCCAATTTGAAAGTAAAGTGGGCAAAGTATCCTGCAAGCATCTCACAAGAAAGTATAATTTCCTTAGGGGTGCACTGGATGCACTCTGCCAAGTCTGTCATAGAAGGATGCTCACTCTTACCTTTATAAAGCCTTATAAAACCCTATTGAGTGTATAGGCACCCACGCGGCTGCCGCCTTCCCAAAGGGGCGCTGGCTGTATGCCCTTGGATGCTCCAAAGGGTTGCCTGGAAGCCGTCAGCCCGGCTGGAAAGCCTGCGCCCTAAAAGATTCCTGTCGCTGGACAAAGCCCCCCCCCCCAGTGGAAGCTGCCCAGCTAAGATAACAGACTATCTCGACCTCAATGTGTCAATTAGTCACTGCTCCCAGTGAGCCAGGCAGGCGCTCGCCCCTGGCCTCGCAAAAGGGAGTCCCCCCACCACAAGGAAAGTAAAGAAATGTGGCTGGGAGGCGAAAGAACCAGAAGAAAAATCTGGCCTCCAGGGGGGAAAAAAAGGGCCCCCCCTCACTTAACAGCCGTTCCCCGCTATCGGTGCCACCTGCTACCCCTGCTGGACCCAAACGAGCGACCTTACCTGCCCCCCCGCCAGTACATCGTCCCCTCTGCTTGCTCGGGCCTGTTGTGGACCCCTGAGTCACCTACCTGGGCAGCCGCAGTTGGCAACAGCCAGCTCCGCCGGGAAGAGACTCCCGTGCGCAGCGCGTCCCCCACAAGAGTCGGGAGAAGGTCGCGGCTGAGCAGCGGTGCAGGAATCGGGGCTACGGAGCCAGGCCCAGCCGCCCAGCCTCCTCGGCCGCTGAGAAGGGCCGCCGCCGCTGAGAGCGGGGAGGCCACGCAGGAATCGGGGCTGCAGAGCATGGTCCCAGCAGACCAGCTCCTCGGCCAGACAAGCGCAGGGAGGCTGCGAAGGAATCACCAGGCCAGCCTTCCCCCCCCGCCGAGGAGGGCCGCCGCCGCCGAGAGTGGGGAGGCTGCGGGGAACCCGCAGGCCAGCCTCCCCGCCCGCCGAGCAGGGCCACTGCTGCCGCAAGCGGAGAGGCTGCGCAGGAATCGGGGCCACGGAGCATGGCCCCGCAGCCCCCCGCCCTCTGCGAAGGGCCGCCGCCGCCAAGAGCGGGGAGGCCGCGGGGGAATTAGCAGGCCGGCCCAGCTACACGCCGAGCTGGGCCGCCGCGAGCGGGGAGGCCGCGCGGGAATCGGGGCAGGCCAGCCCCCCGCCCGCCGAGACGAGCCGCCGCCGCCGAGAGCGGGGAGGCCGCGGGGGAATCAGCAGGCCAGCCCACCTACCCGCCGAGCTGGGCCGCTGCGAGCGGGGAGGCCGCGCGGGAATCGGGGCAGGCCAGCCCCCCGCCCGCCAAGACGGGCCGCCGCCGCCGAGAGCGGGGAGGCCACGGGGGAATCAGCAGGCCAGCCCACCTACCCGCCGAGCTGGGCCGCCGCGAGCGGGGAGGCCGCGCGGGAATCGGGGCAGGCCAGCCCCCCGCCCGCCAAGACGGGCCGCCGCCGCCGAGAGCGGGGAGGCCGCAGGGGAATCAGCAGGCCAGCCTGCTTACCCGAATCGAATTGGGGCAGGCCAGCCACCCGCCCGCCGGGAAGGGCCGCCGCCGCCGAGAGCGGGAGGCCGCAAAAAAAAAAAGAAAGAAAGAAAGGAAAATATCACCCGGGCCAGCCCTCTCGCCCGCCAAGCAGGGCCGCCGCCACCACCGCGAGCGGAGAGGCCGCAAAGGAATTGGGCTGCGGAGCCGGGCCCCACAGAGATACACTGCATACCCCCCCGGCGAAGGAGGAGGGGAGGAACAGGCCTCTAAAGGCGCCACGTGGCACCCTCACAACCAAAACAAACATCCTCCTCCTCCTTCGCCTGGATCTGAAGAGAGGCCGAGAGAGAGGAGGGGCGGCCTTAAATACTTACGCTCTGCCCCGCCCCCTTCCATTGGCCCCCGCAAACGATCTCGTCTCGTGGGAGGGCGGCAAAGGCCGTCCCCCCACCCACCCGTGTTACTCGGGCGGTGTGGTACGAATAGTTACATGATGTAAAAAGGGTTGGTTTTAACAGAAAATTTGTAGAGTTCAAAATCAAAGTGAGGCAAAAGTTTATTTTCCTTAGTTACATGATGTAAAAAGGGCTGATAAGAATGAAAAAGAAGTGTTCAAGCATAGCCAAAGATACCATTCACAGATTGCACTGCTATTCCCTGCATCACAATTGGGCAACTGTGGAAGACTCAGGGGGCAAATTTCTCTCCTCAAGACCTTCCAAGGGCTACCAAAAATGCCACTATGACCCCCAAACATCCAAATGTTTGGAAGTCCACTTCTGTTGTTGTTGTTTTTGTTTTAGTTGTTGTTGTTGTTTAAAGCATTTTTGATGTTATAGGTATGTTACAGTATAGGTAGCCCCTGCAAGCTATTATAATGTATGCTTCTCCTTGACTTGGCATACTGGCAAAATAAACTGAGAGAAACATAGTGGGCTGCTGCTGTTACCTTTTGCAATTGCCATGGAGTGAAACCTGTGTCTCTGTGCTTAAGTGGGTGGGAGAGAAGGCTGAGCAAATGGATGCCACTACCAGAGAGAATAATGTAGTGTGGTCATTTCCTGGCATGTTGTCCCACAGAATCCAAAAGTAGCTATGGTGGCTAAAAGGAAATAAAAAATCATATTAATGTATAGGTCACTCTCTTAATAAACAACCAAAGGGCATAAAATATGTACATAAAATTTAGATCTCCAGATCACTTCATCAGACATGCTGTTTAAAAAGGAGTATGTGCAGGGGCTAATTTGAGTTAGAAGTCATGATGTCTTGAGCTGTAGAATACAAAAGAAAGAATTCCAAAGAATAGTTCAGCAGATGTTTTTCAGTGGAGTGATTGCTAAGAATGCTGGGTAGAAGAAAGATACAAGAATTTTTGAATCTATAAAATCTGGCTGCAAAGTCAGAACTGTTTCCATCCTGGACAAATAGGATTGCCTGGTCAGGGTTTCCCCAGGACCTAAGACTGCAGGACCAAAACTTATGATGACTTCTCTGTGACATCACAAAAGGCAGACCCTGGGCAGGTCATAAGGGACAGCCCTGGTGATGTAATTCAGAATGACACATTAAACATCAACCACACTTTCTGAGCACTAACCAATAAGGAATACACACACACATACACACACAATATTTCAAGATTCTTCCCTCTTGCCTTGATTGCTGAAGAGAGGTCAAGCCCTGAGACTTAAAGCCGGGCTCTGAGATCTGAGAAGCACATTGACTTCTTTAACAGCAAAAGACTAACAGAACTTAGACGTTCCATATAATAATAAGAGCAGAGATACTTCTAGATGCCATTTTATTGTTAATTTTTGATGCTACCTTTGGGCTTAGTTCTGTCAGCTTTACTTGTTATTGTCACCCACAGAGGTAAAGAGGAAACGTTTTGTCCATTATCAGGTGTACTCTCTGCATATTACTACTTCACAGAACACCAAGTTGAAAAAATGATTCCACACTAAGCTCTACCTCACATTAAATCAGACAGTTTTTCTGTGCCACCATCTCTCTATATGAACCTGTTTTTTGCAAGCTTTGTATGTAGGAGTTTGTTTTTTTAAAAAAAATTAACTCTGTATTCAGCTGGCTTTGCTAAATTCAACTGGCTCTGTTATGCAAAAACATTTTACTGTGAACAAAGGAAAATTTACTTGTTTGTTTTGGAAGAACAAAGCAAAACTTAAGAAGTGAGGTGACTCTGGGCTTGACCAGGGTAATTGAACCTTATTGTAGCTGTTATTCTGGTGAAAGACTATAGGCAAGGATATGTAAGAAGCAGAAAGAGAGATAGCATGCAAGCAATAAATTATTTTGTGGAGCTCTTTGTTATATCTGTGCCTGAACCTAACATGATAGCTGAGATTTAGTACTTGCCAGAATTGCTAAGGACACAATTTTATTCAACGACATGTCTTGGCAGATAGTATAAGACTAGCAAAATTGCCAGAAAATATCCTGTAACTGGATCATTATCATTTATGAAACATCACACAAAGGCAACATTTATGTGAAGGTTATAGCTGTTACTCACTGGGAATTAGTTTTACATCTAGTTTCAATTTTATATTAGCAGAATATTTCAATCTCTGGCCACGTTTTTGTCAGCTCAGTGGGACTGCATTTTAGTAATAATGCTACCTGAAAAGACACTACTATTTTTAATTTAATTTAACATATACCTGTTAGTCACCAGCTTGATATATAATTAAATACTGCAATAAAACATATTGAAGGCTCCTCTGTGTTCCATCCAGTTAGCATTGGACAGGATTTGTGTGTATTGATGGAAGCTTGGCACTGCAGCTCTTTAAAAAATGGGAAAGAAAATGTGCATAACAAAGGTAGTCATTTAGAATTAATTGCATGTTATTCACCATTAATTTGGGTAATCAAAATGATTCATAGGGTGTAGCAGCTCTGAGTGACTTAAGAATGCTTCATGTATGATGATTTTTCTACACAAACCAACACTGTAGAAATATTTCAGGAAGGAAAAAAAATGTTGATATTTGCTGTCCCTTTATTCTATGCTTTTTGGCACAAAGTGTCACAATTGTGTTTAAGATGACCACAATGGAAACCTTAATGGAAACAAAATCTTTGTAGTGTGTTCTTTTTTAAAAAGATGCACATTTAAATCTGTTCTAGCTGGCTGAGCACTTGTTAGTGATAGAGCAAGCCCAACTGTTAAGCAGTAGCAGAGCTTGGAGTTTGGGGGGACTGGAGGGGGCAGGGCTATGGTGTGAGGGGCATGGCCACTGTGCATGTGGGGGGCATGGCCAGGGCATGCAGGGGCATGGCTATGGGCCAGGATGCCCCAAAAACATTGCTGCCCAGGGCAAACTGCCTCTCCACCCCCCTGTACCTACACAACTGATTTTAAGTAGAATGGGGCAACAGATTTTGCAGATGGCAATGTAATTCCCACAACTGTTCTCATGAATTCTCTGCCCTTCCCCTCTGTTGGAAAAGTGGTGTGTCCCAGATGACCAATTCTGGACCCTCTGAACTAGTCTGCTGACTCAGGTGTGGTAGAGAATGCTAACTCACTGCCAGTGTAGAAGTGAGATTCAGCTGGCAGGCCAATGAGCTTCTCTATATGGACTACAGAGAGGGTGCTAACTTGTCCTTTGCCTGATAAGTTGTTGTGTCCTCAAGGTATTAGTCTAAACTGAGGGTGTAAATCTTCAATAATTTCATCCTCATATGTAAGTATTAAAAATTATTCTTATTTTCTTCCCAGTGATGAAGAAAAACAAATATTTCAGTTCCAAAATGTCCTAGGGGACTTTTCTGAAGAGAAAGACATGGGGGTTTTTTGAAGCAAAACAACAATAACCTATTTTTGCATAGCAAATATGCTTTGGAATACTCGAATAAGGACACAATGCTGTAAGAAATTATTCTTCCCACTGGGGATTCCTGACTGTCAGGAAACTCATTTTCTGACTGGGAAACAAATGCTACAGAATCTACAATATAAGGGAACAAAATGAGGCCCAACCAAATGGTCACAAAATACTAAACAAGTTCTGAGCTCTTCAAAAGCCATCACCAGCCTACATGCTAAACCAAACAGGCAGTAAAGGGCAGGGGTACGAGAGACTTAGATAAAGTTAAAGCCACAAATTTTGTAGTTGCAATGTTCTCATATGGTGTCCAAGAAAAGATTCATAAACATATAGGAATGAACTTTTGCCAGATAAAAAATAGCTCCAGCAAAACTAAACTTTTCAGAACACAGGCAAAACCATGACAGATTCCCTCCCCACATTTTCTGAAAATACAAAGACTATGTTTATTTAGATTCCCACAATTCCACACAATACACACCTGTGACTAATGATACATAGAATCTGTCTCACAAGGGATCCATGCAATCCAACCCAAGCTGAAGGTGAATACAAATAACAGTCAGATGTCATGTTTAGTATTACCATACTAATAGGAATCCATCTTCCCATTTCTGGTCCAAAATGAAACCTCCCACTGTCTGAGTAACCAGATCCCAGGATGTGAACTGAAATCTCAGGGAATTGCTATGTTTCCCTGGATTTACAAATGAGGATTTCCTTGAAGAAGGAGAACATCTGATTTCTGTGTGCAAAGTTGCTTTTAACCCTGAGCATTTATCTCCCATATCCTCCAGCATTTTGCTGATGGAAATCAGGACATATATGGCCAAGCAACATCAGAGTGTGGCCAAGATGGCAAAAGTTATTCATGAAGAAGAATACACAAACTAGGAGAGGCTGTAGCAGTTTGCTTTGGCCTAAGCATACTGAGAATTGCAAGATTCCACCCACCCCCCTCTCTTAACTACTACATTTGCATGTTGAGCTCAAGTTGCAGTAATCAGAGTAAATGAGGACAAAGGGGGAATAGAATGCAAAGAGGGAAATCAGGATATTTTAAAACCAATTGAAAAAAAAGTGGGACAGCCCTGCCAAATTGGGACAGGTGAAGGACATGGGCTAATTGTGGGAAATGGCATGAGGATAATGGGTCCAGAATTTGGACAAAACCTCACTAAGCAAGC
Organism: Ctenosaura bakeri; assembly: GCA_948474755.1. Lineage (NCBI taxonomy): Eukaryota > Metazoa > Chordata > Lepidosauria > Squamata > Iguanidae > Ctenosaura > Ctenosaura bakeri. The sequence continues at coordinate 173,363 of CAOLHI010001428.1, read as the reverse complement.
AATACAACAATCCTGAGATGGGACAGGGAGAAAGCACTTCCTGCTGGCCAGACAGGGGGCAATATGTACCCCTTAAATGAAGTATTAAATGCCTGTTCTTACACTGCACATGGCCTTACCTACAGCATCCACCACATGTGGAAAGTTTTTCCAAATTCTAGCCTGTTGCTAGTAGTCCCAGGTGCCTGGCCTTGGCTCTGAATCTCAGGACCTGTCCCCAATACTCAAATTTCCTGGTGAGAGGAAGAAACTCTGGGTGACAGCCCTGCCTTGAAAAGAAAAAAGCTCTATTGTGTGCCACTTCTGCAGACTGCTTCAAAGAGGTAGCAGTAGATTCTCCAGGAAGTCCATATGGTGTACTTATCTCTTCTTCCTGATCCCACCTCAGTGTTACTGTAGTTTCTAGCCCGGATATCACTTTGATATCAATAATTTGGCCTTCTTTACCCATTCCTCTTCATGTGCTGCGAGGTCCCTCGGACAAGCTTGCAGACAGACACGGCCGCTAATCGCTGTAATATTCCAAACAATACAGGCAGGCCAGAAATAGCCATCCCGCCGCTTCAGGAGACCTCAAAGGCAAATACTCTATTATGTATGCACGCTACTTACAAAGAACTCCCTGTCCCAAGCAGGCAGCTTGATAAGACGAATCCTCATCTGTCAAGCACTCTGTATTTGCATACTGGCTACTCCTTTGTCAATTTGGACTTAACTCAATCATTGTAAATTCTGACCTTTCAGAGGCTTTGTCTCCAGCCCGAAACTCATTGTTTTCCCCAAGTACGGACTAGCCTACAGCCACATTTTCCCCTATAAAAACCCCTTATTTGAGCACTTCATTGGATTGCTCGGATCACTCCCAAATTCCATCCTGCTTTGCTGCCGCTTTGCTTGGCAGGCCTTCCCCTCAGTCCCACGTACTGAGACTCCATACCTCCAAACTTCTGCTGCAGACTACCTGGGCTTCAGGACAGGTATAGTATTACCCAAACCAACAACTCCTCTAAAAATCCCTCTATCCCACTCCAACCTTTATTTCTTTAGTTCTCTGTGTGAGTGTGTTGCATACACTGTTTGATTGTATTTTTAATAAAACCACCATTATTATTTCAATCCTGTTTGTTCCTTGACTCGGCCTGACCCCGTAGACATTGGGTAAAAGATTCCGCTCCGTTGCCCTGCCTCTCGTATTGCTAGCTTGTGCTCTTTGCTAATTTCCTCAACTTATATATAATTGAGAGCTCATTTAGGTGTCCCTCCCGGGACCCCCAGAAAACAGGGTAACATCAGAGTTGTTCAAACATCCACCAGCATGGATGTCAATAAGAGGAAGCAATCGGTGTGGGGAAATTCTGAGCTACCTTGGACACAGTCACTGAATATAGCACTGAAAGATCACTGCTTTGTGGCTTTTCCAATCACACTGTTAACCTTCCAGGTTCCCTAAACAATTCATGCTACATTATAATTTCCTCTCATGACCTGAAGTGAATGTGGGCCAGATCATCATCACCAAAAGTTCTGGTAGAAAAGTTTTCCTTCTTCAGCTCTGCTTAGCCACTTGATTCTTTTTTACTTTTAATTCTTGATTTCTCTTTCTTCATTCTTTTCTGTCTTCTTCTTCCTTCCCATGCTAAATCACTCATTCTCTTTTTCGCCTCGCACCATGATAGTTCTTGGCTATGCTCACCTTTTCCCTCACTCCCTAGCCCTTCTCTTTCACTTTCTCTATTGCTATCTGTGTCTCATCCTTATCCTCTTTCTCTTTGTTCCTCCTGCTACATTTCCTTTCCTTTCCTCTCTCTATCTCTGCCCTCCCCATTCACAGGCAACCTCAAACACAGGCTGTCAAGTCCAGTCCTTTTCTGTCTGGCAACTTTATCACCTATCCAATTTCATTATGTCAACAGCAGATTTTAACCATTGTTTTAATGTTGGCCAATATTATGCTGTAACTCATGAAAGTTCATTCCATAAAGTGGTTTTTAATGTCCACTTTATGCTACAGTAAATCTATTAGCCTGCACAGACTAGTAACTTTTATAACATCGACTGATGGTTTACTTATTTCATTTTTGCTGTTCTTCATGACACATTGCTGTTTTATAACATTGTTCAGTGTGTCCTAAGGACCTGCAAAGGCTGTAAAAGAAATAATGATGATTTAATGACTATACAGCTTGAAAATACTGCAGCTCCTAAGCCTGGCTTTTTCGGATAGGACATTATTAACACTGGTCCTAGAGGCAGAGATCGTAAGTTTATAAGATGGCAATTTCTCATAGATCAGCTTCATTTGGAAAGATGGCAGCAAGAACTTGCACTTCACAGATCAAAGGCACTTTCAGGCATTATAACATCAGCCCAACCAACCCAGAGAGCCCCTGGGGTTGATTTCATGGTTCGTATAAGCTGTAAACAAGCCCATGATGAAAAAAAGAAGATACAAAAGCTCTAGGAATATTTTGTATTTCAAAACTCATCTGCTTTTTATTTCTTTTGTTTGTAGTGCTTACTTGATGTTAAGTAATACTGAGAACTTGATTCTTTCAACATCAAGGCAAAATTGCACAGTCTCTCCTTGCTAAGCCTATTTGTGCAATCTCACATGTCTTCACATACTTCAGAGTGATCTGCTGCATCTGTGGATATTATCTACTTCTATCTGCAGTTTTTAAGTTTCCCTGTAGTGTATTCAGTTGTTTACATGATCTGGAAATATTTGCTGTGCAGGTATTCCTCTACAGAGCTTGGAAATATTGCTTTTTGCTGAGGATTCTGGGGTTTGTAGCCCAAAATATACATTTGAAGTTTTGGTGTATTCTGTTCTGCCATACCTGCACGTCACTTGTGACATTTTATGTTCTGGTTTGCAAGAATTAGCCTGTTTGTTTCTTCCAATTTGTTATGCACTATGAAAAGGAAATCTTCACTGTTTGACATTGATACTGTACTCTACTCTACTCTTAAGTGCAAATCTTACTTTGTTAGCATGTGCTTTCCTTCTGCATAATGGATTGGATCTAGATTTCATAGTGTTTAAGGCAAACCTATTGAAATCAATGGGATTTAAGTTAGTAATGACTAACAACTTTGACTGATTTCACTAAATCTCCTCTATGGCTATTAAGTCTGGATCTAGCACAGTCTCTCTCAGGATGGATAGGGTCATTCATTTAAATGGTCAGTCAACACACTGCTACTTATACATTGAGTGTTTGCTTGTACATGGAGCAGGCACTTGAAATGAGATTAAACAGGGAGAACTGGGGAGAATTTGGCTTATTACAATACGTAATAAGTAATGTTTCTATTCTCCTTTTCCTGATGATTGGGAAAAGAAATAAATGCCTAAGTAAAGTGGGTGAATATGCCTGTAAATTGGAACAGAAGATTGTTATAGTTACTTACTGATTGCCAACCATACATTGCACATTGAAGGAAATCCAATAGCTGAGATCTTACATTAGAGTTGCATAGTATAACACTTTGCATAAAGAGTTAACCTGTTGATCACATGTCAAATGGAACACTGTAGAACCAGATGTGCAATCATATATGCAACCAAATACACAATGTAATATATGATATATGAATTTTCAGTCCTATGTATATTCTCTCTTTAACTCCAGGAGCCAAGCCAGCAGCTGAAATTTAATTCTAAACTGAACGCCACATTTCTTTTTCTTTTCTTTCCCCTTCCTTTTTCCCTTTTATGTTGCAAGAGACTAACATGGCTACTTCTTTGAAAACTACCACTTTGAGTCTTATAATTTTCTCTCCTTAAATGAAGAACCCTGGTAGTGCTGACCCAGTACTGTTCATTAAAATGGAGCAGAGTGCAACAGTTATGAAGCCAGACTCGGATTTGAGAAGTATAATTAAGTGTTGAACATCATCAGAAGTACAACATTATGGAGGAGGAAGAAAGAATGTCTCAAGATGTGGACACATGACATGGAAAAACTGTCAACCATCACTCATAAAAAATTGTCCCTCTAGATGAATGAGTAGACAGGAACATTTTTCTCATTAATAGCAGACACAATGGGGGAAAATAACATATTTTGCACAGAAATACTACATTTTGTGCAAAGCAACATATCTGACCAAAAAGCATATTTGGTTTAGAAGATTTCATGAAATTTTCACAAAAGAGTCCCCAAATGACAAAGTACCCATAACCTTGATCACTTGGGAGAAAGCTAGCTTGCTTGCTCGCTTGTTTTTCAAGAATGAAACAAGCAAATATATACCTTCCTGTTACTATGTTCCACAGAACACTTCTCTTCATATTAATACTTAAATTTTTATACATACTGGCTCACAAGTAATGAATTCAGTTTGATGTGTTGTGACGTGTACTGTACAGTTTAAGGTTACAATAGAGCTACATGTATTCTAGGCTAAATATGTATCAGTTTTGAAAAGTTACTTACGTATTAAGAGAAGTATAGATTTGTATAACTGAGATAATATGCAATTGCTGTAACTTATGTCCCTTTTTTCCCACCCAGCTAAATTTCTGGCAGAAAACACTCATGAAAGCAGAATGTTTTCCATTTGTCTTATACTATTTGTGTCTGCTATCAAATATATGTCTCCTATCAAATAAAATCCATTCAATTTCTTGCTGGAGGCTCCGCCAAGCAATGACTGCTATGCACAATACATAGTTTAAACACAACATTTCTCTGTGTTAAGAGAATTGTATAGATCAGTGTTACGTAAACTGTGTTCAGAATTTATAAGAAAGTTTTGAGAGAATGGCCATAAGAATAATGGCGATGCAGACAGGATGTTAAGCTGGGATGCATTTGTAACTTCTGAGATGGTTTTGATTATATTTAGTTTTTGCAAGTAAACTGATTCCCAGATAGATAGACAAATCAAATCAAATAAGCAAATTCCACTTGCAAAAAAGACAAAAGGAAATAAAAAATATAATGCCCTTTCTTCCCCAGATAATATTATCAACTTTTTCCCCCTAGATAAGGCTGGAAGCAATAATCTTTGTGTACATGCAATGTAAAAAGAAAAGTGATATAAGATGCAACTAGTGAAAGAAATCTAACCTCTGACAACAGCTCAACCTGTGTTTGATTTGCACTGAGGGCAAAATAGCAGGAAAATACAAGTTGCTCTTTGCAGAAATGTGCGTGAAAGGATTCTTTACAAAAAGATTAAGATTCAGCCATGAATATCTCCAATGTGTTCTCAGTGGATTTGTCATACAATTTCATTGCACCTCAAGAAAAAATAGCCATTTCCACATTTAAAAAACTGTGCCCTCTACCAAAAACAGAGAGAGGGGGAGAGAGAGAGAGTACTAAGCCAAAGATGGAGTAAACATAAGCAGTCTGCGCAATCTCCTCCTTGAAACTTAAGCTCCTAACAATTCACAGAATCCCTAGAGTAACGATCTAGTCCAAACTCTTGCTAATGCAAGAATCTACAGCTGAAGAACATTTCAGAGCTGTTCATCCAACTACCAATGACAGACAGTACACCACTTTCCTGGTTAGTCTGTTCCATTTTTGAACCAGTTTTAACAGTCAAAATGTCTACCTAACATTTTTTCAGAATCTCCTTCTTGAATCCACTGGTTCAGGGCCTCCTTTCTGGAGAAAAAGAAAACAAGTTGTTCCATTTTCCATTTGACAGTTCTTCAGATGATGACATTGTTACCCTGACTTCTGGGAGTCCCATGGAGGACACCTTGATTCACTCCGAAATGCAAAGGTTGGGGAAATTAGTGGAGCACTGGCATTATTAGCTAATTAGCTATTTCACTGGCAATAGCAAAACAAGGGGCAGGGTAACCCAGCAGAATATTTTACCCAATGTTTACAGAGTCAGGCCAAGCAAAAAGCCAGACAATCATCCTAATAAATGGCTTTTATTAATAAATGTGTTCTCACGCACCAAAATACTCACTCGAGCGCACAAGAAGAGAAAGAGGTGAAAATTGATAGGACATTTAGTGGAAAGCATGTAAAGGCAGTGATACTGCACCTATCCTGAAATCTTCAGTCGAGGAAGTGGCGAGAAGGACAGAGCTCAGCAAAGAGAAGTGGCTGAGGGGATCACTCAACTAACAGAGTGCAGGTCTGCTAGCGACCTTCCAAAACCAGGACTACTTATAGGGCAGGCCCTATATAGGTCAAAAGCAGGCCCTCTCTTGGGAAGAACAATGGCCAAAATAAAGGGAAAAATGCCACACAATAGCAACTTGATAGTGCATGATTGGTTCATGCAGATGGACCTCGCCTAGTAGGATTTTCCAAAGTCAGAGTTGCTCAACCTGGGGAAAACCCAGTAATCCCCTCAAGTTGGCTATTCGTGACTGAGGACCCTTTGTTCATGCGGATGTGTCTAGCCTGAGGTCTCCTTCGGGAAACGTGACTGGGGATTTTCCTGGCCTTGACCTAGTTTTGGTCATTTGACCTATTTGTCTACACATCCACCCAGGCAACCTCTCTGGCATGGTGGACATATTTGATATCAATTTTATAGCCCCCCAGGATGGGGTCTGCCATTGGGGTAACAACGTTCACAGGATCTCTCAATCTTCTCTTCCCCATACTAAACATATTCATCTCCTTCAAGAGTTTGGCACAGGGCTTGGTTTCTAAATCTTAACCATCTTCTGTGGACACTGTCCAGCTTATCAACATTGTCTGGCCTCCTGTATTGCCGTTACTGATTTATACCCTAGAGTTACAGAGGTGTTACTGCTCCATATTCAGGTATACTACATATTCATGATCATGGCACTGTTGCTACAATCATAAATGCCACCCGAATCCTGCCTTAAACTTCAGGGAGCAACTCTAAGCAATGCAGAGTTTTTTTCTTGGCAAACAGAGCACAGCAGAATGACATGTCCAGCTCTATCCTGCAAGCAATCTGTTGTACAACAAGGAGGAAATGTGACAAGGTCCTGCCTCTGATTGTGGCAGCCTCACTTACTGGTGGGAGGGGACTAGAAACACCCTGATACTCCCCAATACCAAAGGAACAGATTTCCATCATTTGGAGAAGCTGCTGCCTGTTTAAGTAGGTTTTGGATAGGATGTCCAGCCAGGAGATGATACTTAGGTCATTTCTGCACTACACTTTTATAGGGCTATTATTCCACTTTCAACATCCTAAGGAATCCTGGGGTTTGCAATGTAGGGAGAGGCATTTAGAACTCTAAGCCAGAGAGTTCTTTGACCTCAGTAAACTACAAACCTCAGAACTCTACAGCATGTTGAAAGTGGAATAATAGTACTATAACAGTGTAGTGCAGAAATGGCTCTAGTTACATATTCGTAAATAAATTAGTGATGTAGGTTCTTGGTCATTTTTTTTAAACTGTAATGTTCAGAATTGGACACAGTTTTCCAGATTATGTCAGAACAAAGTAGAATACAAAATAGAGACCAAACCAGGATATGGTATTACTTCCTTTGATCTGAACACTATATTGGTGCAGCAAAGAATTGCATTGTGGTTGTGGTTGTTGTTGCATTACTTTTTTTTAATTCATGTTCAGCCTATGGCCCACTAAGACCTTTATATGTGCCAGCATGGTGTAGTGGTTTTAGCACTTGATTAGAACTGTCAGAGATCAGAGTTTGAATAGTCATTCAGCCACACAAAACCACCAGGTGACCCTGAGCAAGTCTCACTCTCTTAGAGTTACAGGAAGGCAATGGCAAAACCCTTCTGAACAAATTTTGCCAAGAAAACACCACAAAAGGGTCACCATAAGTCAGAAACAACTTGAAGACACACAATAATAAAGACCTCTAAGTACTTTTCACACATAGTGCTATCAAGCTAGATGCCACATTAGTACATCTGATTTTTCCTTTTTTTTAATGTAGAAACATATACTTACCCTAGCTGAAATTAGTTTTGTTAGTTTCAGCACAGTTCTCCAAGCTAAGTTCATGCTGAACTCTGATTTTATGTTCTAAAGTATTAGTTAGGTACACATATGCACAAAACAGCTGGTTGTCATCTGCAAATTGGAGAAGTGAGCATTCTTCTATTCCATCATTCAAGTATTCACATTGAACAATATCATGTCTTAGAAAAATCACTGCATCATCCTACTTCTCACTTCTTTCCGGGATGAGGACAAACTCTTTAGTTTCCATCAAGTCAACCACCTGTAGCAACAGTTAGCCCACATTTTACCAGCTTGTTTACAAGAATATCATGGGAGCCTTGTCAAAACCCATCCAGATATCAAGATACATTGCCTCTGCAGCATTCCCCCGATCTACCAAGCTTCTACCTCTAGCAAAAGAAAAAATAAGATTAGGCTGACATGACTGAGTTTGGAGAACCATGCTGGCTTTAGTAATCACAGCATTCTTTTCTAAATACTCACAAGCTGACGTTTCCAAAGATGTTCTAGAAACTTTCCCGGCATTAATGTCATGCTCACTAATTAGTAGTTTTCCAGGTCCCCTGTTTTCCATATCGTCCTAGAGATGTACCTTTAAAATTTGTTCATGCAGTTCAATTCATTCAAAGATAATTCAACTAATGATCAAACATAAAAATAATTCACAATTAATCTGAATTAATTAATCATATAAGTTTGAATCAGGAATGTAGGTAGCTTATTATAGAATAAAATCACTGGTTTGTCAGTGATTTCAGCTCTGATTTGCAATGGCTCTTCAAGCTGTCAGGAAGATTCTTCCTAATTCTATCAGGATATCCCAAGGATAGTCCGCTTGCCAAGTATTAATGAGGACTGGCTCTGCCCACCTTCTGAAATCAGACAAGATAGGAATATACAGGGTGATGTGGCATTCCTAGCAATTGGATGTGCATAAAGATAGGATATCCTTTGACATATATCCAAAGGGCATATCTTCTTGGGAACATCTCTCCTTGGATGCTATATTAAAACACAGTGTCTCTTCTTTGGAAAGCCTAAACTAAACAAGTTTAGAAAACTTTTTTTTTTGAAAAAAAAATACAACAGTCAGAATCACCCTGCCAGCATGCACAGGGATTCTGGGAGCTGCAATACAAAAGTAAGTTTTCCACATTCTAGAAATAGCAACTGCAAACATATGACCGTCTGATTTGCAGTAAACTGTCTAATCAGAAGCTATGAAATGTAACACCAGCATGTGGTTTATCCAACGTTTCCCCCTTGAAGCAGTTTGGTTGCCCAGAACTGCATAATGAAACATCTGTGCATTTAAAAGAACAAGTCCTGTGAAGATGACCAGAAGCTTGACCCACCCCAGTGAGAAAATTTGAACAACTCGCTTCAAACATTCTGAAATACACACAGGTGCCTCTGGCATCAAGGAGACATTTGGCAACTGATGATAACTCAAGGCACAATTTATCTTCTGCTAGACACACCAAAAAGGGTAGTTTAGAAATGGAAGAGATTTCATGGCATTTTTATGCTGTTTTTGGATTGGAAAAGAGCTCAAGAATGATAGAAATCTGGGATTGCTCTTGCTTTGTAGGATTCACTTTGGATACAAAACACTACATTAGTATGTAGTCTAACAGAAGTAAAAGAAAACTGCATCTATGTGTCAGATTTCTGCTAGAGGAGCAGCAGTCTTGCCTCTTTAACAGTTTTTTAAGGAGCAAAGATTCAACACAAAACATTTCTACTGGATGGAGTTGCAATGATGGAAAGACTTTTCCAGTTGAATTTCTACCTTGGTAATACCCTAGGGCATCAGAACCCATTTGATCTTGAAAGCCAAGCTCTGATTACACTTGGATGGAAGACCACCAATGAATACCAAGCACCATAGGTTTCAGAGGCAAGAACTGGTAAAACCACCTCTGAGTATTCCTTGCCTAAAAAAACTCTATGAAATTCATGGGATCAACATAGCTTTACAGATATGGTGGCTGACTCATTCTTCTCAAAAACATCAGATACAATCCAGATATGTCTACCTATCTGGATTGTGCTTCAGATTGGGTTGATATAACTGAATGCTCAACAGTTATTTACATATTTGTAAATACAAATACTTACACAAATCCCTGCATAGATAATACTAGCATGTTAGATTAAGGTTAGACTAGGCTTGAACTGTTCTTGCTTCACTTTAATTAATATATAGAATAAGAATTTAATCTATTTTATCCTCCTATGCAAGGATAAAAAGTTGTAATTTTCTACCCAATACAGGAGACAATAAATATACCTTTGCAGTATTTTCTCTGTGTTTGACTATCCTAAAGGACTGAAGAAGAATTACTCTGAGGAGAAAAACACATGTGGAGTTTGTGCCAAAAAAGAAAAAAAGATTTCTGTAAATCCTTGACTATTTAATGTTTTCTGGATATGAATGTTTTCTGTGAAAAAAAGGTGTTTGCACACAAAAAAAATCTCACATGTTTTTATATGCAGAATAATTCCTCTATAACACTTTGAGGCATTCATACACCAGCAGAAAATTGTGCAAAATTCTCATTGGTCTAGTTTTCTTCCTAATGGGCTTTCTCAACTGTCAAGAAATGTGTTTTTTGACCTGCAACAAATAATTGCAAATATTCTTCCCATCTTTAATATGGAGGAACATTCAATTGTATGAACATAAGTTCCAAACTACAGTCTACCAAAATTCCCAGAGACAGAAAATACAGCTGACATGACTACTCATAAGTAAGTCTGTTCTACTGAAAGAGACAGTAGTATAGAAATGCATTGGGTCTGTAGGCTGTAATGCTTAATTAATTCATATGACTTCATTCCTATGAGTCATTTTAGCTGCAGGGACAAAACAGGCCAGGGAGAAAGGTACACTAAAAGACAGGATGGCCAAAAGATGAAAGCAAGGAATCTCCCCTTGAGCATCTGAGAGGGAGAGACAGAGGGACATAGTCTTCTGGAAACTGATGAATAAAGAACAATATCCTTGTACATTTAGACAAATGTTTTCACAGATGAGAAAAATGTTGCCTTATGCAATCTTGACTGGTTTACATATCTCAATATGCTGACTGTGAGATGTAATAAAAGAAAAGCATACATTTGGAACTTTAGCTGAATTTAGTCTAAATAAAATAGGGGAAGTTAACTGTCATTTGCTCCTTCTCTTCCACCCTATTAATCACGTTGTTGTGCATATTTGATCTGTTTGTGCCAGATTTCTCTAACAGAATACATCCTTTTCTTCTATTAAAATTGCTGCCCAATATTCTTATGAGAGTGAGCAATTCAAACTGAAATATTTATTGGATCAGCCATCTAGGCATCAGAGAGTATATACTGAGGCTTTGAAGAAAGAATCTCTTGTAAATTAAGTCACAAATAATCTTCCTCAGATCTTATCTTCTACATGCAAATATCATTGTCTGCAAGGTATTTTGTTCACTTTTTATGAATTTTCTATGATAATCTGACAAATTATAACCGGTATCATATCATGATTTGGTAGCATTTCTGTTGATTAAATACTCTTAAAATGTACCTACACTGAAGACTGTACTGCAAGAGCTATTCTGCAATGGAGAAGAATGGGGAAAATAACTCAGTAAGTTTTGTACCTCTCATACCTTGGTAAAACTGAAGATATTTTGATTACACCAATATTAATAAATGCCAGTGCATTATAATGTGATACTGTTGGGACATTGATAACTAGAAAACCTAGCAATTCTTTAATCTTGCCCTCTGCTTATCAATATAATAACTGCTTTGTCTTACAGTTGCCACTTAACATAAATTTCATAGTTACCTCCTCATTCTGGTCTTTTTACTGGTTTTACTGGTTTATACCTCTTTTTAACTTTCTGTATTTTTTTTCTTATGAACTTTTCAGGGTTTTTTTTTAACTGTTTGTTATAAAGGCATTCAAATTTCACTACAAAAATATTTTTCTTTCAAATGTAAAGAATCAATGATATCTCACTGTGATATAGCACAAAAACATGATATCTTTTATTTGTTAAAAAATCGTTTCTTCTCTATTCCCAGAGCTCAGGGCAAGCAAAAGTACATCTTAATCTCATTTCATCCTCATGGCAACCATGTGAGGTAATCTGGGCTGACAGACAGTGACCTAACCACTTTGGACACACTTGATTTGTATCTATTCAGTCTCATGAGTCTGAGGCTCTACATCCCACTGGCAACAACAACATCAACAATGGTTCCTTTTTCACTGCATGATCTACTGCTGGTCATCACAGGAATATCTCCTGTGGTATTTTGGGAGAACAGAACAGCCCTTTTCTTTCATTGATTGCTTCTGTTTCTCAAAACAACAAAAGGAAGGATTGATTGAGCAAGTTCACTATGAGCAAATCTAGAGAGAAATGAATCTATTTCTAGTCCATGTCAGTTTTGCATGCATTTAGTCATTTTATCCTATTTCTCTATCTGTCTGCAATCTTTTGTTTAAGAACCATGAAAAGTCATGCTTTATATTTGCACACATTTTGCTTTCAAATTTTTTGAGCCAGGATCTGATTCTGAAAATTCAGTGTGTACTCTAACTGAGTTCTGATCTGCACATAAGTCCAACAAAGTGCAAATTGGATTGATTCATTTTAAAATTAAGGCCAAATAAAATTCTCCCCTGTCATTACTGAAGACTGGCCCATACCTTCTTCATTGAATACCAGGCCACATTTTAGACTTCTTTATTCAATGGTGCCATAGGGAGCTTATTTGTGAGGGAGAAACTTAGGGTCTCAAAATAACTTACCTATTTAATATTGTAATTAAAAAATTTGAAGTTATTTAAGTTATTGGGAATAGTATATACTATAGATGTCATAGGATGAGACTGTCCTGGAGGTTTCTCTATTCCCTTTTAATGCCAATTCTTGTGCAAGCAAAATATGTTCTTCTGTTTGCACTGCAGAATTTTTTTACATAGGTACCACCAGTCCCTTTATTCTATACAATTCTGCTTCTAGATATGATCTGTGGCTAGAGTTTTCAAAGAGCACACATCTATCCCCTATACTCTTTTTCAGTATAGGGATTCCTACATGCCCATGTACAATCTTCCCTAAGGTCACTCATCTCTTAGGTCAGTGTTTCAGATTGGTAGACAAGAACCAGAAGAGGGAGAGAAGGGGGAGAGAGAGAGAGGGAGAGAGCATGCAACACCAAAGAGAATATAAAAGCAAGTTTAAAATGGCAAAAATATTTCAAGGTTCTCTAATTAGCTCCATACTGATGTTACTGAAGTACCACTAAGGCATAATCACAGTTTGGCCTAAATGGTTGTGCTAAAAGGACCTTAGCAGTTGCACAGTACATCACTCCCAATTCCAAAAGGAAATACACTTGCCCAGATGCCAAGGTAACTGCCACTTCCATAACCCACCAACCCTCATAGTTAGGAAAGGATGGCTAGAAGAACCTCCCCATCCAGACAATGCCTCAAGTTGCTTGCCAATGATACTTAGACTTATGCCTGTTCCGCAGGCTACACAGTATCTACCAGAAATCCTAATGAAAGGGATGCCAAATTGTCCTCATTAAGGGGGGAAAAAAACTAGGCCACTCTCAACCACAAGAAGGAAGTAACAAAGAGACCCATCTCTGGCCAGTAGAGTCCCAGTTCTAACACAGCAATAGGTGATACAAGTGAAACCCATGCTGACACACAAAGGGTAGAAAGTAAATTGATTCTCTGTGGTGTCCTGGTGCTGAAGATTCCTGATGGATATCTAGCTGGCACTGATTGGTCCATTTGCCCTCACCCTGGAAAATCCAGTCAATTGGCTTCATTCCTCTTTAATAGGGGAGGGATGGGCAAAACAAACAAACAAACAAACAAACATCCACATCTGACTGTGCAGAAGGAGATCACCCTGCCAAAGTCAAAGTAATCAAGACAAACAGAAGATCTAAATTATTCCAGTTTTCAGTTTTTTGCTACGAAAAAAAATCAACTTAAAGTACAAATTTTGCACAATTAAATTTGTTCTATGATTTTGGAACATGCATACACACACACACACACACACAAATATTCATTTCTGAATACTCCTCAAAACTTATGATTTTTACGTGTGTATATATGTGTACGTTGGCTCTGGGGGGAGTTTTCTAAACAGTGGGAAAGTTAAAAGCATGTTTTTAAAAGTCTTTGTTCCTCATTACTACCAAGGGTTACCACTTCTGGTAGAAAGTAGGCTTGTAAATATCTGAACACTCCAAGTAAAGATATGGAACAGGAAGGATGTCTCCAGAATTATGACAAGATCAAAGAAGTTACAGCCCACCATCGAACAGTTATTTGTCACCAGGTGGCACTTTTGACAGCAGCCTTATATTACAAAGCCATTTTTCATCTCTGTTCCACATAAGCATCTCATTAACGCTTCTCACTATAGATGCTTTATATATGTGCTCAAAAATGAACACAAATGGTATTATGAAAACCCATTTAGGAATCACATGCAAAAAACCCCCAAAATCAAACCATCAAGATTCAGCCTTCATACGTGAAGAAATAAGGAGTAATATTTTTCAGTAACTAGCGAGATTGGAGACAGCCAGTATGGTGTAGTGGTCTGAGCACTGGACTACAACCCTGGAGACCAGGGCCATTTCCACACTAGACTGTCTATTATTCCACTTTCAATGCCCTATGGAATCCTGGGGTTTGCTGTTTGGGGAGGGACCAGCTGGCCCCTCCCAAAACTGCAAACCCCAGGATTCCATAGGATGTTGAAAGTGGAATAATAGTGCTATAACAGTCTAGTGCGGAAAGATAACAGGATTCAATTCCCCACTTGACCATGGAAACCCACTGAGTGAACTTGGATGTGGCACACACACACAGCCCTCCTCCGAAAAAATTATATGATCACCTTAGAGTTGCCATAAGTTAGAAATAACTTGAAGGAACACAACAACAAAAAGAACAACACAACAACAAAAACAGCAAGAAGAAGAAGAGGAGGGGGGAGGAGGACGGGGAGGATGAAGAAGAAGAGATACTGGAGTGCAAACTGCCATGAAACTGGGAGGAATAGTGCTATAGAGTATGTTTCAAAGGAGAGGGAGATTTGTCTGAAGGGAAAAAAAACTAGGGCTTCCTTACTGTATCTTCCTCAGAAGATACAGCTTCATCCATCTATTCAAGGTTGGCACAATGTTTTGAAGTGTTTACAAGATAAAGAGTAAGAAGGTGAGCATTGGCAAGGCCATGTCTAAGCTGAAAATCAGGCACAGGGCACAAACAAAAGATTCAGATCCCAGACCAAAACAGACAAGCAGTAGGCAAGCAACAGATAAGATTTATCTGCATGGTAATTTGTTCGCATTTTAAAAACTCCTTGATCCTCTGTCTTCTGTGTTAAGCAATCCTTTCTCCTTACATCCATTTAATACCTGTGCAGCCCAAACCAACTGTTGGATTGTAACGGAATGTCAGGATCCATAGCTGTAGGAAATATTACATACAGTTGCTGGGAAAATACTATCATAAGGCAGAAAGTGGTTGCTTGTTGCTGGTAATAAAATAAATGCAAATAAACATGGGCAGATAGACTGCTATGGCACAAATCAAATTCTTTACCAGTTGTTTCTGCTTTTTTAATGTTGTTGTTGTTGTGTTCCTTGAAGTCATTTCCAAATTATCATGACCTAAAGATGGCCCTATCATGGAGTTCTTTGGGGCTGAGAGTGTATGACAAACCCAAGGTCACCCAGTGGGTTTCCATGACTGAACAAGGAATCAAGCCTTCATAGTCCAACACTCAGACCATTTCCACACTAGACTGTTGTAGCGCTATGATTCCACTTTCAACATCCTATGGAATCCTGGGGTTTGCAGTTTCCGGAGGGGCCGTCTGGCCCCTCCCTAAACTGCAAACCCCAGGATTCCATAGGATGTTGAAAGTGGAATCATAGCGCTACAACAGTCTAGTGTGGAAATGGCTTCAAAGATTGTGACTTCCCCAAGGTCACCCAGTGGACTTCCATGGCTGAACTAGTATTTGAACCCTGGTCTTAGAGTCACAGTACAATGCTCAAACCACTACGCTACACTGGCTTTATATTTCCATGTCAAAGAGGCTTGTAGTCTAGCATGCTTATCTTTCTGCTTACTCATCATAACAAAACAGAATGACAGTGATCTTCAGCCATTCAGTTTCAGTTCTTTCCTCCTATTAGAATATATCAGCATTCTGCTGGCTTCTCCTGAACTCTTAATCATAAAATTTTCTAAAACAATGCATGTCTTTCTGTGATCTGTCTCAGAGCTTGACATGTTAGGTTTGGAAATTATTTGCCTATTGTTAATTGTTAAAAAATTTGGAAACTAATTTACTGGCATAAGCACTAATAATTGCAATGGTTATTTAGTGTATTATTGTTAATTAACTCAACAATTAAAGTAATATTAACTGGGTCATCGAGTTTATAGAAAATGTAAGAGAGGCTGGACTCCATACAATTCTCCCTCCCTCTCTCCCTCCCTCCCTCCTCCATATTTTCATCTTTTTTAAAATCACATAGGATAGTCAGCCTAATGACAGAACCATGTGACACATTTCCTCCAATTCTAGTAAAACAAATAAAACAATGAAGTACAATGCATGCCAAGATATTAGAGAAAATCTATATAAAATGCATTACAGGTGATACCTCTTCTCAGATAAATTATCTAAGATATATAAAAATTATAACAACAAATGTTGGAACTGTGAGTTAGATAAAAGTACCTTTTACATTTCTGGTGGTCTTGCAAAAAAGTTTTTAAAAACATTGGAAATCTATCCATATTCAGATAGGAAAAAAAATTGAAATCTGCTTTGAGATGTCACTGGATTTATATTTACCAGGAATTATAGAAAAGAATCTTGGGAAAAAAAGTGGGGAAAATATTATTCTACACAATGGCAGCTGCTAGAATTACACTACCCCAAAACCGGAAACAAAGAACTCTTGGATTGTGAAATTATTAGATATGGCTTATATGGATTTTATTAAAAGGATAAAATTTATTTAATTTATTTAATTTATAAATAAATGTATAATACAATTTATTAAATAAAATTATTTATTTATTAAAAATTTTATTAAAAGGAGAAAAATTTGAAAGATTTACAAATGAATGGGATACTGTTATGTTGTATCTTATGAACACTTGGGGAGATACAATCATAGCAAGTTTTGAAGTTTGATTTCATTGAGACAATTCTATATGTAAATACTGTAAGGAGATGAAATAAGTAGAATCATTTGTTATATTAGATCACAAGATACAGAATTTATAGCTAGTATAGACTCAAACTTTGCCTGTTTCTGCCTTACACTGTTATAGGGCTATTATTCCACCTACACTACAAACCATCCTCTGGAATTCTGTGGTTTGTGGTTTGTAGTTTACTGAGGCCAAAGGGCTCTCTCGCTGAGAATTCTTAATCCTCACCCCCAAACTGCAAACCCCAGGATTCCTTAGGATGTTGAAAGTGGAATAATAGCACTATAACAGTTTAGCACGGAAATGGCCTTTATCAGGAGGAAGTCAAGATAAGTAATAATGATGAAAGGTTAAGAGTGATTGCGTTCAAATGTTTGATGACTTCATTTTGTTTTAAATGTTACAACGTTATTTTAATAAAAATAAATTTTCAAAAATGTCCAGTATCTCTTCTCTTGAGGCTGCAGATCCTCCTGTTTTACTGAATGTGACAGAGGGAGAGCTACCCATCCTAACACTTTCTGATGAATTCTAACAACCTAATTCAATTCTCTAAAGTACATTTCTAACTTCAGCAATAATTGATGAATCTGGAAAGTTATGTGAAATCCTGAGATAATTTAATGAGCTAATTTCAAGTGCTGATCTCCTCAGTGTAACAACTATTTATCATCTCTGTCCTATTTCTATCGAGAGCAAGATGGTCCACTGTACAAAAGTGAGATTGCAAGTGCAGAGGCCTGAGCTTCATGGGATGAACCTCTCATCTCAAGCTCTTATCTCAGTTCTCATCCAAAGAATTGTGGAGGATGAATTTTAAAAGCAAACAATGACCTACCTGCCGATCCTTGAAACAATTGACAGTAGCACACCGTGACAAATTTCCTTCTTAGTTTGCCACATGATTCCAAACCTGATGAACCTGTCACTATCACCTTGCTCTCTGGTCTGCTGTTAAAATCCCTTCTTGGCTGTGTTGTCCTAGGCCTTTGGGTGATCTCACTGTGGACTATGGCATGGTGCTAATGTTGCCTTCTTTTGGGGAAATGTGACCCACTCTTAGTTCAGGGTTAATATTCTGTCCAGAGTCAATTGTACAAAATAACAAATAGCTTAACTTTATTTAATAACATATAGAATAACTTCTTTCTTAAATTCCACTTCTTAGTTCCAATCCATTAACACTATTCCAGTTGAATTATGTCAGACCTGTACCCTAAATCACTCAGGCAACCAGTATTCCGTAACTTCTCTCATGCCCTCAATGAACTCTTCCAATGGTCAGTTTCAAACTCTCTGGCTCAACTGTCTTTCTTCAATGGACTGTCAATTCTATTTAAAAAAAAAACCTCACTCCTCCCTCTGACTGGAGTCCCTCCCTTTCCTCACAGATTTCTCTGTGCTGAGATTGGCTCCTCTCAGTCAGCCTTCCTCACAAACAGAATTGACCAACAGTAATTAATTATATGAACAAGCTGTAGCTTATATAGGATGTACAGTGAGGATGCAATCACTGTCATATCCACAAGGTCACCAGGATGATAACAGTAAAGGAAGGAAACTATAATATTTAGTCTTAGTGAGCTGTAACCAGACTACTTGTAAACAGTTAAAGAGAGGGCTTTAACTATTTCCTGTTCATAATTTGGGGGCTCTACAACTATGACGGAGAAGGTGAAAGGTTCCCAAGATGATCACATCCAGAAGCTAGAAGAAAGCCAAGTTTACAATGGCACACTCACTCATTAGTATGGGACCTGGACTTGAATGCTACAAATCATTTCTCACCTGCATAATAAAATAGCCAGCATGACAAATGAGAGTGGTATCATAAACATTATTAAACAGTTTCTACTGAATGGTGGAATGCCCTGAAAATTGGACTGTGTGTTGGGCTCAAGCACATAGTGATGCGGATTGGATCTCATTGCTAATGATTTAAGAGGCACTTAAGGCCAGTAGAGTACATCAAATAGTCTTTGAATGAGATTCTTTATGTTGGTGGTGATGCTGGTCATTCATTACATATTTCATTACATATTTCATTAATGTAGCCCCAGAGCAGGTGGTTTAATGAGTTCCATCTTCTGAAATCAAACCCTGCCCATCGTTCCAAATCAGACTCTTGGTAGTAAATCAATTTTAATACACTAGATGCTTGTTTCATCTTGTCCTCTTTATTTTTTTGGTACATGGAGGCTGAAATCGTTTGGTAGGTAAGCAGGTAGCCAGAATCCAAAAATGTGTCTACTCAGCCATTTTAACAACCATTCCCTCATTTGGAACAGGGCTAATCATACTTAAACAATTAAGTTTGCATTTTCTTAATAAGGAGCTTTTGAGCTTTTTCATTTCCTCAATTAATATCCTGGGAAAACCTGATGAATATAAAAGAATTTGTACCAAACAAACTCACTCTAAAACAAATGGTTTTTGAGTCAGAGGATTTATGCAATATAGATAAAAAGCACTGACTTATGGAAGGAATGTAAATGAAATATTAAAGAAACCATCAAAGAGACATTTGGGACTATATTAATTCTAAAGCAGTTTGGATTTTTTTTACCTACTTGACAGCCAGTGATGGTGAGCTGTTTATTGCCTATCCTGAAGAATTTATGTATTGACCTTTGTGTGAGAAATAATGAAACACTATCTACAATACTACTATCACTATTCTGTATATAACACCAGTAATGTGAGTTGCACTTTCCAAAGTATAAGAAGAGAGATCTCTGACTAGAGGAAGTTAGAATTTAAAATTTGACACAGAAGAAAGAAAGAGAATTGGAGACAGTAATAAACAAGTGGTGAACAAGTTGGCAGTTTACAACCATTTGAACTGGCATACCTACCGGTATATGTTTTGTTACTAGATTAGACAAAGTAGAGTGAGGTAGGAATTGTACAGCCTTCCAAATGTTATTGGGCTGGAGCTCCAAGCATTCCTCATCATTGATTATACTGGCTAGGACTGCTGGAGGTCATGTGTCCCATCCCTGCAGCAGAGCATGGGGATTAGGGCTAACTCCAATCACTTCAACTGAAGTAAACTTACTCATTGATTAGGACTTGTTAAGTGCACTTAAGTGTAACTGCTGGAAGACTAATAATTCAGCCCAAAAAGAAAATCTACAAGGGATTTTAGAAAGGATTTGAAGAAACGGAGACTCACACAAGTGATCTAGGATACCTATGAAGTCTTTAGAGAGAATAGGTGACCTGTGGAGGCTGATGGGACTAGAAGGGATGTATTGGAATGTAAGAGCAGAAAGATGAGAGGGCAAGGTTTGAAGGCTTTGAAGATATGGCATAGCACCTAGTGGTTCTTATCTAAACTGTAGTGGAACTTGCATCACTGCTCAACCACTAAGAGCCACATGAAGTTTTGGGTAAGTCAGCATCTCTGAGCCCAAACCATCTTGGAAGACTGTGGTGACTCTTTTAAAAAGTGAACTGATGGTGCATTCCTTGCAGTCAAATTCTCCCCTGTAAAAGCATAGAACCTTTCAGAACCTTTTGGGGGTTGGGATTAAGGATTATTTATAATTCTTCAACATTTATAGGTTAGAAGACATATGCAGGAAGTGGCCACAGTATTTCTAGCCTGCTCTTGGGTAATTTTCATGCCCACATACACACACATTTCCTCTGTGGAAGAGAAACTGTTGGCAAAATAACAGTGGCCATCAGTAGTGCAGTGGAAGCATCTATCCCCCCCCCAAAAAAAATGTCCCTAGAAGGACACTGTATCATAATGCAGAATCCCTCTACAGAGATACTGTGGGCAGAGACAATCTTGTAAACTGGATTGGGGAGCTGTCTCAGTTTCCAGAAAGAGAGTATTTTAAAAAGAGAGAGAGAGAGAAAAGGGAAGCATTTGCTTCTGGGCATTTCAATTTGTTCTGTTGTCCCTGAAGTTTTATGGACTTTCTCCAGGGCTCTGCAGACTATGGCTTCTTTGTTTATCTTCTTTCATAAGACACATCATCCAGTTTTCAGGGATGTGCCAGAAAAAATCAAGGTGGAAAATACATCACAGCCCTAGTAAAAGTATATTGCATATTGCTTTGATTCTCCAGCATGTGATGGAAAAGTAAACAAATACACTACTGTGAAGAGTGTAAAACCACTGTGCTAGATGGCCATTAACTGCAGAACTGGCGCTATTCCCTTCTCCTCTTATCCCTGCATAAGTGTTCTCCTAAAGGCTGGGTTTAATATTCTAGACTCAAACAAACATGTGGATTACATTACAATCTCTTCTGAATATGAGTTGTCTCAGAGTTTTTATAGCATCTGCAGGAATCTTAAGACTGGAGGCCTAAAATCTTTGCCACTGACATTTCTGTACATAGCTTCATGTCAGTTTTATTCCTAAAATAGTTGTTGGACAACTTCATCAAGTTTTTTGGGTGGCATGTGCAATAAGTCAGATTGACTCAACACTAATACACAAGCTAGTCTACAAAACAATAACACAGACCTTCATATATATTTCTTAGGATATAAGCCCAAAACTACAGTATCAGCACTGCACTGTGCCATTTAGAAGATTTTTTTTTTTTTAAGGCCATTTCTGCCCAACAAACAAGATGTGAAATAAAACTGTACAGGTTCATTCAGTAACTCAACTAGTGAAGTGTGCTTTCAGAATTTCAGAGAAATTCCCAAAGCATATCAAGCTAATTTGGACAGAAGTGGAAGGTGTTTGAATTGAAATGAGACTCCTTTCAAAATAGCTGAACGCTCCTGAAGATCTGAGAATTTCTATTCAGAAGGATACAGAAATGCTGTGTCTACAATCCTTTTGAGTTTCATTGTGGACAGCGACAGGTTATCAATGATTCAACTGAAGCAATCATTGCTGGCCCCTCACTGGCTAAGAATGTGGTCCTTATGGAGGAAAACGGTCTTGCTTGCCTCTTTTTCTTCCCTAGCTTCTTTGTGACTCTCCCATTCTTCAGTCTTTGTTATCATTATTATTTTGTGAGCTATTCTGTTAATTGATTCAAACTGCATAGGATCAGGTGGTTAGTCTCACACTAGTTGAAAATGTTCTGTAAGCGGTTTCAGACATGAAGATGTGGATGCCTATTACATTCAATATTTCATTTATTCACTTGCCTAATTTCTGTGTCACCACTCCTAGAAAAACTCACACATATGAGGAAGGAAGTCCCTATAATTTAAAACTGCTCCAGGGCTCCAGCCCTTTAACCTGGGCTTGGCTATGGGAGCAGTGGCACATTTTGTCTGATGTGCAATGTCTGCATTCAGTTCAAGGTGTGGGGGGAGAAGTGCACACATTGCCATTTTGCACACAGCTGTGTATTCTTGGTCCATTAACATCTGCCTGTATCTGCTGAAACAGGTATGCATTCAATTCCAGGTATCGTAGACCAATTCTGTGAGGCCCCTCCCAAAACTGCAAACCCCAGGATTCTATAGGATGTTGAAAGTGGAATAATAGCGCTATAACAGTCTAGTGTGGAAATGGCCTTAATTTGGAAGTGCAATGTTGCTATTCAACACAAAGACACCCAAGAAGTAAATTACCACATTTGAAAACTTATGCTATACAACCCTGGTGTAGATTCTCAACCTCTCTCTCTAGAAAACTGATATAACCTCTCATTTACATACATCATTTCCCCTTGTACTTTTTTTTATTTTGATGCCAGTCAAGCAACAAACTCCTCTGTTTTTTGTGTATCATAATGGTTTTTCATCTATCTTAACTCTCTAATCCCTAGAACATGGTCCATGAAGCCCCCCCCCACTACAAGTCTTCCAAAGCCCCTCATCTGCCCATTTTTAAAAAAATCAGGATGATTTTCAATGAATATTTGCTTCCAAACCATATAGAAAGCCCCACAGATGTTTGAAAACATGCAAAAACACACCCACAAGTATAAATGAGCACCATATTGCCCTCAAACACTTCTATTTTCCACTGCAGTTCCTCTCAAAATGGCAACAGGAAGAGATGTAGTGTTGCTTCCTGTCACCATTTTGAGTAAGATCACAAGGGAAAATGGAAGTATTTGGACCTGATGGGAGGGTGACCTGCCCAGAGCACTCAGGGGTGAATTGGTCCCCGATCCTCACATGGTTGCCCACCCCTGCGCTAGACCATGCATCTTCTAGACTGTTCTAAAATTTTGTGCATTTCTTGCCTAGAGACACTACTATGACATGAGCCAATTTAATGCAAATGTCAACCAAAAAATATCTCAAGAAGTAGTAGGGAAGTTAATTGCTACACCACTATCACCACCTCCTAAAGATGAATGCTCATCTTCCAGAGAAGTACTGCACTTATCCTTCTGAAATCTGGAAGATTTCTTAAGTAGGATTATCTCTGTGCCTCTTGCCATTTGCAAACCACAGGGAATACAAAAAAACTATTATGCATAATTCACAACATCTTAACTTCAGGGAGTCCTAAAAGTAAGATACCAAATAGACTATTTTTTTTTTTGATAGGCAAAGTAAAGCAACATACAATTTGGCACAAAAGAAAAGATAGGAAATGAAGGAAAACATCAGCAATATTATTTTGGGATAAGACATGCTTCTCTCATTTTAGCATCTCTTCTTTGGCCATTTCATAACACAGAGTAAATAAATAAGAGGAAGAAAAATCAAGCCTTAAAATCAGCCCATTCCATTTCTACCAGTAAGAACCATAAATCATTTCCAAAGCATCTTATCTCAAACCTAATTCTCTTTGAAAAATAATGTTCAAACAAAAAAAGCACCGTTAACCTGATTGCCTATTCTTTAATTTAATGAAAACTCAATTCTGCTGTGAATGTGGCAAATTTTGTTGATGAAGGGATCATTAAAAGGCACATAGAAATCTATTCTGGGCTTGTTCAGCCGGTCAGTGTCATCCATAGCCTATAAAAGCACCCCATGTAATATATGAAATATTATTCTATATTTATATATTTCAAGGGTTGGCTTAACTGGATTACTGCTTTTGGTTCTGTGAAATTCTGATAAACTATTTATAGCCTTTTCTGTTAACTAAGATGGTTTTAGTTGATTGAAAAATTATTCCAAAATAATTGAATTTTTTGATTTTCTGATATGATGGCCATCAAGAAGCTAGCTATATGGGTAATATATTTAGTGGGAAACCATCTCTCCCGTTTTATCATCATTTATACTCAATTGTTCATTTTGGCAATGTTGGCTAAATTTCTCTAGCAGCCTACTTTTATCAAACATCAATATAAGAGATCAGTGTAGTATTATGTGCATACATTAGAACAGACTATCACTTCCTCCCAAACTTCACAGGGAGAAAGATCGTGTTATGTTAAGAAAGAGACACCACTATTCACATATAAATGAAAGAGTAAAACGGCCAAAATAAATCCTTGCTGAACTCCTTTTGGTACTGGGCACCCACTTCTACCATACCCGGAGAGTTGTATCGGTATGGATTTTTAATAAGGTTGAAGATATTAATATCAATATACATTTTCAACAGTGTAGTCTAGAACTGATCTCAAAGAAATGAAAGAAATATTGCTTTTAATAAAGCTAAATAAATCTACCCAAGCTACTCATTTACTTTTCTCTTGATTAAAGGTGTACCTCTACTACATAGTTCAGTATGTTTCAAAAGAATTTAAATGTCACACTTCAAGCCCATGAAATCCTGGTATCTATAGGTTAGTCTGGTGTTAAGAATATTCTGCTACAAGGGCTCAGTGCACACTTCCCTGAACTAAAATTCCCAAAGAACACCAAAACAAGGACTAAAGATTAAATCAAAGTATCCTGGAGACTAGTTCTGGGAAGAGACCAGAGGACTGTTGCAGAAAATTCTAAGAACCCTACTAAACTACAAATGTTTCAGGATGTCCTAGGATGAAGCCATGTGGTAACAGTACACTCACAAGTGCCAGTTTCAATAGCGTCCATCTTAAATTTATTCATATTTCTGTTCTCTCAGTTGTTCCCTGTAGAGACTACTCAAAAATGTGTTCAGAATATTGAATGACTATAATGTACCAGTGGAGCTGGACAGTCCTGAGTCCCAGAACTTAGTGCTTTGCTTTTGTCATCATGGAAAGAAATGGAAGAAAGCAGAGTTGCTACTTGTAGCTGTGGCTTCCATAACCATGGAGTTTGAAATTTTCCCCTGTCCTTCAGATTTTCAAACTGTGCAGAGAATTTTTTACAAGATGTTCCCTTCTGATGCTTCATTAACATACTCACTGTAAACACTATGCTACAATCAATGTGTACCACATAACCACTATCTCCCAATGCTGCTATTAATCATTTCTGCTGTCGGGAGCACTATTTTAAACCATTCTGCTCCTATAGAGATGCCAAACTGGCAAAGGCTCTGAAAAAAAGGGGGAAAGAATGTCACACAGCTTTTACATCTACTTAAAGTCAGCTGAAGGGTGATGCATATAAGCACCACATTTAGTGAGAATACCAGCATAAAAAGTTGACAGGCGAGAAAAAGCAATTGAAAAGATTAATTCACTGGGATGTGGGTGCTGAGATAAGCTCTTCAGATGCGGTGTCTTGTTTTCAAGGATGCCTCAAATATGGCTATGGTCCTAAGAACATTTAATTATATTTAAACAGCAGGGGAAAAGTGTTTCAGTGTTTAAAATAATAGCATAGATAAGACTTTACCCACTAGCCCAGAGTTCTAGCCCATCTTTCATTTGGATTACGTTAGGACTAGATATTATGTAAATATGATATTGCCCTTGTCCAGTTGCTTCTCAACCCTATCCTGGACCAGGTGGTGCCACAGGAACAGAACTGAAATGTCCAGGTACTGTGGCCTTTTGCCCTTGCTCTGATCCTCTCTACAGGGCAAGGCAAGTCACATTGCTGGAGCCTTCAGGAAGATTAAAAAAAACAGGAGTAGAAATAATCCAGCCCTCCAGATATTGTTGGACAGCAAGCCCCAGCAACCCAAAACAGCGTAACAAATGTTGAAGAGTATTGCTGTCCAACAACATCTGGAGGATCTTCATGTTCTCACCTGTAGTCAAAGCGATCCTAGAAAATCTTGTACTGCCAGGAGAGGTAGTATCAGTTATGGGTGCCATATCAGTGATCCATCAGCAGCCTGAGGACGGGGGTGAAGCTGAAGGGGCTACTTCATGCTATTGCTTCCTCTCCCTCTCCACAGGAAACACCAAGGACAGGTGAGAAAGACACATCCTGAGATCAAGCATGGAGCTGCAACCTGGGACTAATCTCAGAATACTGCCATTGCTTGCTTCCTCTTTCTTCCATACTTGCTGGCAGATTTTCAGCCATCAATACATAGGGCCCTCTCACACTGCAGAATTATAGCACTCTAATTCCACTTTAACTGCCATGGATCCATCCTGTAGAAGCCATGGAATTTGCAGGTTGGGGAGAGGACATTTAGAATTCTCAGCCAGAGATATCTAGAATTTCATTAAACTACAAGCCCTAGGATTCCACAGGATGCAGCCATGACAGTTAAAGAGGAATCACAGCTCTATAAGCATGTAAAATGAACAGTCCCCTTCTGCCCTGAATCCCATCTTCAGAAAAATATGAGATATAAATTAGAGAGAGAGGGGGGAGAGAGAGTAGTCTAGCCTGAGGTATTAGTTTAGTTGATAAAGCAGCATTGTTTATTGCTGCTCCTCCCTCTCTGCTATCACTACTTTCCATCCTTGCAGTTCTTTCAAATGAATTCATAAAATATTGGGACCTCAAGTAGTCTTGTATTGTTATTCTGCTTAAAATGAAGCTGTAACTGACCACAGACCATATTTTGTGACTCCAATTTTCTAGCTAGCATTGAACAGATAAAGTGAGTCGGCAAAGGATTGTGGTCAATGAAGACATTCTTTAATCTATGTTATCATGGATACAAAGTTTGGATTAAATCAATAGTTTCAGACCCTTTATCATTTTGGTCACTCTCCTCTGGACATGTTCTAGCTTGTCAATATCTTTCTTGAATTGTGATGGTGATGCCCAGAGCTGGACACAGTATTCTAGGTGAGGCCTAACCAAAGCAGAACAGAGTAGTATTATTACTTCCCTTGATCTCGACCCTATACTCCAATTGATGCAGGCTAGAATCACATTGGCATGCAGCCTAAACTCACATTGGATATGTGGCTG
Source organism: Ctenosaura bakeri (assembly GCA_948474755.1). Taxonomy (NCBI): domain Eukaryota; kingdom Metazoa; phylum Chordata; class Lepidosauria; order Squamata; family Iguanidae; genus Ctenosaura; species Ctenosaura bakeri. Next base: position 146,031 of record CAOLHI010001428.1, on the reverse strand, counting down.
TTTCTTTCCAAGGGTACAACATTAACCACTATCCTGAAATCCCCATAAATCCCATATATATTCAGTTATAAATAAACATGCTATATTCATGTTCCACATATACTGACATACAGAAATCCTACCCCAAAAAACAAGAGTATCCAATAGTAACAAAAGCAATAGTGACAAGATTAGAAGTAAATCAGAAACTGAGGAATATGTGTGTCTCCCTGGAGTTTTTAGATGCCAGCTAATAGTTTGGTGGAAAGGCTTCCTGGTTTGCTATAAGAGACTAAATGGGACTTTGCCAAAGTTAGTATTCCCTTGCCAGAAACACCTATTCTGCACCAAAGTTGGTTTTATCAATTATCCAATTGAAACAACATTCCAGTTCTTCAATAGCTAGGGGCCCTGTGCTGTTGCTGGAACACATGCACATGCACCTACATCTTTGTACTGCTGTGCTGGAAAGAGAAAAATGCTCCTGGACAGCAAAGGCCCAATGAGCTCTCTTCTTCCAGTTTCCCAAAGGGCTGGTAGTATTTACCATTACCCTGCCCCATTTTCCAGCTACAAAGCAAGTGAATGTGGAGAGTGTTTTGGCCTCATTAACTCTAAAACTCTAGCCTGAGTCACACCAGTAAGGATGTAGGAAGAATGCCCAGCAGTGTCCCCTCTCTCAGGCGTGGAAGAAGAATTCACACCTGTGGACAAAGAGGAGGGCTTCTTTTTGGAGTCCAGAGCCCAATCACCTTAATCTAGTCCTGCCTGCTGGACAAGAATTCCTTTTCCTTGAATTGTAGTCATGGAGTCTGCAGCTTAATCAGTAGCTCTTTTTTCCACAGAAAAAACTAAAGTACCATGCTCATTGTCTTTAGTCACAGATTCATTCTAACATAAGCTGAAATGGCAAAAGATTCTGCATACCCCTCCTCTTTCTTTCCACAGAGCACATCAAGGGTTTGGGCAGGCTCCCTTGTTTACTATGCATCTCATGTTCCCTGACGATAGGCAAAGGACTTTTAAATCAAACCAAATATTAGCCAATTTCCCCTTGTATGCTTCAGCTGCACACGTCTGTGCTGAGATGTGAGAAATTGGGATAGAATTCCTAAGGAGCATAAGGGGAGATTGTATCTTAGATGACATGGAAAAAACAATAAGAGTTCTTTACACATCAGGAGGGGGTTACAAGTTATTTGGGTTACTTCTGAAACATTTGAGGATAGATGGTGCCCCTCAGGCCCTGGCTGGCTGTTTGTTCTCTTTGGACAACTGTAAAGGGAATTATGAATTATCGCAACAAAACCACATGCTATTATATTCCCATCACTGAAAACAATGCAGTATGTTCAAGAGCTTGTTACTGTAATTGTAAATTGGGTGATTCATTTGCAGTCTGAAATATCCATCATGGCCACATTATCTAGAGAGAGAAAAACTGTTCCCGAACTGCTAACTCTTTGGTCATTGTATGATTTTTTAAAAAATATTAAATTGAAAACCACAACAATCAGACAATCCATTCATCGTGACAAATAAAAAATGACCTATTTTAGTAGAGAACAAAAGGAAATTGGGTAGGTGTGCCCAAGACAACCAAATATATGCTCAGATCTGATGTTCCCTGAACCATGTAAAAGTGCTCCTTCTTATAGCATGCTAGTCAAGTCTGAGGGAAATGAAAATGTGACCTATGAGCTTCATGTAGTCTCCAAACACTATTTTGTAGTTCCCAAAGCCAGTCCCTCTCACAAATCCACTAAAGCACCACCATTTTTTATTATTTTGTCCAATTTGGGGGCTATTTTCACCTGAAAACTACCCAAATGCCTCTGGCTTGGGCCATATACCGGCCAAAATGGTGACCAGAAGTAATGTCAACTGACTTCTTCTCACCCTTTTAGCTCATATGTGGCTGAAAAATTGATGTATTTGGGAATACCAGTAGGAAGGCGTAGTCTGTAGGAGTTTGCCCCGTTGCCCACCTCTTCTCTAAAACCACTCGAAATCAAAGGCCACTAGCCTTTGGTAGGTAGTCACAAGATCTGATCCATCCCCACTCCAAGAATGCACATCCACATGTGGAACAGCACTGCATGAAACTTCACTTCCTCAACCTTGAACAGAATGTGGATATTACTCAACTGATACAAATGTCCAGCCATTTCTTGGGATGGGGAGGATTTATGCATGCAGGTGACATCAACAGGATTCCAACTTAACTCTTTAAACAGAGAAGCAACAATATCAATGAGAAAGTTTACAAAGCATGTTATTGCTATATTCACTGCAAGCTAGAAAGGGTTTCTCCAAATTTCATGTGTTCACAGTGAAAAATCACAGATCTGCAAAAGCTTAAAATAGAAACAGAATAAGACCAAAATCAAAAAAATTTTTTTAAAAAAAGACATGGATATATTTGTTGTTTGTAGAATCTTTTGCCCAGTAACTGATCCCATCAAAACTCTGGATTTAACTTGAGTCTTTCACAGAACAACAGAGATCTGTCTTGAGAACATTTTTAAATGAAACTAAGAAGTAGACTGCAGGCTGCATACACAAGTGTTCCTGTAAACTACTTTTACACCAAATCTCCTAGCTGCACTTCAAATTCTTCCAAATATCTCTGTGGTCAGTTTCCCATGAAAAACACTGGTAAAGTGAAGCTGCTTAGAACAAAATGGTGTGAGCCCTTCCAGATCACAAACTTATCTAGCTCTTTATTAAATTCATCTTTTCATTCTGTTCTTTGTTTTTAAGCAAGATATGGATTATGGGTCTCCCAAAAGGATGAGATAAAGAAACAAGCAATAAGCACAAAGCTTTACACCTCATTAGCAGAGATGAGCTCAGTAGATCTTGGAATCTGCATGCAATGTCTTTTGTGTTGCTTGCTAGTACGTGTTGCTAGTGTGTCATGAAGAATGATCTTGCTTATTAAATTTTGGAATACTGAAAAGGTCACATTTGTACTGCACTAGCTGATTTTTCATAAAGAATGATTTGATATGCATAAGCTCAAGGCAAGATGAACAAAGACGGACGAAACAGATAAAGGATGCTAATGAATGGTGGAAATACTATGGTGCATTACTCTCTTAATCCCATTTTAGTACCGCATCTGTTCTTTGCAAGGTCCATAGTCAAGAGTAATGATAATTGTTGATAATGCTAAGGTCCTTTAAAGTTTCTTGGCCACAGTTTATTTAAATATTCTGAAAATAATAGATCACTGTGCTTACCTCCCCCCGTTTTAATGTTGGAGTGTTTCCTTATTGCATTCCCCACAATAAATAAGTCCAAGTGGACAATATACTACTTGGGAGAAGACTCCTCAAAAGAAACAACCCTCTACACCACTTCCACTATCTACAACACCTATTTTACTTTTCATTTATTTGTTAGTTATTACATTTATTCATTCATTCATTCATTCATTATTAATTAAAATATTTCTTTCTCACCCACTATCTCAAATTCTCAAGGTGGTGTACAGTTTGATAGTTCTGTCCTGCCTTTCCTCCAATTAGTTCACAACAGCCCTGTAAGGTAGGTCAAACTGAAAGTGGAGAAAACTACCCGAGTGAGTTTCATGCCTAAGTGAGGATATGAATGTAGATCTCCCATGTCCCAATTCACAAAGCACACCACATCTTCTGACTGTAGCAGAATAGCTCTATCATCTCCCCTCCCCTCCATGGATCTCACATGGATCTCACATGTGAGATCTCCCCTACAGAGACAAAACCAGTCTGTAAAGTCTCTTGAGTGGCAATGTATTGAAGAAGAAATCCAGAGAGTTCTGTGCTGGGCCTCGTGTTATTCAACATGTTTATCAGTGCCCTGACTGATGGAATAGAGAGCACACTTATCAAATTTGCAGATAACACCAAATTAGTCAGGGTAGCTAATATCCCAGTTGAAAAGATCAGGATTCAAAACTACCTCAATAGATTGGAGAGCCAGACCAAAACTAACAAACTGATTTTCACCAGGGATAAAGTAATGTGCTACATTTAGGCAGGAAACGTAAAATGAACAAAAATAGGATGGGTGACAACTGTAACAGTACCTGTAAAAATGACTTAGGGGTCTGAGTGGAACACAAGCTAAACATGAGTCAATAGTGTCATATGGTAGCCAAAAAAGTGTGATATGGCAGCCAAAAAAGACAGTGCAATTCTAGACTGCATTTACAGGAGTATAGTGTTCAGACTGAGGTTGTTTCTACACTGGATTGTTATAGCGCTATTATTCCACTTTCAACATCCTATGGAATCCTGGGGTTTGCAGTTTAGGGAGGGGCCTTTGAGGCCAGGATTCCATAGGTTGTTGAAAGTGGAAAAATAGCACTATAACAGTCTAGTGCGGAAATGGTCTGAGGGAAGTAACAGTACCAGTCTATTCTGCTTTGATCTGCTTTTGGTCTGGAATATTGTGTCCAGTTTAAACAGAGGTTGAATGACCATCTTTCAGGAGTGCTTCATTGTGTTTTCCTATATGGCAGAGTTGGACTAGATGGCCTTTGCTCTCTCTTCCAGCTCTCTGATTATACAATTCTATGAGAGACTCTTATAAAGAGGGAGAGCAAAGAGGAAGAAGAGGTCTCAACATCAGGTTGCTATGAGTGCATGCAAAAGTCACACTGGATTCATCAGTGAAGAATAGCTACAATTGTTTCTTAGTGCTTCTTTCCCATTCAATAGGAAACAACATCTGGTCTTGAAATAATGGCAATCAATATAATGCCATTCCCTGCTTTTGAAGAATGTGTCAAAATGATGAAGTAAATCAAAGGTAAACCAACAAGAATCAGTGTGATGTATTAGATGAGTACCTGGACTCTGCAAGACTAGGGCCCTTTCCACACGACGTCACTGTTGAGTTTTTGCCACAGGATGGCAGCGGTCGGCAGGTCACACTTCCGCATGATGTTGTTGCCGTCCCACTGCCATCCTGTCGCGGACCATCATGCTTGCACAGTTTTTGCAAAATAGAAAAAATCCGTCTCACGCCTGGGATCACGCAGCACTCCCATCATTTCTGGCCATGTGGAAGATGCGGAAGCGCATTGGCGATGCTTCCTTCCATAGCGCAGCAATGGAAAAAGCCTGGCTGTGCTGCGGAAGGAAGACGTGGTGCCATTGTGTTTTCTTCCACATGGACCAAACGGGTGCCGAGGGGAGCATTGCTGACGAGCTCCCTTCTGGACCCGGGACTGCAGCGAGACGACGAAGAAGAGCTTCGTCGTGCGGAAATGGTCTAGGATTCAAAATGCCTGCTCAGCCATAGGATCAGAGGTAAAAATGCAATGCAATAAATTAGAAGCAACAATGAGAGCCTATGTGCATCTAATCCAAAGTAAGACCCACTGCATTCAGAGGCACTTACTCTAAACATGCTAAAGATTCAACCATACAGGCAGACAAAACAAAACTGTAAGGTGAGCCATTTCGTGAAACCACTTCTTTTCCCATTACTACATCTGTTTTCATAACATTTTGATTAAATTATTGTTTCTCATCAACTGTAGCACAAACAGCTCTCTTTCTCACAAAAGTCAGCCAAATGTTTCCCACAAGCACAACAGAAGGGTAAAGATCTTCTCCTACTTTCTCCACTAACTGATAATTTGTTATGGGAGTTATGCGTATCAGCACTGGTTCCTATAACACCACTTAAATTTTGAAAGAGAAATCACCAGACATGAAAAAAGGATATATCATCCTCCACAGCTATTTTCTTAGTTTTCCTTTTTGGAAACAAGAAAATAGATATGGTGAATAAAATAATAACAGCTTGGGAGGGTGGGTAATAAAGAAAGGTGGGGCCACCCATCATGTCACCATCTATATTGTCTACCTTCAGGGCGACAATAACATGAATCCAGTTTGTTTGCTATAAGTGAGTTAGAAGCCAGTTGTACTATGTCAACTTAGCCTGGAGGATGTCTCAGCCTGAGGTGGTGATATGGAATACATGCAGATACACATGACAGCCCATCTCTACCCTTATTCAATCCAAGAGCCACCCTTGCTCAAAGCTAAATAAATCAGAATTTGAAACATCAGTGCAACTGATGAAGATGAACAATGACTAGTTCTCCAATAACAGAGGAGACAAATGTGGATGATTGATAACAGCGGGAAAGAATAGCTGGTTTACCTCCTGATTAAAAATGAAAGAGAATAGCTATTATCTTTCCGTGGCTTCAAATGGTAGGTTAATATAACATTATTGAAATACTTTGCATTCAGTATTAAAGTGGGGTCAATTTCCTATCCCATCTCCTGAAACTCTGGAGAGGCTTAAAACAATATGGAATGATTGATAGGCATCATTTTTCACAGTGGAAGCTGGAAACTTGTTTTCAAGACCCAGCATGCCATCCTTGCATGCAGTAAACAAATGCTTGTTGTGTCTGCATGATACACTTCCAACAGCAGTGTCATGAAGCATTAGAGTTTCTCCCCCATCTCTCAAATCCTTAGCAATGGTTATTGTTGCAATCAGCTCCAGTTCAACGAGTTAAATGAGCCACTCAACTGTGAGCAAGCCCTTCCAGCAGGCATCCAGCAAAAAGAACAAGCATTGAGGAAAAAACATAAACCCTGATAGTGCAAGCTTTCCAACTCTGCCTACAGTGTCACTTAGGCAGATCTTAGAAAGTTGCCATTTTGTACTACAGTTCCCAGAACCCCTTAGCCAGCAGAGCCAACAGGTGTTTGCTCCTCTGTGTTTGAAGCTATGATTTAGAGCCCTTTGGCATCTTACACAGCTATAACACTGTGATTCCACTTTAACTGCAGCATCTTATCAAGTCCTGGAATCTACAGTTTAGGAAGAGATATTTGGAATTGCCAGCCATAGAACTCCTCTATTGCCTCACCAAAATGTAAGTCCTAAGATTCCACAGAATTCAGCCATGTCAGCTCTCATGGAATCGTGGTGCAATAATTGCGAAATGTGAAAAGGTCCCCAACGTCTTTATCTACAATCCAAAACCTGCAAAACAGTGATGCATTTCCTGGGCCAACCACAATACACAAGAAAGAGGCAGTTAACTTCACCCAGTATAGAGACAGCCTGGATTTCAAGGGAAGGTATCTTTCTGTTGCTAATGCCATTGAAATTTTATCTGTCTTTTACCACCCTTTCCCCCAGGTCTCCAGTGCACCCTTCTTGCCTTTGTTCTGCTTTTAAATAGATTTCTTATAGCCTTCCAAAATCTGGTGTCCTCCAGATGTATCAAACTTCAACTCCCTTCTCCTCAGCCAGTATGATATGTGGCCGGTACATCTATCAGAAACCACGCTGAGGAAGACTGGTTTACAAGACGGAATTCTGAGAGTTACATCATGCTTTATGGGTTGATTTTGTTTTATCTTTCTGTGGCACTGATGAATCAACTTCCTAGTATTCCTCAGGTTCCCCTTTGATAGATTCCCCTTTGATAGATTCCCCTTTGATGCTGCTGTGTTTTGCATTTGTTTGTCTTCATTTTGATGTATGCATTACTACTCTGAAACTGTATTTGTTTTCTTTCATGCTGGTGTGGAAATAAAATCATTTAGAAGTAGGGTATGCATAATTTAAAGAAAAATAGAAGGAAAGAAAGAAGGGGAAGACAAAAGAAATAAACTTTATCAAAGAATTCTCATTTCAGTGGCATTGCATTAGTGATTATTCTTCCTGGGGTGAAACAAATCAAGGTCCCTAAAGTCACCAGGAACAAAACAATATTCTGAAGAAGTAAACAATTAGAAATGGAAGCAATTTAAGGAACCACATTAGCAAAAGGATGCTGACACTAAAACAGGGAAAGGAGCATAAGCTTGATGCAAGTGTTATTGTCCACTTGAACAGATTTTTATTTTTTGCTTCTGAGTTTGTTCTTAATTAGATGCTTGCTTATTTATTTCCATCAAATACTTTATTCATTAAAAAGGAAGAATTCATGCAAATTCTTTTGCTTGCAAACTTTGATAGCACAGGGCCCTTACCAATAGTGTTTTGATGGGGGGAGGGGAATCTCCACTCCACAAATCAGGCATCTTCATGCAAAACAGCTTCCCAGAGAGATCAAAACCAGCAAGGAATCAGCCACAATAGCATAACAGGTAAACAACTGAAGATGCAGCTGAATCAGAACTAGGATCCAGGCACTAGTACAGCTCCTATTTAACCTGGAGCAGCCGCAGGAGAAATACTGGCAAAATCCAGAACAGGTTTACCACCCCATGTCATTGGACCATCCACTGCCCCAGATGATGGTTGTGGTAATCCCACATAATGCAGGTTGAGAGAACATATCTGAACATATAGAACATATCAGGAAAATGATATCCACCCCTCCAATAACACTTTCATTTCAAGGACCCCTCAGAGCGAGGCATAATTCAAGAAATAATCAAGTTGTGTGCAGAGATTTTCTGTGATGGAAAATGGAAGTTGGGCAACCATTCCAGCCTCCTGCATTTCTTTTAGTTGCCCAGGAACTGCTGCTATCACCACAGCAGCCAGTCTTGGCTTTTTTTTCCCTCCTCATTTTTTTCCATTTCCCCTCTCTTCATCTTACATGCTCAGATGTTCAAAGGTGCCTCCCCTTATAACATAGGACACCCCTATCTCTGGTGCAGAAGGGCAGGGCAGTTGGTTGTGCCCCTCCTGCCACATAGGGAGAGAAGGCAATTCTTGCACAAAATAGCAGTAGGCAGTGAGAGATTAATATAGCAAAAAGGCAAGGCCATAACTCTGCTTTCACTATAGGTTGCTTGTGTTGTGTGGGGAAAATGAAGTCAGGCATGTTTCAGAAATTTGATCACTGCTCCCCCCAATTTTTTCTGATCTGGACATTTTGGCCAAATTAATAGATCAGAAGGTAGCTGTCCAACAGATTCTGCACATTTCCAAAGGGTGTTGTGCAATTCTCAGCAGTTTAAATAAATCAAATGTGATGTTAAGCTTATTTTCAAGGTGATACACACAAATGCAGATTGTAATATAAATGTATGTTTGATATTATTTTGTAAACAAGTGCAAGTTAATGAATGTGGGGAAAGAACCAAACTGAATTACAGCAGATAAGCAAATACAAAAGTGGCACAGAGTGGAATTTGACAAATATACCATTCAAGTCATTTAGGAACAAGCAATTAGCAGTTAGTTGCAGAAGTATAAAAATTTCTGTTTAACATACTGTGTATGCGCTTATAAACAGCTGCAGAATGGCAGTGATGACCTGAGTGTGAATGATTAGCATCAAAGTCTTTACCTTATTGTTTCAATATATTTTACAGCAGTACGTCTAGTTATCCTGTCTTCTACAAAGAGTATTAAGAGCACAACACAGTCAAAGCTAAATCAATATAATGAGAGTCAAATTGCAAATCAGTCTATAATATTTCAAATCAACAGAGAATTGCAAAGAGCAAAACCAAACTGTAGGCACAATGAAAAATAAAGGCCTTCATGGTCGGCTGCAGTGCCAACAAAGATGAGATTGACTAGCTTTTTCAGCAGGCTAGATCATGGCACTGAGAAGGTCCTATCTTGGATCCCACAAAATTCAACTTCTGGTGACAATAGTGAATGAGCATACTAATTTAGGAGAAGGCGCTAATTTAACTATCCTTGCTGTAAGGTGTTTAAATCTTTATACACAATAAGCAACACTTTGAATTTGATTAGAATAATTGGCAATAGTTATGGACTGAATCAAACTAGAGTTACAGGACTTTGAAATGTAAAATACATTCCTTGAAATAGACACAAACATAACAAGGAAATTCTGGAGAATTCTGCTCAACATGATCACAGCAGCAAGAATCAAGTATGCAAAAACCTGGAAAAGTGAAAAAAAAGCTCCTGAAATAGAGCAATGGCTTCATAATCTGTTAGAAATGAAAGCTTTAGGTATCTTAACTCAGAGACTCAAATGGTCGACAGATGACAAGGTAAATAATGAGTGGGTACCTGTAGATACTTTTCTTCAAAAACAATTAGAATAATGCTTCTTGAATTAGAATGATTTCTTAAGTAAAAATAAGATGAGAAAAGTACAATTTGAAAAAGAAAGGGGATAATAAGTTAAAATTTAATGGATGAAGGGAATAGTAAATAGCTTACACGGTACTAAGAGTCTTCAAATATAAAATTGTTTTTTTATGAAACATCAGGAACAGACAACTAGAGGACAGCTGAAGCATGTAATGGCATACAGGTAAAGTATACTGTATCCTGGAAGAGAAAGGAGGAAGAAAAAAAGGTACATGGAAGTACTTCTTTACAGTTAAAAATATATTGTCATTCCTTAAATTGTATATCTTGTGATGGATTTCATATACACTGTTATATTTAATTTGAAAAATCATATTTTTATATATATATATATATAAAAACATGTGTGAGTGTGTATGTAAAATGCATTCTATTGGCTGCTGACTCTGCTTTTTATTGCATTTTTATGCTATTTCAATCAAAATTGTGGTTTACTAGAAACTAGTCTCTGTTCTATAAATGTTAATAAAAATATATATTAAAAATGTGGTTTACATTTATAATGTATTATGGTCGGATTCCTTGAACACTCTTTTGGGGCAGAAAGACAGGGTGTAAATTAAAGAAATAAAACAAGTCCTGGACACAATCATGTGACAACTAAACATTTCTGTTTTGTTTTCTTTTTACCTACCCAACATAAAGTAATTTGATACCTTAAAGAGGTAAAATCTCCAAATATACTTCAGAGCCAGACCACACAGTGTGTGACTGATCTTTAATCCACATGATTAAGGACTTTGTGACAGAGATTAAATCTGTCTGCTACAGGTCTGACTCAGCTTGTTGTGTGCTTTCAAGTCATTTCTGACTTAATGGCCACTAAGGCAAACCTATCATGAAGATTTGTTCACAGGGGGGTTGCCTCTGTCTTCCTGCAAGCCTGAGAGATTGTGACTTGCCCAACATCACCCAGTGGGTTTCCATGGCTTCCATGGCTGGGCAGGGATTAAAACCCTGATCTCCAGAGTCTTAGTCCAAGCTTCAGATCACTGCAACATACTGGCTCTTAATGATACGTTTAGGATATCAAAATTGTGCAAAGGGGCTGTAGGCTCCGATCACTCTTTTGTTTGTTGTTTGCAAAGCTTCGTCCAGAAACACATCCAAAATCCATGAGCTTCATTCATCAAGAATAGGGCTACCTCATCATCTTTCTTTTCTAGATTATATCTGCATCTGTTGGCCCACACAGAATCCCATCAAGGCATTAGGGAAGTAAAAAAAAAGCATGATACAAGAAAAAGAGGTATGCTTTCACACCCTTCAACTGTCCCAATTTGTGAGGGACAGTCGGCATCCTATGTCATCCCACTTTTTCCATTTCTTTTAAAATATCTCAATTTCTCTGTCTTCCTCCTCTTCCTCTTTTCCTATTTGTTCTCAGCTTATTTCTGTTGCTGCAATTGCTGACTGCAAAGTCCAAAAGGAGTTTGTATGCAATTAATTCAACAGTGAGGAGAGGAGAAGAGAGGAGGGACAGAATCTTGCTCTTCGTTAGAGGCTCACACAAAACCAATGTGCTGTAGCCTCTCCTCATTTGTGTGCTCTTCCTAATTAATGCCTTTTGCCATCCTGACCACACTCTGGTCTTGACTGGTCTTATTGTGCTGTTTTTTCATTTGTGAAATGTTAGGGCTATGTCTCAGGTATGTGTTGATTTTGGTCAATTCTGATGTTCCTAAAGACTCAAGTTATCTTGGCTTGAGGCCAGAACATCTGAAAGACAGCTCCTCCCACATGAGCCTGCCCAAAGTTTGAAATCCTAAGAAGAGGCCTTGCTGTATGTCCCATCACCTCATGAGGCTAGGTTGGCCTGTATGCATAGCAGTGCTTTCTCTGTAGCAGTACTATGTCTGTGGAATTGTCTGCCAAGGGAAATAAGATTGGCTCCGGCTCTTTTGAGCTTCCAGCAGGTAGTTAAAATAGTGTTGCTCCTCATGGCCTTTGGTCCTTGAAATTACTATAGCATTTTTTAACTGTTCAGTTTTAAACTCTTCTTCAAGGAACATTTTTAGTTTGTCTTTAGAAGTTTTCAACTACATATTATTTTAAATGTTTTCATCTATTATGCATTGCTTCCAAGGCGCTGGTTGGTTGAGAGGTGATAAATAAATGTCTTAAATAAATAAATACATTGTGTTCAGTATGGTGTCTTTCAAAAGATTTCCCAAATCTTGAAAGCCATTTATAAGGGTTCTCAGAGGCTCAGAGGCACATTGACAGATTCACATTTTGGACCTTCTCACCTGTACCGATAATCGTATTCCTTAATGCCATTCTTTAATGTCATTTGAGCTGCTTAAGTTATTAATAATGTTTTGAAATCTGTCTTCCCTTGAAGTTCTAATTTTATGTCACCTACTTCTGAAAATGTAATAAAACACATGGACTATATCTCAGGATGACAGATGCATTATAAACAGGCTGGTGAAGACAGCTACATAGCATAAATACTGGAGTCAAGACCATGATAATTAAATGGCTTCTTTAATGTGCTCCCATTAAAGCAGGAAGGAGAAAAAAAATTCAGCAGAAACTGCTACCTTTCAATTGCAGCAAATATTTATGCTTCATAGATATAAAAGATGCATAAGGTATGAAACTGTGCCTCTCTGTCTCCATCTGGGTTGTTAAATTACCACAAATTCTAATGATGGACAACTTTAAACAGGGATTAGACAAATTCATAGAAGCTACAGATCTTGGTGGCTCTTTATTATCCCCTTTATCACACAGTCTATCAATATAATCTCCATGCTAGTTGAGCAGTCTTCTGAAAGCAATGCAGCATGGATAAACAGCCCATGTTCTCATGAGGAAACAAAAAGAAGGAGGGAGAGAAAGGAGAGGAGTCCTCTTGTCCCTATATATGTTCTATTCCTCTTCTTCTTTGGGTGCAACAATAAGGAAAGATTAACAAAAGGAAGTAGCAGCAATTTGTTTATTAGATGCTTACTATCTTGCTTGCTGATCCATGTTTGTCAAATAGGAATTGTTGTTGTGTGCCATCAAGTTGTTTTCAACTTATGGCAAGAGTGCGTGACATGTGGATTTCCATGGCTAAGTGGATAATCAGACCCTGGTTTCCAAGGCATAGTCCAGTGCTCCAACTACTACTTCATGCTGGCTCTCTCAAATAGGAATACTAACATTATATATTTTTATGTACCTTACATCAACTCGAGTTCTTATAGTACCCTAGAGACCTATGTAGCTGAGTGGGAAAAAATCTTGATCTTTATAAAGAGCATTATGTAAAGCTTCATTAAAAATAAGTGGAAAGCAGAGTGTCATAAACATGTTGTTGTTTAATTGTTGTTAACTGAAACTTCCTCTCCCCTTTTCCTGTGCATGTCCATCCTTCCTTCCTTACCAGTTTGTCCTTCCTTCCTTCCTTCCTTCCTTCCTTCCTTCCTTCCTTCCTTCCTTCCTTCCTGTTGCAAAAATCTCTGTTGTACTTGAAATATTAAAAAAAAAACCAATTTAAACATTGTGCAAGTACTCAGTTCCTGCTCTCCTGCCTGGAACAGTTGCTTTTATTCAAATTATCAATCCACCGGCAGCCTAAGTATTGATGTTTCGAAACTATAGACAAGAGAAATTGCATATGGTCAGAAGCAAATTGCCTTGATGTGCTTTCCTTCTTCAAATGTAATTCTTTTGGAAAGACACTTGATTTTCCCCTCCCAGTCTTCCTTATTGACAGGGAAAGTGTGCAATGAAAATGTTCTAGGGCTTCTTTCTTTACAGCTTCTAACTAGTTTATTTTTTTAAAGTAGCCAAATGAAATTATTTGTGTGAAAAAAGAAAAAAATATTTTAAGCCTCTATATAGATGTGGTTTATACAGAGCATTTTTGTGATCTTTGACAAAATAGAACTCTCATCCTACAGTTCATGATGCTCTGTATTTCTCTGCTCCTTGACTGGATATGATATTTAGTATATAACAAAACAAAAAATTTCAGGAAGGGAGGAATAAAACAGTGTTTCTATGAAAATGACTGTTCACTGGTTAAGAAATAATGTATTTTAAGTTTAATAAGGTATTGCCAGAGTAAAGGGACAGTGAAAGACTATGAAAGTGGGCTGAAATACTAGGTAGACCAGCCATTCTCAGCCTCTGGTCTTCTGTCTGTTTGGGACTTGAGTTCCTAGAATCCATCATCATAGGCCAAGCCAGTTGAGGCTTCTGGGAGTTGAAGTCCCAAATAACCAGAAGACCAAAGATTAAGAATGGCTTAGCTAGACAGCTAAAAGATGAACAAAAGATAATGAAAACAATTAAGACACAACTGTCTAGTAGAGAGTTATAGTAAATAGGTGTTATAATCAGATGCAGGGAGTAATAGTAGATGTATCATTGAATAATAGTATTAAGGATAAAACACAACTATTATAAATTGGTTTGGAGATGGCACCTAACACTAGTAAGGTTAAATTATATAGATAAGAATTATTCAAGGTTGTGTTGGAGGGGCTGTCAAGTGGAATTGTGGAATTGTTCCATATATAGTGGAATTGTGAAGATGTACAGAAATTTTGGCAAAGGGTGTTTAAAGAGATAAAAGAGATTACTGAAATTTCTTTACAAATATGTCGAAGTATAGCATTATTATCTATATTCGATAAGGTTAATTGTACCAAGGCAATGAAGGATTTAATTACAAACTTATTAACTGCAGCAAGGTTAATTATATCAAGAAAATGGAAAACTCATGGAGATTTTCAAATAGAGGATACGTATAAAGAAGTGTGGAAAATTGCGATTAATGATAAGTTAACATGTCAAATTAAGGCCAAAAAAGGAATAATGAAGGGGAATGATTTTGAAGCAATATGGAAGATATTTGTAGAAAAGGTTTTAATAAAAGAGGAAAGTGTCATGCCTCCACAAGAAGAATTACAATTCTGGAAGGTGGAGTAAGTTGAAACATAATTGACTCTGGAGGTTGGGTTTACTTTTAGGAATAGTTTGGTATGTTTAGTAATGAGATCATATTTAGTAATAGAAATAGATTAAATGTAATGGAGAAGTATAGAGTTAAGAATGAAATTATAATAATAATAAGTATGAGAATGAGATATAGACCAAGGTAACAAAAGTATATAAGCAGTATGGTATAGAATATGCTGAATAAGTATATGATTGTAATAGAATTGGAGAGAAATAACAATGCAAGCTTGTTTTTGTTGAAATTTCCTTTTTTCACTTATGTGTATCACATGGTGTTTTTCTTTTTTGTTCTGTTTTTTTCTTTATAATCAATAAAAAAATTTAAAAAAAAGAATAGTGGTATTAAACATATCATTGAATACTAAAATTAGGATTCTCCATGCTATTATATTTCCAGTTTCTGTGCATAGCTGTGAAAACTGGAGAGTGAAGAAAGCGGACAGGAAGAAATCAATTCATTCAAAATGTGATGCTGGAGAAAAGTTCTGCAAATACTCTGGACTGCTAAAAAAAACAAATGAATGGGTCCTACAGCAAATGAAGCCTGAACTCTCCCTAGAACCCAAGATGGCTAAATTGAGGCTGTTGTATTTTGGCCACATCATGAGAAGACCTGACTCACTAGGAAAGACAATAATGTTTGGTAGGGTAGAAGGCAGTAGGAAAAGAGGAAGGCCACGTTACCCAAGGAAGACCCAATCAAGGAAAACACATTCCCGAATCTGCAAGACCTGAGCAGGGCAATTGCTGATAGGATGACTTGGAGGTTTCTCATCCATAGTGTCATCATAAGCTGAAGTCAACCTGATAGCAGTTGAAAACAACAAGAACAAAGAGTAGTGACTTTGAAAGAAGCCTTGTACAAGGAGTCACCAAAAGTGGGAGGGAAAAAAAACAAGCCTTTAGTCATGCTTGAAGATAGAGAGCCAGAACATGTCAGTCTGGAGGCTCTGACATTTCACTCCTTCAGGCACAATATGATGATAGGTTGAAAAATATAAGCAAAGCCTTGTGAGCAATATAAAAGAGGGGGGAAAACAAAACCAAACTCTGAGGCCAGTCACTTAACTAAGCCAGAAGACACAATGGCTGAGTGGCTGCATGCAGTCCCCAGAATCAGTGAGAATACTATGTTTTATCACAGCAGGTGTCTATTCAGCATATTCCTCTATGCCAGATATTTGTTGTTCAATAAAAATTCTCCATTTAGTTATTCAGTAATAAAAAGACTGTCAAGTTTATCCCATAGCAACAGAAGGAAATCTGAAGGATGAGTCCTAAAGCTGAACATATAATCACCTGTAAAGGTTTTAAAGAATCATCACAAAAGCAAGATGGTCATGTTGATAAGCAAATTTCAACATCACATTTCTGCAATGAAAAATAGTAGGGAGGGACATTTGTGACATCTAATGACAGAAAGAGCCTGATGAATTTTGCGTTATCTCTTTTTTAATAGGATTGTCAAGGTATATTTTTTTAAAAAAAAGTTATATGAAAAAATACATTCTCAGGATTTCGTAAGTGTTATGGTATAATAAAAAATTACCAATCAAGTAACAAAAGGTGTTGATCTTACTAGCACCTCAAATATTGATTTGTCAATTGTCTACATTATAAATTGGACCATAGACTGGCCAAGCAAATCTTCCAATTAGCAACTAGTTAGAAGCAGTGAGTTATTTGTACTTATACAGTCAGCCATTCATACTCACAGGTTCAACCAATCACAGCTTGAAAATATTTAAAAAAATCTCAAAAGCAAGTTTTGATTTTGCCATTTTATAATAAGGGATGCCATTTTACTACATCATTGTACCTAATGGGACTTGAGCATCCATGGATTTTGGCATTCATGGGCAAGGGGGCAGTGTCCTGGAACCAAACCTACTGGATACCTACTGGATACCGAGGGCCCATTGTATTCCTTTTTTGCAATAACTAAAGAATAACTATGTTACAGTACATAATAAGGTTAACTTCCTTTTGTAGGTTTAACTATAACTGTTTTAGTTCTTTTCATAATGACACAGTGTGTGTGGCCTCACTATTTGATGTGTTTAATATCAGGTACTGTGGCTTATAGCACTCTGCTTTTTCTTCTAAGAAATTAAAATGTAATTTAGTTGTATGTGAACAGTAAGAAGGCTTCTTTTAAAAGTTGAAACTATAATAGTAGCTAATGATTTTTGCTTCCCTTGAACTCTAACTGGAATTATTTTTCAAAAGTAAAATTTTAGGTACTAGTAGAAGAGCCTGGACATCACATGTTTTCCATATAAGAAGCTGCTTTATGATCATGCAGATTGTATACTTGTTCCCACTCTAGTATCATCACTCTCATATTACTAGCCTTAAGTTTTAGAACAGAATATATAGACGGTGAATTATTCTTATTGTTTTTATAGCGCCATTAAGATTTTGATCCAAAACATTATAAATCATAAGATTCCTTCTTTTATCATTCCAGCAAGTACCATCAGTGAGAAGAATCTCAGTGACTGCCATTTCCTGTGTTTGTCTTCAAGTCACCTGTCAATTTCTAGCAACTCCTTGAATTTCATAGAGCAGCCTTAGACAAGGAATACTCAGAGAAGGTTTTGCTAAATCCCTTCCCTGAAATGCAGCTCTTATAGCACATAGTATTTGCTGACATTCTCCCATCCAATTACTAACTTGGGTTGGTCCTGCTTAACTTCCAAGATCAGATGGGATCTTGTGCCTGCAGCATTCTAAAGCTGTAATTTTTTCCATATGCTATGGGATTTATTTGGAATAACTGCATAGGATCATGTCCCTGCCATCTAATTCCTCTGATTTATCAGTGTCAATACCTGGCATACATGAGGCAGCTATCAAGTGCCAGTGGCCATTTAAATGTTCTACAGTGCCTCAAAACAAAGTTACAACTGGAGCATTATGGGAAATTTCAAATATGGTTAGATGCAGCTGCCCAGTTATTCTTGGAATCTTTTTAAAGGGCAGAAGTCTTTCCATCTTTTTGATCTAAGAAGCAATGACTGTGTAATCAACATCACCCACATATTCTGCATAAGCAATAGTCTACTCCACTGCAATGGAGGGAAAACAACATTATTTCCACTGGTCCTTCATATTTAATCAAGCTAGACTTCAGAAACCAAGACTTATTAATGAAAAATTGATTCAGCGGATGGAAATTTATAAAGTAAGTATTACCTTTTGCTTACTGGCAAACACAGAAGTTTGCCCTGGTCTGATCCATATTATTGATGTAGAGATAGATACATATTCAGCAGCTGAAAGAAAATGATGTCTGCTGCTAAATGAAAAATGGCAGCAGTTTTAAAAAATCGTCTTGAAAAAGGGAAGTTGTAGAAGTCAGTAGGCTGACACTGTTTCTCATTAGTCCTTTTAATGTGTTCTCATTTTAAAGTCATAACAGTTCTTCAATTTTACTGTATTGCTGTCTAGATGCTGCAGAAGAAGAGCTAATCTAATTAACATAAGAATGAGGAATACCCATTACAATACCCACTGTAAATCATAAAATTGCAACGCATTTTTTCCCCTAAGGGTGGATTTTCAAACTTTTTGGTAATGGTGATAGAATTTATTTTCATTTGTGTCATGTCTCCAGTCATGATAGTTCCCTTCTCATGCCTTTACATCCATGCCCAGAGCTGGACCAAGACATTTTGGTTTGAGATGAAGGTCAAAGCAGCATCTTAATCCATATACAAAAGCCATCTGGGCTGACAGTTGAATTTTACTCCAAGACTGGTGATAAGACAGCATTCTCAGTCATATCTTCAGGCATTATGCTAGCTTAGGGAATGCAGAACAACACACAGTGCTGAGGCACCCAATGCTCTGTCCTCATAACACTTCACTACCATTCTTGCCTTGTGCATCTGCCACCTGAGGAAGCCCCCTCCTCCTGCATAATCAATAAAGCTTTGGGTGTGTTCTTTAAGTACTCTGCCACAAAGTGATTTCTGGAACAACATTGTAACAAACTCAGAGAACAGAAGAAAGACAAACAAGGCTTCTTATTGTTCTGATAATTATTATTTATTGTTACAAATCATAAGATTTCTTCTACTCTCATTCCAGCAAGAAGCATTGGTCAGAAAAATCTCAGTGATTGTCATCTAATACCAAAGATATAGATAAACACTGCCTGCAGTTTTCATCCCAACTGTATATTACATATTGGTATGCAATGGCTATTCACACATTTGCACAAAGCAACAAACTTGGTTTTGTCTCTGAGCGTACCATTCACAATTATCTATAATGATTGCTAGCTGTTTGTTGAATGCTCCTGAATGAGACAAGTGTTTTTGAGTACCTGTTTATTAGAAGTCATACTGGACTTTTCATATGTGTGCTGAGGTTCTCCTGAATGAGTCATGGCATGAGATTTTGGTTTGAGATAAATGAGTCATGGCATAGACTGAAGACAGAGTCACACATGCACAAATGAATACAAGTAGAATTCCTCTGACGGATTTTCCAACTGACAAAATGTGACCAATGTCTCTGACGTATTTGGCACTGAGACCCACATACCCAATAAAAGACATGAAGAAAATTATCGCTATGATTTAGATCTGCATTTCAAAATCTGAGGTGTATGTCGAAAACCATAACGTGTCAGAAGACATCCTTCCTCCAACTGTGGCAGCAAAATTTATATTTCAACTCCAGAAACCTTTTCTATAAAAATAAAAAAGACTTCTCCTATTGCAACCTAGTGGCTAGAATGGTATTGAAACAACCCTTGCTATCTTTAAGAATGATTAAATGAGGCCCTTATTTTCAAGTTGTTGACACTTCTTTTAAATATTTATAAATTGATCATTTGCCCCATATATTATAGTGACATGAAAACTAATGGATTGAAACATTCAGATTCCTCTGAATTCAGAATAGATGAGACTTCAAAGACCAGCAGTATCATAAATCAATATTGACTGATTTTTTTAATGAATTCATCAGTAGCTTTATGACATCAAACAACCACATTCAACATGGTAAGAATGAAAGAAATAAGAGAACTTTCCTAATCTCTTAGTGTTACGCAGTATTTTCAAGATCTTTATGGAATGTATAATACATGACACAGTGTTTAAAGAAGTCTCACTTTATATATCACATTGTAATCTAGTCTGATTCTTCCTTTCTAACTCCTTTGACTTGACCTCATTTTGATATTTATTTATTTTATTTATTTGTATCCTGCCTTTCTCCCAACAATGGGATTCAAGGCAGCAAACTTTAAAATGACACAGGTTAAAATATACACAAAAGTACAAATGCAAATTTAAAAAACAATTAAACAATTTATTGAGTTAGAAACATTAAACATTAAAAGCACTGAGTATGTTTAAAATACAGTAAAAACAAAACCAGCCATTAAAAAGTTGAATTATGATATCTCAGTAGTTAAGTGAGAGATCATGTTATCTTGGTTGTTGTTGTGTGCTTTCAAGTCATTTTCAACTTATGGAGTCCTTAAGGTGAGCCTATTACAGGATTTTCAGAGGTCAGAGTAGTGTTTGCCTTTTCTTCTCTCTGAGGCTGAGAGAGTGTGACTTGCCTATGGTTATCCAGTGGGTTTCCATAGCCAAGCAGGGGTTCAAACCCTGGTCTCCAGAGTTGCAGTCAAATACTCAAACTACTACAGCACATATTCCCTTCCCCCCCCCCCAAAAAAAGCATACTATATATAGTAACAGCTGCAAGAATAGAATTTGCAAAATTTTGGAAAAATGAGAATGTTCCCAAAATTGAGCAATGGTTTCAAAGTATACAAGAGATGAAAATAGCAGATGCTCTTTCACGAAAATTAAGAAACCAAACAGAAGAAGGCATAAAAAACAAGTGGGCTCCAATAGATAATTACCTCCAACACAAAATATAATTAATATACAAAGAGCATTTGAGAATGAGTAGCTGTGTAAAAATACATTATTATATTCCAAAGGGTTTTAAGAAAATATGTACTAAAGTGTTAGGGTTACTTAATAGAATGTCCAGTATATAAGGACCTGGATCAAAGGTTATTAAAAGACAACTGTTGAAGTACATAAACAACTGGTAACATTTACATTAATACTAAGAGTAGAAGTGTAGGAGGATAAGAAAATACAGTAAACTTTCATGTGTGTAGGTAAAAATATGATGGAGAAACTGTTTTTAAATATTTGTTTTGTTTTAAAATAATATACAAAAATTATAATTTTAAAAAAATAACAAAAAAACAGGCAGGAGTCAAGATGTTTCTTGAAACCGTATAATTAAGAATAGTATTTGATTATGTATTCCCTTTTTCATTTTCTATTATGTTCTAATATGTGGGTTTGTTTTTAACATCTTTCCAAGTCTCCTTGAAAATATGTGCAGATGCCAAGAAGAGATTCAAATTGAAATGCAGAGTAGTTAAAAACAAATAAAGCAATTGAAAAATGCTTTTGCTTCTGATGTCCTGTCAGATAGGTATTGTATCATATAACACTATATTATATATTTTCTTCTCCACACCCTATGAAAATGAGTACAGGAGCTGAGCTGGTATCTGAATATAAATCCCACAACTATAAGCTGAACACACATGCCAAAATCCATTCAGGATGTCTATTTGAGCTATTGAGTTACAAAACAAGCAGAACACCCTTCAGTTGTATTGGGAACAATGGGCTTTCTTCCCAAACAGGGTTTATGAAACCTAAGAGGTATTGCCAAAAAATAAATGAACTATTGATTTAAATTTTACTTAGATTAATTAGGTTTATTTGGATTTACCTTTCTATTACCTTTCTGTCCTAATTTACCTTTTTTGTCCTAACTTTTTTGTCCTAACTTTCCAGTGAGTTTAGTAAAACAGTAAAGTAGTCCAGTTCAATTTCTAAACAAATTTATTATTCAGCTCTTCTTCTTATGACAGGAAACTTTTCTGTGTCCTTCAAAATAGTACAGCATTTGAGGCCTTTGTACATAAAACAACTTTTGCAATTAAGTGGGATTAAAATGTAGATAACATAAGAACCTGGGGGAAAAAAAGTCTTTGGACTGCAACTCTCAGAAACTCCTAGCTAGTCAGGGGATTGTGGGAACTGAAGTCCAAAAAGTAACTTTTCCAAACTATTCATGTACTAATGACAGCTGAATTACTTTTTATTATGATTTCATAAATGAGTACGTGGTTGCAAAAGCTTATGCTAAAATATAATTGATTAATTTTACGGATACCAAATGACAACTTTTTCCTTCCCCTTTCAAACAGTTTTTCAGTGTTTTCCAGACAGGATTCTGTAAGGATAATTGTCTTTTTATCAGAAATGTGCGTGTTTTCAATGTACTTTCAAATTTACACATGCATGGAAATGAGTTCATCTCAGCTGGAAGTTAAAGAAACAAACTTCTCAACAGCAATAAGTCATTTGGCAAAAGTAATCAGGACTGAAAAGCAAACAGATATTCATGGTGCTGCTTCAGAATGAACAGTAATAACCTTGAATTAAAATCTTCTGACAGTGTACATGTTGCACAGTTTCTACAAATTAATAAATTGCTGAGTGTGCGTCAACTCATAGGAATTAATTCCCTGGGGTCTGTAAAAAGAACTCAATGGCAAAATTGAATGAAAGGACTTCAGGTACTTCCATTGGTAATTAGGTCAAGAGAACTGTCCAGTGTGATTTCATCATGCCTTTCAAAGGCTGATTTCATGTCACATAAATATGACTCCAGTAACATAAAAGGGCAAAACTTATTTTCAGCTTCTACTTCTCTAATCCTACTGATTCATGGTAAGCAATGACAAAATTTTAAAAAAGCCACATTGCCCAAGCAGGAGTCAACTCTAGTGATGTTGTGATTTCACCCATTGTCAAATTGCCCTCACAATCAAGAATGTGTCCTGATCTTGCATGGCAATTTACCCTCCTGTAGCTTGAGCCCATTAGATATATCTCACCCCCCTTTCTTTCCTACCTATGTTTGTTCTTTTGTGTGTAGTAGTCCTTCAAATAGCTGAAGACAGTATCACTCATGTCCCCTCCTTCAGTCTTCTCTTTCAAGCTAACATACCCAATTACTTAAACCAACTGCCCTTATGCTAATTCCTTCCCCAGTTAGCATTTACAGATTAGTTCAGAAATCTAAACTTCTCCCTTCTGGTCACGGTCTCTGTGGTGAAGATACAGTGTAGTTGGTTTTTCCTGTTGTTGCTCCCTGACGACACCACTGCTTCTTCAGCCCAAATGTTTCTAGCTGACAAGAAGACACAGATACAGCTCTTTTGAAGGACTGCATCAGAATTCTTTCTTTTTCTTACAGCTCCTTTCTATCAGCTTTTGTCTACTATGGTTACAGCTCTCCATTGTCTTCTTTCTGCTCCCTTATCTTCCGCTGGACAGCCACTGTTTGCTTCCATTGTTGGCCCTTCTGGATTTTTGAAGTTTTCAGTGCTAGATTCTTTTGCACCCTCTCTTATTCAACTTTTCTTTCCAATTCTTTTCATGAGTCTTTCTAACTGATTTACTCTGATGGGACTGTGCCTGGCCTTCTATTTCCTGCAGCCAGAACCCTCTATCTAATCAAAAGTTTCACTCTGGAAGACTGAAAGTTCATTGACCTATAATTAAAGACCTATACCATGCTATTACAGAATGTTTACTCCTGTACCTATATGAACCCTATTCCCATCTTATTTTTTGCCAATGTGTGACAAACAGAGCTCTATGGCTCTGTTTCCTCCTCACTCTTGCATGTGGAGGGCAGCAAGTCTGAAGAGGAAGAGCTTCACCATCCATGGGGGTCTTCATGTCAGTTGTAACTCTCTTTCAAATAACTGCCCTTGTTACTCCACTGGAAAAACCCTATCCCGGGGTCTACAATTTTGATATTAAAATATGATTCAGTGTGCCTGAGAGGTCACCGGATGGGCACATAGGCAGCAATAGTCAAACAATTGAAAACCAGGTCAGGCCAATAAAATCTCCCATCACATAGCCCCAGGAAACCTCAAGATGAGCAAACCCACAATAAACAAAGGGTCCTCAGCCCCAAGATGCTGACTTGAGAGGATTAGTGTGTCTGCCCCAAGCTGAGCAAATGTTCCATCAGGCGAGGACCATTTATATGAAGTCACACCACAAACTAACACAGCCAAAGATCCTGAGACTTTGGCAACATCTTGTAATCCCATCACACAAAGGAAATTGCCATGGTGGAGCTTCGTTATCGCTCCAACACCCATTGTTCTTCTCGGGAAAGGATTAGCCCACCAGGTACTTTTTCCCCTACAAATAGTCCCAGTTTTTGAGCAGTTCTTTGGATCACTCCCAGTCAAGCCAGCAGACCGTTTCTCCATTCATTGAGCCCTCTCTGTGCTGAGCCCTACTTCTTCGCTGCGTTCTTCGACCCAGGACCTCAGAACAAGGTGCAGTATTACCCAACAGCACCCCTTCAATGTTCCCTCTCTCCAATTTCCTCTCTTTTACTTCTTAATAGCTCTTGGGTGCGTGTGTGCTTTGGTGTGTGAGACTTGCATTCAATAAAGTCATTTATTGGACATATTTGTTTGGTTTTTGGCTTGGCCTGACCCTGTAAAAACTGGGTAAAAAGACCCCGCTAGGTTACCCTGCCTCTCGCATTGCAATTGCTTGTGCTCTGGCTAGTTTCCATTCCCCATCACCTGGAGCACATTGAGGTATCCCCCAAAGAACCCCAGAAATCAGGGTAACACTCTCCATGCATTAGAGCATGACAGCTGGATATGGAGCAGAGACTAACTGAGGATATCATACTTTGGCCGTATCGTGAGATGCCATGGAGAAGATGATAATGCTCAAAAAAGTAGCAGCCAGTAGAAGAACAGGAAGACCACATTATAGGTGGATGGTTTCAATCAAGGAAGCCACAGCCCTGAGTTTGCAAAAGCTGAGCAGTTGATGGCCACACATCCTGGAGGACTCTGATTAATAGGATCAGCTGAACCTGACTTGATAGCAAAGAACAACAATGGATTAAGGGACTAGAGGACTTCCTACCCCTTTCCAGACCTTCACTGACAACATCTTTACCCTGAAGACGTAGTGACTGTCCACAATCTGCAACAGATATTGTCTGATGTTCTTAATTAATTTTTTTCTCTAGCTATGCACATAACAATGAAAGATAGGAGAGCATCCACTCCCCTTTCTTGTCCCCTTTACTTCTTTGTGTGTACCTACATCTCTTACTGTTGGGTTCCTACTATGGATGTCATGATCTATTTAGATCTCTGGAATACTGACATAAACCCACTTCTTTTGCTGTTCTAACAATGCAAGCAGAGCCTCCTAGGTTGCTATACACAGCCTGTTGCTTGACATTTTCCAACTTCTAGTAGGAGCACTGTGACTAGAATGGTATGAACCTAGGTTTCAAGTGGGTGATAGGAAAAAGAAAATACATTTTTGAATATAAATTGTACATAGGCTGACATGTCCATAGAAGGAATTAAGGAGTATGACAGTAATGGTTTTATAATTTTTTTTTGTAAGAATTGTAGCAGACAGGCCATCTGGCAGCCAATACAAAACTTGACAAGGCAGAACTAACCTTATGACAACACATTCATTTTCATCTCATTTCCTCTGCTGCCTCTGACCTAAGCAAGCAAGCAAGCCATTGTGCTTTTTTGATCCAGCTTTCAAACAATGTATGCCATAATGACAACAAGCTATCACATAAAGCTTTTTGCTAAGGATGGCTAATCATGAAATATCCAGCTATGGGCCCACACAGCCCTCTGAATCAAAAGTCTATCTACATCTCTATTGCCCTTGCTAATCACAGACTTATTTCTTCCTAGTACAGCATTCAACCTGCTTACCAAGTAGTGTTTCCAAATGAAAACATTTTTCATTTCCAGGAAAGCTAACAACAGCTCAGTAAAACAAGCTTGATTTATAATCCAGTAACTGCTCTTTAAGTTGTTGTTGTCCCTGACAGATGCCAAAAATTAATGAATGATGGACTTGTCAGCATCTTTTTGTTTAATGTGGATGAAAGCCCATTTGAGGCTTCTTGGAAACATATCTAATTGGGCTGTGTGGACTGAAAAATGTTTGGGAACCAGTATACTCAGAGTTGTGCTTCCATCCTAAAAATAGCCCTTGGATGTGGTAGGTTAGGGGAGCATCTTTCCACAGTTTGTTATTTTCAGTTTGTTATTGTTGTTGCTATTGTCGTGCACCTTCAAGTCACTTCCAACTTAAGGCGACCCTATCAAAGATTTTCTTGGTAAGATTCAATCAGAAGGGGTTTGCCTCTGAGGCTGAGATAGTTACCTAATAAATTTCCATCACCAAAAAGGGATTCAAACCCTGGTCTCCCAGAGTTCTAATCCAACACTCAAACCACTACACCACAGTCACTGTCAGCTCAATTTATCATATTATAAACTGGAGCATGAACGGATATTCTATGAATTACAGTGAGAAGAGTTAAGTCTGTTCCCTTATCTTGCTAAATAGTATGACTTTTCTTCAGCTTTTTTCTTTTTTAATTATTGCTCAGCAACATTGTGATTACTGTAGTAGTAGTTGCAAGATTTAAAATCTTAGAGGATAGGTCTTTCCTCTTATTAAAAGTTTGACTCAATTCATGGTGTAATACATAGACCAGACTTTGCAAAACCAGTCAGAAAAAACAAACAAAAACTTTCTTTCATGTTATTGCTGAATGAAGGAATGCATGGGTTGCGGCGGTAGTAGTCTCTCAGCATGAGACTTCTCTTCTAACCTATGTATTTTTTGTGTATGTGTATAGATCTTCAACATTCTGAACATACAGTTGTATACAATGGGGCATTTCTCCATATGGCTTAAAAGCACTGTGTTTGTGTACTTTTAAATGAATGCAGTTAGACCTACTGAATCAATAGTCACTTAGTAAATCAAGACTTATCTTAATTGCATTGATTCAAAGATGGGACTAAGAATAGGCCATTCAACATGTATGCCATCTTGCTGGAAGGCCAAATTTGCAGTAGCCAACTAGAACACCTGGAATAACAAGGGACATAATTGTCCCATGTTATGCATTACAAACAGTGGAGCTATCCTTAAAATTGGTCAAGGTTACTTAAAAATAAACCATACGTGGTCTTGTTATTATGATTTTGTTTTAAATTTACATGAGATCCATTATGTCTCAAACCATGAAATTACATCAATATTTTGATCAGTCTTGTATTCTTAAATACTTGCCACATGTAAGATGTCCAGGGAAGTAAACACAGGTCACTAATTCTAGACACCATTCCAAATTCATAGGTTCCATAAAAATGGTAGTAAATGTCTATTGAATGATTCCTCACTTGCTGCCACTAGCTACTAGTGAAAATGGCCTAAATCCAGTTGTTAGTTCAAACTAGAGTAGACCCATTAAATCAATGAGAACTTGTTAAGTCAACACTAATTAATTAAGTTTAATTAATTCAAGGGATCTACTTTAGTTGAAATTCACAATGAAAACAAAAACAGAAACTTTCTAGTTGGAGTAGGTCAGAGAGCTAGCTGTCAGACAACAGGTGTGTCCCTTGGAAAATATTTGGATATTACCAAATTAAGAAAACAGACACCCCAAATTCTCCAGTATCTGAAAATCTGGGGTGGCTTGTGGGTGGTATGATAGGGTATTTCCCTCAAAATGGAATGGAGAGATGCTTTTCCTGTTCAGTTCATGATCTGCCTGTAGCGTGAAGGAAATTTGCTCTTTTCCTTTTGCTAAAGAAATGGTTTCAAAGGTAGTAAAAGAACAAATGTTTATTGTTAATATTTATCAGAAGTTTAAGACTTTCTAGAACCTCCTTGAACACAGAGATATAGATCAGCACAACAGCTTAGGAGAAGCTTAATCTGTTGATTAAAGTGGTTCATCATGGGAGAATAAGTGCTTTGTGTAAATTCCAAGAGTATAGACTTAACTAATCTTCAAATTCACTTTTAAGAAATAAACTGTTCCATTAGGGGTTTGTTAGATATCCTGAATTCTCTGTGGATGGTTCTCCAGCAGATCTTACAGACATCAGCAGTTTCCTTGTATAAATACACCACAAACAAATATTTTCTCATTGTTACATGCTGGTGTATTGTTAAATTGGCACAGTGCCCATTTCCTCCTCTGCCAAGCACACAATACCTAAAAGGCACAAATAATACTATTTGAAAGTTCACTTTGCTTCATCACATTCATTTCCCAGAGGAGATTGCAGAGGAGAGCTGGGTCTGTGAAGGCATCCTAGACCGGGTGTGTTTACAGGCTTGTGGAGCTGTGCTTGTTTTGCTGGTTGTTTGCCTGCTATTGTTTGCTTGCTATTGTCCTGGCCATGTGCTCAGCCTGATCACACGGTCTGACTAACCAGGGGGAGGAGTCAGCTAGGGGGAAGGGGCCTTATTAGAAGCTACCAACAGCAAGCACCTTCAGCGCGCGCAGTTGAAGTCCTTTACTTTAATCCTCCAAGTTTAACCCTTGGCAATCAATATAACTATCGTTGCTTACATAGCTAAATCTCAGAAAGAAAGCCCAGTTATTCTTTCTTGAGCTTCATCCTGTACTACTCTCTGTAGTTTCAAGGATGGAAGGTGAGGGAGCTGTTGCGATCACCTGTAACACTTGTGGCATGTTCCTTTTCTTGCCACAAGAGGTTCTTGGGTACACCTGCACCAAGTGCAAGCTGGTCACCTTCTTGGAGGAGAAGGTTTGCCAGCTGGAGGCACGAATTTCTGATCTCCATCTTATTAGGGAAGGGGAGGAGTTTTTGAATAGGGCAGAGAAGACCTACCGGAAGACCGAATGCACGGAGGAGCTGCCAGATCAGGAAGTCACCACACTTTGCCAGGAAACGGAGGCTTGGGCGAATGTCACACGGAGAAGTAAAAGGACCAGGAATGTAACAGAGACTCTTAAGCTACACAATCGCTTCAAAGTACTTGGCCTTACGAACAATGAGGAGCACCACGCGGAGGCAACAGAATGTCAACAAGAAGGAATCAAACTTCACCAACAGGAACTAGATCAATGCTCCCAGCCTAAACAGAATGCCCAGGCAGTCCTAGGAGAACATGTTCGTTGAGGAGCCCAGGACAAGTCTCAGAGGAGGCGAGTTCTGGTTGTTGGGGACTCTTTGCTCAGAGGAACCGAAATGGCAATTTGCAAACCAGACAAGCTCAATCGAGAGGTCTGCTATCTTCCTGGGGCCAGGATCAACCACATAACGGAGAGGCTAACCAGGCTGGTAAAACCCACTGACCAGAAGCCCCTCATTTTGGTTCATGTCGGAACCAATGACACTGCGAGGAGCAGCCTTTATCACATTGCAAAGGACTACGAGCGTATGGGGACCAAGCTTAAGGACCTTGGTGCGCAAGTGGTCATTTCGTCTCTCCTCCCTGTTCAAGGATATGGCGCACGTAGGGAAAGGGCAATAGCAGAGGTCAACAACTGGCTCTGCATGTGGTGCCGCTGGCAACGGTTTGGGTTTTTGGAACATGGCCTGAATTTCCACGAACATGGGCTTCTGGCGAAGGATGGGCTACACCTCACAAAACTGGGCAGGAATGTTTTTGCAAACAGTCTCACAAGGAGGATTAAGAGGTCTTTAAACTAAGTTTCGCTGGGGAGGGAGACAATATTATTCAGGGCAAGGACTCGGAGAGCGCAGGGGGGAAAGGCCCAAATGATACTGGACAAGTAATACAAGCAGCCAATGGCGGGAGGAGTAGAAACAATAGTACAGGACTTGCAGGAAGGGCCCGGGGACTTAAGTGTCTCTACACTAATGCACGGAGTATGGGAAACAAGCAGGACGAACTTGAACTCCTAGTACAGCAAAATAAATACGATTTGATAGGCATCACTGAGACCTGGTGGGATGAGTCTCATGATTGGAATATAGGAATAGAGGGGTATAGCCTATTTTGTAAAAATAGACCAAACAAGAAAGGAGGAGGAGTAGCCTTGTATGTCAAGGATGTTTTCACCTGTGAAGAGATCCAGGACTTAAACCCAGAAAGCCAGGTCGAGAGCATTTGGGTAAGAATTAAGGCAGCGAGAAACCATAGGGATATTCTGGTGGGGGTTTACTACAGACCTCCAACCTAGGCTGAGGGCTTGGATGATGCCTTCCTCAACCAAATGACTGCACATCCAAAGAGGAGAGATACAGTAATAATAGGAGATTTCAATTACCCGGATATATGCTGGCAGTCAAACTCTGCCAAGACAGCAAGGTCCAGCAAGTTTCTGGCTTGTCTTGCAGACAACTTCATGGTCCAGAAGGTGGAAGAGGTCACAAGGGGATCAAATATTCTAGATCTGATCCTGACCAACAGGGATGACCTTGTTAATGAGATAGAAGTGGTTGGATCTTTAGGGGGGAGTGACCATGCCCTATTGGAATTTGGCATTCAGTGGGAAGGAGAAGATAAGGGTAGCCAGACACTCATCTTAGATTTTAAAAAAGTGGACTTCTGTAAACTTAGGGAGCTGCTGGCTGGAATTCTGTGGTCAGGAACAGTGAAAGGGAAAGGAGTTCAGGAGGCATGGGAGTTCCTTAAAAAGGAGATACTGAAGGCACAGTCAAAACAGTCCAATAAGGAGGAAAAATGGAAGGCCTCTGAAGAAACCAGAATGGTTGACTAAAGAACTCTCAGCTGAGCTAAGAGTTAAGAGAAACATGTATAGGAAATGGAAGAAGGGGGAAACCACCAAAGAAGAATTTAAGCAAGTAGCTAGGAGATGTAGGGAGGAGGTCAGAAAGGCTAAAGCACAGAATGAACTTAGGCTGGCCAGAGACATTAAAAACAATAAAAAGGGCTTTTTAAAATATGTCCACAGCAAAAGAAAAAAGAAGGAGACGATAGGGTCGCTGCACAGAGAAGACTGGCGAATTACTCACAGGGGGAAGAGAAAAGGCAGAGCTACTTAAGACCTTCTTTGCCTCCGTATTTTCCCAGAAGGATACAAGCACTCAACCTGGTGGTTGGGGAGCAGGGGAGGAAGCAGAAGAAATGAGGCACATAATAGGTAGAGAGATGGTACAGGCATACCTGGCCACACTGGATGAATTCAAGTCTCCAGGGCCAGATGAATTGCATCCTAGGATATTAAAAGAGCTGGCAGAGGTCATTTCGGAACCGCTTGCTATAATCTTTGAGGAATCTTGGAGGACAGGAGAAGTTCCAGCAGATTGGAAGAGGGCAAATGTTGTCCCCATCTTCAAGAAGGGGAAAAAAGAGGACCAAATAATTATCGCCCAGTCAGCCGGACATCAGTACCCGGAAAGATCCTGGAGCAGATCATTAAGCAGTCAGTTTCTAATCACTTAGAAAGGAACGCAGTAATCACGAGAAGTCAACATGGATTTCTCAAAAATAAGTCATGCCAGACTAATCTTATCTCTTTTTATGATAGAGTTACTAGCTTGATAGATGAAGGGAATGCTGTGGATGTAGCATATCTCGATTTCAGTAAGGCCTTCGACAAAGTTCCCCATGATATTCTTGCAATGAAGCTAATGAAATGCGGGTTGGACAGGGCTACTGTTAGTTGGATTTGTAATTGGTTGACCGACCGAACCCAAAGGGTGATCACGAATGGCTGCTTTTCATCCTGGAGAGAAGTGACTAGTGGGGTGCCACAGGGTTCTGTCCTGGACCCAGTGCTGTTCAATATTTTTATCAACGACTTGGATGAAGGAATAGAGGGCATGCTCATCAAATTTGCAGATGATACCAAATTGGGAGGGGTTGCTAATATGCCGGAGGACAGGATCAAAATTCAAAATGACCTGGATAGATTGGAGAGCTGGGCCAAGGCTAACAAAATGAAATTCAACAGAGAGAAGTGTAAGGTCCTACACTTAGGTAGAAAAAATGGAATACAGAAATATAGGATGAGGGACACGTGGCTGGATAGCAGTACGTGTGAAAGGGATCTAGGAGTCTTCATAGATCACAAGCTGAACATGAGTCAGCAGTGTGATGCGGCAGCCAAGAAAGCCAATGCAATTCTTGGCTGCATCAATAGGAGTATGGTGTCTAGATCGAGAGAGGTACTGGTACCACTCTACGCTGCTTTGGTGAGACCCCATCTTGAATACTGTGTCCAGTTCTGGGCACCCCAATTCAAGAAGGACATGATCAAGCTGGAGCAAGTCCAGAGGAGGGCGACCAAAATGGTGAGAGACCTGGAAACCATGCCCTATGAGGATAGACTTAGAGAGCTGGGTATGTTTAGTCTACAGAAGAGAAGGTTAAGAGGGGACATGATAGCCATGTTTAAATATTTGAAGGGATGCCACGTAGAGGAGGGAGAGGGCTTGTTTTCTGCTGCTCCAGAGACCAGGAAAGGAGCAATGGATTCAAGCTACAGGAAAGGAGATTCCACCTGAACCTCAGGAAGAACTTCCTGACAGTCAGGGCTGCCCGGCAGTGGAATCTGCTGCCTCGGAGTGTAGTGGAGTCTCCTTCCTTGGAGGTTTTTAAGCAGAGGCTTGATGGCCATCTGTCGGGAGAGCGTTGAGGGTGTTCCTGTATGGCAGGGGGTTGGACTGGATGGCCCCTGTGGTCTCTTCCAACTCTACATTTCTATGATTCTATGATTCTATGATTTCTTTCTCCTTCACTGGAAAATTCTTTGCTTCTAGGGAACAAAAATAAAAAGTAGCAAAACCCATACACAAAAGCTAGAGTAAAGTTGTTGGTACCCTGGACCAGTACCAAAAATAGGAATCCCTTTTTGCATCACAAGGGTGAACTATTTCAGAAGGGGTGGAGTACAAATGAAATAAATCAACAATACATACAGGTGATCTGAGAAGGAATTGGAGAAGAAGAAAAAGAAATGAAACCTTCCGCCTCCCTCCTGCCACCCCAGCCAGTGAAGGACCTGGGACAATTGCACCAATTGATAATCCAACCCTGCCCATATCTGCAAATATTTCTAGCAACATCTCTTTTTTTGGCTCTACTTAGAAACATAAACATGTATAAAAGTGTAAGTAAATTACTGTTGTGCCACAAATTTCATTACACCTATAACAGTTTTATTTATGGCACACTGTATCTGTGTTGGCATTTTGTATTAAAAAAAACCATACAATAGCTATTCATTATTGGAATTTTCCCAGATGTTATGTACATATTATGAAGAATTGATGTGTACATTTTTTCCCTAAGGATCTATTATTTTAGGGTTTCAAACAGGGGTGGGAGGGGGTGGTTGTAAAAGGGAATTGACATAAAATCTGAAGATAAGCAACCATTTTTATTTATTTGAAGGAGGACATTAACGGTAGGGTTAATGTTATCATGGAGTAATTTACTATCCCAATAACAAAATAGTTTCTGTGGGAGAAAATGCTTCCTTCCGACACACATATTTTCAGCACACCAAGAGGGTGTTTCTCGTCCAAGCATTCACACCACCTTTTAGTGTGTTTGCTTATTATACAATCATACAGCTGGAAGAGATCACAAGGATGATCAAGACCAACCCCTTTGACTGAGAAATACACAGACAAAACATTCCCAACAGATAGCCACCTAGCCTCTGGTTAAAAACCTCCAAAGGAGGAGACCCCACCACACATTTCACTGTAAAACGGCTTGTACCATCAGGAAGTTCTTCCTAAGTGCTTATGTAGAATCTCTCTTCCTGAAGTTTGAAGCCATTGCTCTGTGTCTCTGGAGCACCAGAAAACAGGCTTGATCCATATGACATCCCTCCAAATATTTAAACACAGCTATCATGTCATCTCTTAACCTTCCCTCCTCCAGGCTAAACATACCTCCCTAAGCCTCTCCTCAATACAGCATGGTTTCCAGGCCTTCTGTCATTTCGGTTGCCCTCCTCTGAACACATTCCAGCTTATCAATATCCTTCCTAACCTGTGGCACCCAGAACTGGACACAATATTCCAGATGCGGTCTGACCAAAGCAGAATAAAGTGGCTCTATTACTTTCCTTGATCTAGACATTATACGCCTATTAATGCACCCCAGAATCACATTGGCTTTTGTTGCTGCCACATCACACTGTTGACTCATATTCAGTTTGTGGTCTATTAAGATCTCTTGAACACGCACTGTGGTCAAGCCAGGTGTCACTCATCTTATAGATGAGTATTTCATTTTTGAAGCCCAGGGTGTAGTACCTTATACTTCTTCCTGGTGAAATTCTTTTTGTTAATTTTGGCCCAGTCCTCTAATCTGTTAAGGTTGTTTTGAAATCTGATTCTGTCCTCTGGGGTGTTAGCTACCCCTTCTAATTTGGTGTCATCTGCCCTCCATTCCCTCATCCAAATCACTGATAAAAATGTTGAATAGCACTGGGCCCAGAACAGAACCCTCAAAAAATAGATAAGATAAGCTTGGCATGATTTGTTTTTGAGAAACCAGTGTTGACTTCTAGTGATCATGGCATTGTTTTCTAAGTTCCTGCAGACTGTATGTTTAATTATCTGCTCTAGTCTATCAGGCTTACTGGGCAGTCATTGGCCATTTCTGCACCACACTTTCAACATCTATGGAATCCTGGGGTTCGCAATTTAGAGAGTGGCATTTAGAATTCTTAGCCAGAGAGCTCTTTGGCCTCCTAAACTACAAGCCCCAGAATTCCACAGGATGTTGAAAGTGGAATAATAGCACTATAACAGTGTAGTGTGGAAATGGCCATTTTTGGGGTCCTCTTTTTTTCACTTTTTGAAGATGGGGACATTTGCTCCCCTCCAGTCTGCTGGGACTTCTCCCATTCTCCATGAATTCTCAAAGATTATTGCTAGTGGTTCTGGGATTACTTTCAATTTTTTTAATATTTTTAGTTCATTTGATCCTGGAAACTGAATTCATTTAGAGTAGCCAGGCATCCCTGTACTACTTCTTTATCTACACTGTTCTGCCATCCCCTACAAGATTATCTGCTCCATGCCCCCAGATACAGCACTGTTTTCATTTTGGGAGAAGACCAAGGCAAAGGAGGTGTTCAGTAGGTTCTACCCTTTTTCTGTCCCCTGCTGGCATTTCACTATCTCCTCCATGCAGCAGCCCTACCATTTCCTTGTTCTTGCTTTTGCAATGGACATAACCAAAAAAAAAAAAAATCATTTTTATTGTTCCTAACTTCTCTAGCAAGCCTGAAACTCATTCTGCACTTTAGCTTTACTGACTTCTTCCCTATACTTGCTGGCTATTTGTTTGAATTCCTCTTTGGTGAATTCCCCCATTTTCTATTTCTCGCCTTCCAAGTCTTAACTCTTAGTTCAGACAAAAATTCTTTAGACACTTTCCATTTTAATTCCTCATTGGAACTGTTTGAAATTGTGTCTTCAACAGCTCACTTTTAAGAAACTCCCATCTGTCATTACTCCCCATTTTAGCATTCCTGACCATGGGATCACTCCAGTATTTCTCTAAGTCTACTGAAATCAGCTTTCTTCATGACTAGAATGCATGTCTGACTATGCTTGGCTTCCATTT
Source organism: Ctenosaura bakeri (assembly GCA_948474755.1). NCBI lineage: Eukaryota > Metazoa > Chordata > Lepidosauria > Squamata > Iguanidae > Ctenosaura > Ctenosaura bakeri. Next base: position 110,515 of record CAOLHI010001428.1, on the reverse strand, counting down.
CTTCTGTATAATAAACTCCAGGAGAACATGGTCATTTCCACCTAAGGTTCCTGCCACCTCCGCCCTATTAACCAGGTCATCATTGTTGGTTAGAATCAGATGTAGCATAGCTGTTCTCCTTATTCCTTCTTCCACCTTCTGGACTATGAAATTGTCTGCATGGCAAATAAGAAATTTGTTGGACCTGACACTCTTAGCAGAGTTTGACTTCAAACAAATATCTGGGATAATTGAACTCTCTCATTACTTTTATATCTCTCCTCTCTGAATGTTTTGCTGTCTGTTCAATGAAGGCATCATCCAACTCCTCAGTCTGGCACAGGGATCTGTAGTAGACATGCTCAATAACATAACTGTTATTTTTCTCCCTCTTAATTTTTACCTAGATGCTTTCACCCAGGCTTCCACAATTTAAGTCATGGATCTCTTTACACATGTAAATGTCCCTGACATGTAGTGCCGTTTGATCTATTTTTCTGAAATATGCTATACTCCCCTATTGCTACATTCTAGTCATAAGATTCATCCCACCAGGTGTCAGGGATGCCTATCATATCACATTTACTTTGCTGTACTACAAGTTCATCCTGTTTCTTTCCCATGCTCTGTGCATTAGTGTAGAGGCATCTGAGACCATGGATCACTCCCCCAGCTGCTTATTTTTCCTTGCCTTCCACTGTTGGGTTCTTGTGCTGTTTGCCCACTTCTACCTATAAGATTTGGACTATTATCTTGACCACTTGATAAACTCCTGCCCTCAATAATACTGTCTCTACCCTCTCTAAACTCAGTTTGTCCCAATCAGTGCCATGGTCTGGGACAAAACAGTACCCCAATGTCAAAATGCAATATATTGGACAATTTATCTCCCAATTGCAGAGCACAAAAATGGTGTAATTATTTAGATTTAGATATTTAGATTTCTTAGGTCAAAACATCCAAGGCACAAGGCAGACCTATCTCTACCATTAGTCAGAATGAAGCAGCTACCTCACACAGCCAATCTGAGTTGTCATGAAGAGCAGTACATTGGTAGTTATTTGATATTGTTATTTGATATTGTTCTTTTTTTTATTGCCAAGGATGGAAAATGGCACTGCAGCATTTCTGTCTCACATGGTTTTAGATACTATACTCCTTCGCTTCAGTGAACAGAGAGATGCTCTTTGTTGATGTAACTCAAATAGCTAAACATATTGAGCCAGACCTGGATCAGGGTGTTTAACAGTCAAAACTGGGGAACATACAAAATCATTAATGATGCCAACAAAACCAATGAAAGAATATGCTTACCAGGAGTGCTGGCCATTGGCTTCCATGTCAATAAGATGGTGAATCTGCTCTGGGTTTTAGACAGAACTTTAAAGGAGCTATCCGAGCTATTTAGAGTTTAGCACCCATGGTAAATCCTTTCATGTCTGGTTTAAATGTCTGGATCAGCCAGCCGTGTCTTCTGATTGACATGGTAGCCAGCAGGCATCACAGCTCACAAAATATTATCCTAATCATGTTTATCATGACTTATTCATGAACCTAAATTCAATGAGTCTAGGTTCCATCAGATGTAATTCCTAGCTACTGTGCTCAGAATTGCAGAATATATCAAATGTAAATAACTCCACATCTGTTTTGTATTTTTGTAAGAATGTCTGACAGGGACTAAGAAAGATGTGTCTTTATCATGCAAAATTGGCAACTAGAGAACACTCTAGCTATCTTAAATGCCATGGAACAACCCATGAAAGCAGAATTCAAAGGCAGCTGGAGATCTCTGTCTTTTTGAACCATTTATGGAGCAGCAAACCTCCAAGTAAGGAAGGTTGCCAAGTAGGGGACCCCAAACAAAATGCCATTGTTGGGTCACATAATTTTTATCTTAATAAGCATGAAAAGGGCATTGCTTGTGGTAAGATTAGTTCAAAGTTCTAGTACTATATTTGGAAATAATTCGACAACAAAACATTATAATGGCCAGAATCCGGTTAATGACATATGCATGTGTAATTCAAGGTCGTGTGTGTGTGTGTGTGTGTGTGTGTGTGAGAGAGAGAGAGAGAGAGAGAGAGAGAGAGAGAGAGAGAGAGAGAGAGACTTATTTTCAATCAAGCACAAGAGACTATTCACCAGTGGACCATCCAGAACCTCCCCCATGGCAGTTGCCAAGCCCCACAGGGTGCTGCTGCAGAGATTAAATGGCTGACGGAGGGAGGGAAGGACACAACTGAGCATTGGGTTTCCTTCCCGCCCTGCCCTCCCCACTGTAGTTTACAGGGTGGAAAGGGAAGGAGAAGTGTAGCAGGGATGAGAGGCAGTCTTGCTGCTTGGTCTTTGATATGAGATTGTTCAGATATTTGAAGGTGGCTTGCATAATACTTCCCAATATTCTCTTCCCTAAGCTAAACATATTCAGCTCCTTCAATCCCTCATGGGGTTTCTAAACTTTCACTGTCTCTCTTGGACATTCTCCAGCTTATTGATATCCTTCCTGAAATGTAGTATCCAGTATTAGACAGTGTTATCACGGTTGTGATATGTCTGGTGAGAGCACTAGATATCCTTCTCATATCAAAGAATTTGGCCTTTGCCTGACCTTTCTCTGCCACCCTACTCCACGTGTTTGCAGAGGTCCCCCGGACAAGCACATATTGGACGCGGCCGTTAATAGTTGTACATTCCAAAACCTCATTCAGGCAGGCAAATTAAGCCTCTCTGTTGCTTTAGGGAAAAACCTCCCTGAAAACCAGCTTTGCTCGGTGCATATTCACACAAAGCCACACGGCTGAGAGCCGAGCCATTTCTTTGTGTCGGGTCATCAACGTAACAGTCACGCTATTGTCATTAAGAACTAAGCTAATCATGCAAAACCTGACCTTTGCCAACTCCTTTGTCCAACTCCAAATTTCCTTTGTCCTCACTGAGCATAACATAACCTGTAGTAAAATCCACCCTATAAAAAGTCCCCACTTTTGGGACTTCCTCGGACTACTTTAGACTTCCATCCCGCCTTGCTGCTGGTTGTCTAAGGAAACTGCCCTCAGCGAACCACGCTGAGCTTTCTCTCCCGGAACCCGTCTTTCTCCCCAGGACTATGAGACCAGGTGTCATATTACCCATCCCCAAAGCTCTCCAATTCTATTTCTAAGTTAGTTAGTATTTGTCATGTCTTTTGTGTTGCTTGTTTTTAATAAAAATATTATTTGTTACTTTTGAAACCTCATCTAGCCGCTCTCTGACCTGACACTGTATACATAGGGTTAAAGATCCTTGCTAACGTTACCCTGCCTCTCGTTTAGCCAGAGAGTGCTCAAGCTAAATTCCCCCAACTTGTGTTTTTATTTGGTTATTTGGGCACCCCTCCTGGGACCCCCAACATACAGGGTAACAACAGTGGCCCTTTTCGCATTAAGGTTTCTCGCGCGAGTGGGGGAGGGCGGCTCGTGCAAGAAGCCTTCTCCGAGAGGCTGCCGCTTCCCTGCTCGTTCCTTCCACAGGCGAAGGAACGAGCGGGGAAGCGGCAGCCTCCCGGAGGCAGCAGCGGCTAGCGCGTCCGCCCCCCATGAAGCAGGAGGCTCGCGCATCTGTCCCCCCCGCGCGGGCGAGAAAGGAGGCTGTCACGTCTGTCCCCCCCGTGCGCGCGCCAAGCAGGAGGCTGTCGCGTCCATCCCCCCTGCGCACATGCCAAGCAGGAGGCTGTCGCGTCCGTCCCCCCCGTGCGCCAAGCAGGAGGCTGTCGTGTTCATCACGCTTGCGCTCCGCCCCACCCCACCCCGCCCCACCCCTTCCTTCCTTCCACAGGGGCGGAGGGAAGGAAGCCTGACCCAGCCACCTCCCCGACGCTCTGCACAGGAGGTAAGGTAAGCGTGGGTGATTTTCGCTTCGAGGCGAAAATCAAAAAAACTATAATCGTGCCGCTTCAGCCCCGTGAGCCTGGCGCAAGTGGGAGTGCGTCGTGCAGAGCGATGCTCCCACTCCCGCGAGGCTCACGGGGCTGTCGCAAGACAGAAAGCCCGTGCGAAAAGGGCCAGTGTTTCAGATGAGGTCTGACAAAAGAAGAAAAAAAGTAGTACTATTATTACCCTTTATCTGAAATGATACTTCTATTGAAGAAGCTAAGATTTACATTAAGGTTTTTTGTGGAGTTGTTTGTTTGTTTGTTTTTGCTGCCACATCACCCTTTTGACTCATGGCTCATGGTTTACTAAGGCCTCTAAATCCTTTTCACACAGTTCTATCAAGCCATGTGTTGCCCATCTTATATTTGCACTGTTTTCTTGACGAAACATAAAAACCTTGATTTATTCCTGCTGAAATTCACTCTGCTAGTTTTGGTGCAGTTCTCCAACCTGCTGTGGTTATTTTGAATCCTGATTCTTGTCTTCTGAGATATTAGTTTGTTAGATAGAGGTGCTGTAACATTTGCCCCAGTTAAAAATACTTTTGATGAGGATGTGGGATACACCTGGGGAATGACTTGGCAAGTCATGATGTAATCCCTAAGGGACGGTAAGGCTGAATCATAGTAATATGAAATCATGGCAAGGGGTTGCATCAGCCATTGTCCCTAGCTGATGAGCTATCAGCAGGTGTGTATAAAAGAGGTGAGTTCAGACAGGTTCTTTCTCTGACTCTTGCTGACACCGGAACTCTGTCCGAGTGGACCTCTGTCTGATGTGATGCTGTGATGCTGAACCTATGATTCAGGATCTGCGTATCCTGCTTGTACAGATGTGTATATATTGGAACTTGAAGAATAAAAGCCGCCAGGTATTTTTGGATGACAACACTGTGTGCTAGTATTACTAACCAGTGGGTAGATTGCGGTCAGAGCTGATGCTGTATGTTTACACTCTGCTGCTGCTCATGCTTGTTGCTGTTTTGATACTCTGCTGTATGTTTATGCTTGCTTCTGGGGCACATTTTGTTCAGAGCGCAGCGATTCCAGGAGGATTTTGTGCTAGGTGCTAAAATCCATCTCCCGGCATAGTTGCCCTCTCAGCTTGATGTCACTTTGTTACCCTGTATGTTGGGGGTCCCGGGAGGGGTGCCCAAATTACCAAATAAAAACACAAGATGGGGGAAATTAGATTCAAGCACTCTCTTAAGCTGACGAGAGGCAGGGTAACTTTAGCTGGGATCTTTTAACCCTATGTCTACAGCGTCAGGTCAGAGAGCAGCCAGACAAGTTCTAAAGCAACAAATAATATTTTTATTGAGAACAAACAACACGAAAGACATGACATACACTAACTAACTGAGAAATAGAAATAGAGAGTTTCGGGGGAATGGGTAATACTACACCTTTTCTCGTAGTCCTGGAGAAAACAGAGAGTTGCAGGGAAGAAAGCTCAGCGTGGTTCGCTGAGGGGGCGACTTGCTGGAAAAACCGACAGCAAGGCAGGATAGCAGTCCGGAGTGTTCCTGGGTGTTCTGGGGTTGAAAGGCTCAGTTGTTGGAACTGAGGGGAAAACTTCACTGGACAGAGCGGCAGCAAGGCTAGATGGAAGTCCAGGGTGATCTGACGAAGGCTCGGAATTGGGGATCTTTTATAGGGTGGATTTTACCTACAGATCATGCCATGCTTGGTGAGAACAAAGGAAATTTGTAGCTGGACAAAGGCGTTGGAAAAGGTTAGGTTTTACATGATGAGCTTAGCGCTGGATGACAATAGTATGGCCAGTATGCAAATAGCCCAACATGAAGGAATGGCTCAGCACTCAGCCGGGCGTCTTTGTGTAAAGTTGCGCTGAGCAAGGCTGGTTTGCAAGAAGGAGTGGTCCCTTAAGCATCGAAGAGGCATTAAGTTGCCTGCCTAAATGGGATTTGGAATGTACAACCATTAACGGCCGTGCCTATTACGTGCTCGTCCGGTGGCCCTTGCAAACACGTGGAGTAGGTTGGCAGAGAAAGGTCAAATAGAGGCCAAACAAGTTTGATATCAAGAGATATCTAGTGCTCTCAACCAGACATATAACCGTAGTAACAACTTGCAAATTTAAGAAGTATGCCTTCTATTTCATGATCCAAGTAAATCATAAATATGTTTAACAACATCAGGCCTGGGAAAGAACTCTGGAGCGTTCTATTTGACACTTCCTTCCAGGATGATAAGCAGCCACTGGTGAGCACACTTTGGCTTCAGTCCATCACACATGTATGAAACTAGCATCATCTAGTATGAAACTAGCATCATCTAGTTCACATTTTATCAGCTTGTCTGCAAGATTAACTTGTCAAAAGCCTTACTGAAATCAAAATATCAGTGACAGCTACTGATTGGAAAGATCTGCTTTGAGGAACAGTGCCGTTTAAAGTGTAGATTTGACGTTTAGATTGAAACCCAGAATGGATTCACCATCCCATTCACATTGAAACCATCAACCACCACTGCAATATACACTATATCCACAGCAGAACAGAGACACAAACTTTATCTTCAGCTTTCATGCAAGGAAGGATGCATGCTTTACCTTCTCCCTTTCTGCTTTGTCTATTTCTTTTGAATAAGGTACACTCCTTAAATACTTAATTGCAGTTATAAGTATCATCCCACCAGCTTTCAGTTTTGTATATTGATACATATTTCCTTTTTAATATTAGGAGTTTAGGTCCATCTTGTTGATTATCCATGTACAGAAACTTTTGAAACCAAGATCATTACCTCTAGTGCTTCCCATGCCACCACTCCAGTTTCTTGTGTTTCTTTGACATAACTGACAATTTTTCTAGTTGCAATTTTTATCCACATGCATCTGAGTATATTTGTTCCCCTTTCACTGGCTTAGACATTCCCCTGCCCAGTTTGGATTTACTTGCCATTCACCTACGTCTTTTTAACAACTCTTATCAACTACCATCAGGATTTGAAATTGTTATCCCATCAGCATGCTAACATATTTTCCATTTTTATTATATTACATTTTTATTAGATTATAAATGTTTGAGTACTAAGACTTCACTCATGAAATGGGTTGCAGTTCCTCAGTCTCCCAAATCAGAAATAAATTGGTTAATATTAAAGATGCTGTAAGATTCTTTGCCCTCCCCACTTTTTTCCTCTGTTTGGACACTGAAACAAACACAACTCTTTCAAGATTTTAAATTTCTAGAATGACTTCCTTACATTAACTTTCACTCACCTAGCCATTGGAACAAAACATAGGCGCTTGGTCAACTGTATGCAGGAGGAGTTCCAGCTTTTCACTGTGGTGATTTAACTACCAAATTAGTCTAGGGTACAATATACAATCCCAGATAACAACATGCAAGGAACTGCATGTGAAGTGGAGTTCTCTGTAGGATTCAATTATTCAGAATTAAAACAGTGTTGCACTTATGATGTCTTTCCACCTAGCTTAATTTGTGCTGAGTAGAAGAAGCCAATGCAGATTCTTGCCCCATTTGCTGATCATCATTTCTTTTTTCAGAGAAGAAATTCTGTAAGCATGTCTTAATGATCCTACATTTATTCAGAGATAAGCAGTATTACATTGACTGGCATTTAGTCTTGGGTAAGTGTGCACAGATTTTTGGCTTTACTGTTTCTGTGTTTCTCTTACCTACAGGTAAAACATAGCATGGATACTGAGATTTAACTTTGGGGGACCTTAAGAGAGGTCTGAATCCTAAAGACTGGTGATGGGAGCAAGTCACAGATATCAAAAGAACTTATAAGTTGACCATAAAGGGAAAAAAATAGCACATCTGCTCTTCAGAGATAGAAACAGGAAAGTCTGGACTATAAATAGAGATTTTGCATTGTATATGTAGAAGAAAAAGAGAAAGAAAGCACAATGCACTGTGATGGGATGAATAAGTTGACTCAGATCTCTGTTTTTTTAAACTATGGGCTGAATATATAAACCAACTGGAGGTTGAAGTCAGGGGCCCTCTCACACCACAGAATTATAGCACTATTATAACTCCCATGGTTCCATCTTATGAAATCCTAGGACTTGCAGGTTAAAGAAGGGCATTTAGAAGTCTCAGCCAGTAAAGCCAAAGTGCCTCGTCAAACGACATGCCCCAGTATTCTATAGGATGGAACCATGGCAGTTAAACATGGAATAATAGCACTATAATTGTGTAATATGAATAGGCCCCAGGTTGTTTAATGAGAACTATTGTGCAACCCAATCACATGAAAATATTCCCAAATGACTATGTGATCATTTTCACTAGAGCCTGGAAAAGTTATGGCGGGGGGGGGGAGGAATTACAGCTCCTAGTATCCACCAGCAAACATGACCACTGGTCTAAAGTAAATTTTCTACAAGCTCTGTTTCTCAGTCAAAATATAATCTGTAGAAGTCTTTTGTTTGTTTGTTAATTGATTCTAATGGAAAATTTAAGAAAGGAAAGGAGGTTTTTCTTCTCCGCATACTTTCAGTAAGTGCTCTCTCCAGGGATTATTAATGAGAATAAAGGTTGTTAAAGTAGAAAATTAACCTGACTCAGAAAAAAAAAGCCCATCAACATAGTCCTCACATCCAAAATGTGTAGCTGAGTGAAAAGAAACCCATCATTGCATTTTAAAATTAATTACCTTATTAGCTGGAAAATTACTCATATAGAATTATTTCCCCAATAACTGAGACAATCTTTTCATAATATTCTACCCCCACTCTCCCTGCTGCACACGGTGTGAAGTAAAATTGCTCCATGAAACAAAGTGTATTCAGAGCACTGTAATTACTACTGCAAGAGCATATTAGCAGAGCAGGTAATAGTCCTAAAATTCTAGAAGAGTCACAAAAGTCCTCTAAACTGACTGCTGACTAAAAAAGAAAAAAGAGAAGAAACCTGGCCTTGTCTATTTGTTCTGGTACCTGCTTTGCTGTAGAGGTCTGTGTTCACACCTTGTGCGTATGGAGTAGGAAAGAGGGGCTGGAGTCTTTGGGCCTTATCACACTGTACCTTAATACCATGTTGTTTTGATTGAATCCCAGCATTGCTATTTCCACGATGGTAGCAGATTCTGAATGTTCTCTACCACACCATTTTCACTTCAGTGGATGAACAGTGTTATTTGCACAGTTCTTCCTTCTGCATTATAGCCTCATAGGCAAGTCCTTTTCTCCACCCCACACCTCATTATTGATTTTTTTAATGCTTTACTAGTGCAATAGCATTGTAACAGCATGGCATTTTTCCTTTCAAGCAATGTCCCTTCAATGCAACATTCCCATACTGCCACACTATTGCATTTTTGTGCTATAACATTTAAAAGTGCATAAAACAAATAAAAATTGAAATTCAAATAAAAAAAAATTAAACATTGCCACACTGTCTACAGGATATTGGGCAGAGATTGCCATGGGAGTAGCTGGAGGGACATTCTGGGAACACTCACACGGCTAACTGGATTGTTGTGGGAAAGGGGACCATTAGCAGATTATTTTCAGCGTGGAAAATGGTCTGATTTTGAATGGATTGCAACATGATAGCTGCTTGTTAGCAATGACATCATGCGATAGGACTGATTCTGAACCAGCAATAATGCATTGCTCTGGTGGTATGACACCTTCATGTAATAAGGCCCTTCTACTATGACTCCAATGTAGCTGCCAGGAGTGAAGAAGGCATCACAAATCAATCAGTGGCAATGACAGATGTTTATCGATGAACCTTTAACATCAGGATGGGTGGATGTGGTGTCTTTGCCTGGCTGCCTCCTGGAGCCTTAAGTCTGGGCTGGATGGTGACCCAGCCCCTTTTGGCTCAGTCTTTCCCTGCCCACTCTCTCAATGTTGTCCCATGGTTAATGGGGCCAGAAGAAATTTTAGTTGGAAGCATCACAGATCCTTTGATATTTTATTTTACTCCATCCTATGTACATTCTGAATGGTAATCAACTTTTCTGAATTGTTAGTGTGGTTCCAGATGAGGCTGTTCTCACACCACTGCTGTGCCTCACTGAGCTTAACAGGAGCTCCAGATGTCATTCTCCCTCCACATATAACCTTTCTTTCCTTTTCTTCCACTCAGTTCTGCCTTTTCACTTACAGTGGAAAATCCATTAGGAAGAAAATGAAGGAAGAACTACACTGTGCTTTCTAACTATTACCATGGTGAGCTCTCCATCTGGAAACTTCTCTGGAGTCCCAGAGTCTCAAAGTACAGAAGGGATTTCACACACAGTGATTTCTCTGTCATTAGGGGAAGCATACTGTGAAAATCTAACAAAATCCAGTTGCCATAGTTTATATATACTGTGGCAGAGGAATGGCTGAATCAATATATTTTGAAATGTGTGGTTAGGCCTATAATACTGTTCTCTCTGCTTGTTTGTGTGTAAGCATTGTTGGAAGCATGGACTCTATTAGAAAGTGCCCATAGGAACAGAAGGAATGTACACATTTGACCACTATATTCTGCATTTTCCTCCAAACTGGAACTCAACACAGTTTACAAATTTCAAAAGCAATGGCAATTAAAGCACTTAGAAGACGTAAGTAAAACATGAAGGAAGTCATTATTCAAATGCAATTAAACTATCTATGGAAATAAAACCATTTAAAAACAAATATTTGGAAGACTGAAAGATAAACAGCAGCAAAACAGCACACTGCTCCTTGTAGTCAGTACCTAAAAGCTTGTTGGAACACAAAAGATTTCATCTGCAGACAGAAGCACAGCAAGTGGAGAACCACCTGAGGCTTCCAAAACCAGGCAGCCAGCCAGCAGCCACACAGAAGGTCCTCTCTAATGATACCATCAGATGTCCCTGTGAACGTGGTGAGAGTGAGAGAAAGGCCTCTCCTGATCATCTTAGCATCCAAGCAGGCTCATATAAGAGAATACAATCCTTCAGATAACCTGGACCAAAGCTGTGTAGGGCTCTATAGAACACTAGCATATATACCCAGCATTGCCTGGGATTTTATTTTCCTCTTAAGTGTCAGAGATGGTTTGACCAAACCTCTAGGAAATACTTTCTAAAGTTAGTGTAAAGGTCATGTTGCTTTAATTGCTTTAACTGTTAAGTGCACCTGGGGAAAGGAATGTGACTCAACCTGAGTTTGTGCTGAGTCAGGCTGATGAGGACCAGGTGCAGATAATACAAGGGTTGGCCAGGATTGGCTAGCTGTCTGTATAAATGGAAGCACAATCCCAGCCAACATTGCACACATTGTTTGAAGTGTGTGTCTTCTTGAGAAAGGAAGCTTGATATGCTGGATTGCCATCTGGACTTTGTAAATATTGTATGTATGTTGTAACAAAGATTAAAGAGCCTCCATATTGGAAGATTGAGACTTGGAGTTGGTGTGTGTTATGTGCTTGTGCTGCTAAGGGTGTTCTGTGCTGCTAGGCATGCTTCCATAGCTGTGTGCAGCTATCTCTGCTAATCTATAAGGAGTTTTTCCTTGACTGGCTATTTTTGCCTTCCCCCTTTTGTTTTTGGGGGACATTAAGAACTCACCAAACTGTCTTATCCAGTACCTGTAATTTTTCCCTGGTGTTGCCCAGGATTTTATTTTCTCATAGGTAATACTTGTTAGAAATACCTTAGGAGTTACCTTACCTTACTTTTCTTTTGGAATTAGATGTGGTTAAAATACACAGATTTGAGATCCTGTGTCTCTAATTCCTCAAACTGTCTTGTCCATTCCCTAGTCCAATCTATATTCAGAGTTATTAACATCCAGAGATTGAGTTCCTGAGAGAATACACTGCCCTCCTCCTTCTTGCTGCTAGGCCTTATCTCTGTAGCAACTGGCCTATTCCCTGGCTGTGAATTCTAAAAGCCTCTCCCTAAACTGCAAACCCCAGGATTCCATGGAATATTCACAGTCAGCAAATCATATGAGGTCTTCTTGCCTCACACATTCAATCATGTGAGGTCTTCTCCTGCCTGACACAGACAAACTCACAAACTTTGACTTTTATATATTAGATAAACAACCCTTGGAATTGTGCTTAGAAATGGACCAGCAGCTAGTTCAGTTATTACAGTGATTAACTCCACCCATCCCACTCTTGTCCCATTCCTCATAAAGAAACTAACCAGACTCACAGCCGAATTATATGTCAACTGTGCCTGAGGGTAACAGCTTAACTTATGGCTCAAAGTAAGTTGCATGATATGCACTGCTCTTACTCTTAATATACTGCCATTGCTCCTACTTTCACAACCATCTGTTGACTAAAACAGTTGCCTACCCCTGCCAAATGGTAGCACCAGTTCTGCATTTACTCAAACTGCACCCCACATACAAGTTTCTGATACGGATTGCAACTCAATTGCATGTCTTTAATGAAAAACAGAGTAAAGCAGAGCAAGCACAGTTTGAGTGATTTTTGCTTGTAGTTTCTGTGGGCCTTAAAAAGACAACTGTTGACATATATCTTCTAGGAGGAAAAAAAAATAAAACCAATCTCATTAAACCAAACAGAAATCAGATAATCACAACAATGGAAAATTATACAAAGCATGCCATCTGATTTTCCCCAACATTTTCTTGACAATGACACTTTGTTGAAACATCCTGTTGGAAAACATTCTTTATAGAAACAATGCATTTATAGGAACATCACCAGTACTATCTGCTAAAGCAAAGACGGCAACATGAACAAAGTACATTCTACACAAAGCGTTTGCTTCATCACCCTGCAGGAACTCAAGGCCTAACATTGTGCCATTATCTCAGTTTCCCACCTATTGAGCTGCAACTGAAGTGTTCAGTATTTTATTTTTATATAAATACTAGAATATTGTGTTCCTTACCACATTTCAGTTTGTGGGCTGGCTTTGCTAGATATGCCATTCCCAAAAGATTACATCTGTTAGGGCTGCCAGGATTACATTATCAGCATTAATAGATATTTTGGAAACTAAGGTCACAATCCTAAACACATTTATCTGAAAGTAAGCTCTGCTGTCAACAGTGGGACTTAATTCTGAGCAACCATGCGTTGGGTTGTCTTGTAAATAAGGGATATTGAATCCCAACAAGTTCTGATTGCATTTAAAGTCACATTTCCATCACAGCAGGTAACCAAGGGCAGTAACAAATTTGGTTCTTCCTTAGAATATCATGATCACTTTTCTAATACTGTGAACATACATATCAATTTAAGGCATACTTTAGTTGTTTTAATGCTGAAAGTCACCTTAAGTTCCAGTTTGGGTTTTTTTACTTGGCAAACTGTATGAGACTTCCTTCCTTCCTTTCTTTCTTTCCTAGTGGTATGTTAGTATCCATATTGCCTGATTGTAACAGTTTGATACCATTTTAACTGCTGTGGTTGGATCCAATGGAATCATGGGATTTCTAGTCTCCTAAGTTACTTTGAATTCAGACAGTGTTTTAGTCTGCAAAATTACAACTGTCTGGAAGAGAATTCTAAGTACCCTTCAACAGACTCCAGATCCTTGGACTCCATGGGATAGACCCATAGCTATTAAAGCACTAACAAAATGCTATAACTGGGCAATGTAAGTACCCAACCCAGATGAAGTAAGTATGTGTAGATATTGGGAAAGATATAAGTGGGTGTACAGGTTTTTGTGGAGGTATGTTTAGAATTGCTTGCTTGAAAATATTTATAAATTGTAAGCTCCCTACATGTGGAAAACGGATATATCTGGAAAAAAGCTTCATTTAGTATGGAATGGGACTATGAGAAAACTGAACCATGTGACTCTATGAACATTCCAGTCACCTCTATGCCTAAAGAACACTTCAAATATTGAGAACAGAGTACAAAGATTCATATGAATAGTTTTAGTGGTGCTAACAGCCACACTCTTCCTGGAATAAATCCCAGATCGATGTGCTGCCTGTGCACCAGCTCCTGCCTCTGTTCTCAAGCTAGATTTAGCATGGACAAAATATCTATTTATATGGCCATCCCATTATTCACACATATTGCCTGAACATTTTTAATTTTCTTCTGACATGACAGCTAAAGATCTGCTCATTCAAAATGAAAAGTGAGGGTGGGCTTGCACATTCATTTTTCAAAGGCTCATTAACCCAATGCTAGATGTTTTTGTAATGCTTCTAAATGTATTCATTCTTACAAATGCTTTTCACACATTTATAAGTATGCTCTAAATTCAGATATAATCTGAAACCATGGGTTGAAATTGAGGTGCTCAAAAGATCTATTTTCTCACACTCTCCTTCCCTCTGCTCCTGACTGCACCAACTATAAGGCCCTTTTCGCACAGCATTTGCCATGTGAAAGGGCCCCTGGAGCATCACGTGACTGCAAGGAGCAGTCCACATGATGAGCTCACAGTCTCACAACTCTCCAGGGCCTGGCAGGCGCCGATCGCACACTGTTTCATTTTCAGCTTGCAAGCCGAAAATGGTGCGTGATTGCGCATCACTCTGGGTCCCTGCACACACTTGCCATGTGTGCGGAGCTCCGGAGTCACAGCGCTTGTGCTTCCTGCCCCAGCACAGCCTGGGAAAATCCCAGGCTGCACAGCAGAAGGAAGAGGAGGGGCTCTCGTGCAAGCAGGCAGCAACTGCGGAGCTGAAGGAACTGAGATGCAAGAGCCTCTCGCTAGAGGCTGCTCACGCGATTCCCACACCCCAGGTCCACAAAAAGGTAAGTTGACAAAAGGACCTAAGTCTGTCACAATTGCCAAATTGGCAAACAGTTACCACTTTGCTGTTAGACATGTAAGTGAAATTATTTTTTATGCTAGGTGAGGTGAGCCTTTAAATGATAACTCCCCAAGCTATAGTTGGGGGGAGGTGTGTTGGACAAAGACAATATGTTTAATTATATCCAGAAATGGACCGAAACCAATGTAACTTTAGAAATGGTCAAGATGTGTTCTGTATATCTGGTTATGCAGCTGTAATTTATACTGTCATTTCTAAACACTTCTCAAAGGCAGTTCTACATACAATGGAGTGCAATAACTGAATCCTAATGTTACAAGCCTAGGATATTGCTGTCCAAGAGATATTGCAACTGCTGCACCAGTCTAAGGTGCTGGTAGGTCTTCCAAGCTGCTATTTAGGATAGTATAGGATACAGCATCCAGCAGTAGCACTGGATCTGTCAGCATCCTCAAGCAGAAAACCAGATCTTTCAGGAGAAATGCAATACTGCTGAATAATATCATCCCCAGCCCAGTCCAGACACTCTTCATCTTGACTGCACTGAACTTCTATTTATTGGTCACCATCCAATAATTTCAGTATTGCAGTGGATTTGACACTTCCACAGGTTCACCTGAATTTGATGAAAAGGAGAATCAGGGCTCATATCATCAGCATATTAAAGATATCTCAAAGCAACCTTTCTGCAATCATACTCAGCATTTCATAGCAAAGGGGGCAAAAAAAAGAACTTTATGGGGTATGTTTGTGTAACTATCAAGTAACAAAACAATGTTATCCCAGGAGGGACCTCTTGAAGTAATTATAAAGATGGGTGCAAGTATAGCAACCCCATTGTCTATCCCTAAGGGGCAATCAAGAAGTACCAGGTGGAGCATACTGAACATATGTACAACTTTCCTCAAAGGTGAGCTAGGGAAAGAGTTTTACATGAACAGTAACAAATAAATAGCCAATAATACTGCAGCATTAGCTATACATTTCATGCCTTGACATCAATCCTGCCCCAAGCAATCTGATACACCATCTTACAAAGGTAAAATTAGAGACAGAGATTAGCTGAAGTGAAGGAAATTGACAATGAAGTTCTTAACAATACTAAAAATGGCAAGCAAGAAGCTGAGTGAAAAGCAAATGAACTCCAAAAGTAAACACTGAAATGAAGAATCTGCAAGAAGTGAACTTTTTAAGAAAAAAAATCTACATATTATGGTCACAGTTGGAAAATCCTTAGCTGATACTGCCAGTACACAGAGTTGGAAAATCATTAGTCAATATTATCAGTGCATAAAGCTGTGCTGACTCAGATGTTGACCCAAACGTTGCATTGGTTTGGGCAGCATTTCGTTCAAGAAATACAAGAACTGACAGCTGTTGAATATAACACAAACCAAATGTCTCTGAACAATATCAGAATAGATGCCTTCACCTCCTCAGCAGTCAGCCTCAAAACTCAAAAGTGGTCTTGAGTAAATATCAAGAGGCACTGCAAGCAATTTCGGGCCTGGAATGGAAGAAAACCACAAATAGAGTTGTGGAGCCTCTGAAAATGAATTTTGTTTTGTATTGACTCTCAGAAGCCTTTATCTATTGCAACATAAATTGACGAGATTATGAAATCAGTTGTGAACCTCAATGCATGACTGCCTCATCTTCTTTCAGTTTAGCAAGAAATATAAAACAATCTCTGAAAAGAACACATCAAGAGAGATTTAAGCCAACATAAGCTTTTGAAAATACATGCAGGCAGTTAAAAATAAATTAAACTGAAATGCTCAGATTTTAGCTGAATGATATTGGACTTAACATGGTTGTTCTTGAGATCAAAATGTATCATTTCAACTTGAAATGGATTGAAAAACAACCTCATCCAACTATTTTAGCAAGTAGGAGCCTGAACATATCTCTCTTTCTATTTTTAGATGAAACAGCATTTGTGTTAGAAAGAAACAGAATAAGCATTGTTTCTAAAGTATCTCATTGTTTCATTTTAAAGGTTCACATTCTCCTAGAATATATTCACCTTTTGCATTTGTTCCTCTGAAGTTGAGCTGATCAAGCACTAATTGACACTTTCCAGGAGACAGCTTCCTCTCCACGTTAATAGCTTGTATTTCCTTTATCATCAGTTTTCATTTATCCCTCGTGTCTAGGAGCACTCTGCACAATGTGGCACAAATTTACCAACTTGGAGAGTTCTGTCTATTTTTAGGTAGCTGAGTTTAAAGTGTGTTTGCATTCAAGTAGCTTTTTTAAATACACATCCACACTAACATCGGTACATTAAGTATTGCTATTCACAAAGTGAAGCAAAGAGAAGAAAATCCTACAGTGCCAAATTTTTTAACCCCTACTCAGAATGAACAATTTTTAATGTCTTTGATGGTAATGCTAGAAAAGGAAACAAATAATGTCTTAACTTAGGCCCTTTTCGCATGGCATTTTCCATGCGAAAGAGGACCTGGAGCGTCACGCGATTGTGAGGAGCGATCAGCATGAGGCATTCACAATCGTGCGACACTCCAGGGGCCGGCAGGGGCCGAGCATGCACCTTTTCATTTTCGGCTAGTAGCTTGCACTTACCTGGTGTGCGGAGCCCCTGGAGCCATACTGGTCATGCTTTCTGCCCAAGCACAACCTGGGAAACTCTCAGGCTGCACTGTGGAAGGAAGAGGCGGGGCACTCATGTGAGCAGGCAGCTTGTGTGGAGCCAAAGGACCCCGGACATCAGAGCCTCTCACCAGAGGCTGCTCATACGATCCCAGCACCCCAGTGCCAGAAGACGGTAAGGTGCAGAAAGGGCCTTAGATAAAAGATCATAGAATCATAGAAATGTAGAGTTGGAAGAGACCACATGGACCATCCAGTCCACATCCTGCTATGCAGGAACACCCTCAAAGCACTCCCGACAGATGGCCATCTAGCCTCTGCTTAAAAACCTCCAAAGAAGGAGACTCCACTACACTCTGAGGCAGCATATTCCACAGTCAGACAGCCCTGACTGTCAGGAAGTTCTTCCTGAGGTTCAGGTGGAATCTCCTTTCCTGCAGCTTGAATCCATTGCTCCTTGTCCTGGTCTCTGGAACAGCAGAAAACAAGCCCTCTCCTTCCTCTACATGGCATCCCTTTAAATATTTAAACATGGCTATCATGTCCCCTCTCAACCTTCTCTTCTGCAGACTAAACTTCCCTAGCTCTCTAAGTCTATCCTCATAAGGCATGGCTTCCAGGCCTCTCACCATTTTGGTCGCCCTCCTCTGGACTTGCTCCAGCTTGACCATGTCCTTCTTGAATTGGGGTGCCCAGAACTGGGCACAGTATTCAAGATGAGGTCTAACCAAAGCAGAGTAGAATGGTACCAGTACCTCCCTCGACCTAGACATCATACTCCTATCAATGCAGCCGAGAATTGCATTGGCTTTCTTGGCTGCCACATCACACTGCTGACTCATGTTCAGCTTGTGGTCTATGAAGATCCTAGATCCCTTTCATACATACTGCTTTCCAGCCACGTGTCCCCCATCCTATATTTCTGTATTCCATTTTTTCTACCTAAGTGTAGGACCTTACACTTCTCTCTGTTGAATTTCATTTTGTTAGCCTTGGCCCAGCTCTCCAATCTATCCGGGTCATTTTGAATTTTGATCCTGTCCTCTGGCGTATTAGCAACCCCTCCCGATTTGGTGTCATCTGCAAATTTGATGAGCATGCCCTCTATTCCTTCATCCAAGTCATTGATAAAAATGTAGAACAGCACTGGGCTCAGGGCAGAACCCTGTAGCACCCCGCTAGTCACTTCTCTCCAGGATGAAAAGCAGCCATTCGTGATCACCCTTTGGGTTCGGTCGGTTAATCAATTACGAATCCAACTAACAGTAGCCCTGTCCAGCCCGCATTTCATTAGCTTCCTTGCAAGAATGTCATGGGGAACTTTGTCAAAGGCCTTACTGAAATCGAGATATGCTACATCCACAGCATTCCCTTCATCTATTAAGCTAGTAATTCTATCATAAAAAGAGATAAGATTAGTCTGGCATGACTTATTTTTGAGAAATCCATGTTGACTTCTCATGATTACCGCGTTGCTTTCTAAGTAATTAGAAACTGACTGCTCAATGAACTGCTCCAGGATCTTTCCAGGTACTGATGTCAGGCTGATTGGGCGATAATTGTTTGGGTCCTCTTTTTTTCCCCTTCTTGAAGATGAGAACAACATTTGCTCTCTTCCAGTCTGCTGGAACTTCTCCTGTCCTCCAAGATTTCTCAAAAATTATAGCAAGTGGTTCCAAAATGACCTCTGCCAGCTCTTTTAATATCCTAGGATGCAATTCGTCTGGCCCTGGAGACTTCGATTCATCCAGTGTGGCCAGGTAGCATCAGGTCTCTATATCAGGTCTTTATAGCGTCAGGTCTCTAGATGGCTGAATCTATGTACAGTGAACTTTCTACTTTCATGGGGGTTACTGGCACCCATGAAAGTGGAAAAAATATGAATAAAAATAAAAATCATGAATGCTATTTTTTTTTTTTACTTGAGAACACTTTAAGGTCCTCCTGCATGATTTCATGGTCAACTTCTAGAAAAAGCAGGCCTTAGAGTCATGCTGGTAGACCTACAATGTCTAGAAAAGTGTTCTCTCTAGGAATCTCTAGGTCTTCCGGCACAACTCTATGGCCTACTTCTGGCAGACGTGGACCACATGATCACACTGAAAGACCTAGAGATTCTTAGAAAGAACTTTTTTTTCCATAGCAGTGACAAATGGAGTAAGGATTTTTTAAAATAAATAAACTGAATAAATAAAATAATCCTCAAATAATCAAATCTGTGAGTGTTGAACCTGCATAAGTGGAGGGCTCACTGTATTTAGTTATGTATTATTTAAGTATGTACTACTACTTTGTGTCATTCATTTGTAGTTGCATCACCATCATCATCCATGCACGTGCTTTCCTACTTCTACTGTACTCTACCTGGAGATGTTTTGAAAGTCTCAGGTGGGACATAATATCAGAGCTTTAAACAGTACTTTCTTAGACTACAATTTCTAGAATCTTCAAGCCACCATTGTCATAGGCTGCACTGAATAAGGACTTGGAGAGTCTAGTTGTATCTGCACTCCAATAGTGAGCTCATGTTAACCAACAAATTAATTTGGTGAAGCCAGCTGGGTAACTAATTAGCATGTAACTAAATTTAATTATTTATTTCTGGGATCTAATGGAATCATTATAATATTTTCTTTATTTAAAAGTACTGTAACATACAGAGAAGTGCCAAAATTATAGAAAAGACAAGAGGGGTTGGTCCCCTTACCTTTTGTGGTATCTGACTAAGTTGCTGTTTTTTGTTGACTGAGGTGGGGCCGCATGATTTGACTTGGATTTATGGGTGTTTTTTTTAAGACTCTCCACCCCAGTAATTAAAAGGCTGACATAGATCCTAAGTGAAGGTGAGCCTCTCCAGCAGACACAGGTCCCAAGAGACCTTATGCACCCATCCCAGCTGAAGCCTCAGAATTCCCTTTCTCCATTTCCACTCAGCTCAGGCAACAAATGAATAACTCAAATCTATTTGCCTTCTGTGCATTCACATAACCTAAAAAAGGTTATTTTTCTCTCACACACACCACATTGTGTTAAATATTTGCAAATGAATTGCAAATATTCATATAACCTCACTGACATTAAATTTTGTTTTTTCCAACAAACATTTATAAACTACCATTATTGGTTTCAGTTTCTCTGAGGATACAATTAGTGCTTTGAACACAGCAGGAGTGGCTGAGATACTGAGAGCTGATGGCTCATATAAGGTATAGTATGTACAGATACTGCAAGTGAAAATATTTCACCAGAGTGAACATGGTATGTAGGCTGCAACATTGAAAATGGCCCTATCAATTGATTTAATATAGAAATCCTGCAACCAGACCATTTCTTCTATAGGAAAAATTGTTTCACAGTTTTCCCACTGAGTTTGTTCCATAGAGTTAGTTTAGCATGAGGACATAAGTCAAATTGTAATTGACAAGGTCACTCTGACTGCAGAAAATTAAATCTATCTTTTGGAAGGGCATCTTCCAAAACAGGGTAGTGAAAACTTCCTACAGACAACAAGAATTTCCTGGAAGCAAATTTATGGAATATACAGTAACATAGCTGAAATAACATATAATAACATACAATAGTGATCCATCCTATGGAATACTGGGGTATGTAATTTGACGAGGCACTATGGCTTTACTGGCTGAGACTTCTAAATGCCCCTCTCTAACTTGCAATACAATAGTGATCGTAACATTCAACTAAAAGGTGTTAATCTTGTATGTGTATGTGCCTTCAAGTAGATGGTTTATGGTGGCCCCATGAATTTCCCACAGTAATTCTAGTCAAAGAATACTCCTTCCTTTGAAATATAGCCCACAGCACTGGCAGTCTCATATCCAGGTCCTAGCTAGGGCTGGCCCTGCTTAGCTTACAAGATCAGACGGGATCTGCAATTTTGTTATTGTTGTGTGCCTACGAGTTGTTCCAACTTGTAGTGACCCTAAAGCACACCTATCAAAAGATTTTCTGGTGTGAGAGTGTGTGATGCACCCAGGGTTGCCCAGATTTAATTCCGTTTACATCTATAGGTTAATGCAAACCTTCCTGAATATCTCTACTTGCTCAACCAATAGTAGGTGCTCAAGAGGACATAGCACTAGAAACTAAAATATTTTACATGGTTCTTTCAAATGAGTTGGTTCCATTCATGGGAAAAAACACATGATGCCTTGATTCCTAACTCATGTAAGCGGGGCCCATTCCATTAAAAGCCAGCTGTTTTGAACCAACAGAATATTGCTGTGAAAAGAAAGAACGGGTCTTTATATTTTAAAATGTCAGAAGCATTTCCTGGTTTTTATTAAAGCTCTCATAAATGATGTATTATAACATGAAAAAAATGTTCTTCAGTCTCACTTAACTATAAATAAATAAAGCCCTGTAAGCATAGCCCCTATTCCTGAGGAGAAACAAAAGCACATAAGTCTAGTATTTGAGGTTCAAATAGATTTCATGTCTCCTTTACTACCATCAGCCATCTAACCCACAGTTCCTACAGATATCAGGGCTTGCTGTTCAAATATTTATATTATTTCTCACCCGGTACTGGATTTGATCCTATACTGTACTGTAGAAATAAGGCTGTTTGCATTATTTTTATCATAGCATGAGTTGTCATGGACTTTTTGTCTAGCCTACAAAAAAAAAAGCTCATACTAAAATAAATTTGTTAATCTTTAAGGGGCACAGAACTCTTTCATTCTTAACTGTAATAGTCTGATGTATCTACTCTTGGGATGCTTGGTTTGGCCATTTCTGTCCTACACTGTTATAGTGCTATTATTCAACTTTCCAATATCCTATGGAATCCTGGGGTTTGCAGCTTATGGAGGGGCATTTAGAATTCTCAGCCAGAGAGCTCTTCGGCCTCAGGAAACTATAAACCCCAGAATTCCACAAGATGTTGAAAGTGGAATAACAGCACTATAACAGTGTTGTGCAGAAATGGCCTTTGTTTCATCTTTCCATGATTTCAAGGAAAGCCATGGACGACTTCTTTTTTTTCTATTACATTTACAATTAAAACTGCTTTATAGGTTGCTATGTAATTAGACAATAGCCATATATTGAAGACATTCTGACATTAAAAATATAAAAGTATCTGAAAAGTAGTAAAAAAATGCAATATGTTACTAAAATGAATTCTGTACTGTAACAACGATGAGGTTTTCCAATAAATCACATGACAATTTAGTGTCTAAAGTAACCTTCTATGTTTAGTTTCTCCAAAACACACTGCTACAGAGTGCAAGGAAACCAACCTATAGCCAACCTATTAATCATTAACAACAATGGAACAGTCTTTTGGCACAGTTAATTAGATGTTGGCATGGGGGGTAGTCTTAAAGAAGATTAAATCTCTCTCAACACTTCATCTCACCACAAACACTATGGGATTCAAGTGCAAGTGGAGAGGTTCCAGGGAAATAAAATTCTGTTGATAAATTAGGATGGATTAATCTCCCTAACTACATCATTTTTTTATTCACAACTTCTTAAATGTTTCTTTCTTATCTTAAATTGGGTACTCATTTCTAGTTGACTTGTGGCTGACATTTCTCTTGAGGATAAGAAGTAAAACACTTTTAAGCACTTGCAGACATGTCACAGCCAATCAGAGAAAAATTTATTATGATGATATACATGCTGATATGGCTTCATTCTGGATTGTCTCATAACCCATGGTACAAGAATTAGCTAAAATGCCACTGCTGTTATCTCTGAAAGATCCTTTTCCAGTGTCATCCCTCATTACTTCTGCTATCCAGTAGCTGTTTGATATATTTAGTTTGGCTCCTCAGCAAAAAAACCTGTCTAACTTCAAGTTCCTATCAGTAGCAATGATGAACAGTGAAGAAAGCTGACAGAAAGATCAACTCATTTGAAATGTGCTGCCAGAGATACCATAGAATACCAAAGAGATACCATGGGAATGCCAAAAGGATGAGAGTCATTCCTAGAGCAAATCAAGCTTGAATTTACACTAAAAGCTAATATGACTAAATTGAGGTTATTGTATTTTGGACATATCATGAGACAGCATGATTTATTGCAAAATATGATAATGTTTGGTAAAGTGGAAAGCAGTAGGAAAACAAGAATGCATTACAGATGGATTGAGTCAATAAAGCCAGAGCCCTGAGAATGAAAGACCTGAGCAGGGCTGTTGATGAGCAGGGCTCATGGAGGTCTCACATATACAGGGTTGCTGTAAGCTGGAATCCACTTGACAGCAAATAACAAGAACAGCATGGTGTCATATAGGGCAGAATAAAACACCATGGAAACATGCCTCATTGCCATAATGGATGTTCCTATGGCACAGTTTAGTGACACACAAAAATTCAAAAATTATTTCAAAAACATGTATTAACAAGGAACCTTTTTCTGACATTATAATGTCAGACGCACAGCTCAGCAAACACATTATGAATTATGAGACTTTGCACATCATTTGCTAGAGTATGAACGTTTTCTCAGACAGCCTCCTTTTCGTGGCATGCCTGTTGTAAATGAGTTCTCCAATCTAAGCATACTAAACATACACACACATACACACGTGTATGCATTTCTATAGTGTGATTACTGATGTAGGGCTTTTCATTATTTTTGATATCATAATTTGAGACAGATCGAGAATAAAACAGAAAAGTATTCAACCACAAGAAGAGCAGTACTTGTACAAAGAAAGGGATAGTTTGGGCTATACAGTTTTCCAAACTTGTAATACTGAGTTCCAAATCCAAATTGCTTGAAAACTGTACTGAGACAAAACTTGTGTAAGCATTTTGGCACACTAAAATGTCTATTGCTATGCTTAGAGTATTCAATGTACCCAAAATGAACACATTTAGGCCAAGATCCTGATTAGTAGTTGCCAGCATTGCTTAGCTGAAATTACCTATACTAGAGATACACTGAATCACACCATTGCATAACCCATCATGCAATCAGTGTAATGTCACATGTTCATCCATTGTGCAATAGTGTAAGAAAAAGAGAAACTTGGCAACTTCCTGTAAAGTGCAACTAATGTACAATGGTTGCACTAGTGTAACATTGCCTGTGCAACCCAGATTAGGATACCACCCTGAACAAATTCCTAAAAAATGGAATCACTTGCTTAACAGCATTTATACCTGTGTGAATCAGCAATAGATGTCAAACCTTAATGTGTGAGTTAGTTTAGTTCCACAAATTCTGGCTGGCAATATATACATTTCTAATTTAGCCCACAAATATTACAACCATCCACATTCTGACATGCCCAGATAGTCACAGTTTGGACCTGAGTGTCCTAAGAAGACTTATGGGCATCTTTCCATTGTTATGCACAGCATATTCCTCAGCATCCTTCTTCAACAAGCCCATTCTTTTGCTCTTCAGGGGAAAACATTTTTCAGAGATATAGAAGTGTCTTGCCACAGCTGGTGGTTTCTTTCTCAACCAATTCAAACAGAATTTACACTGACTTTTCCTCCACAACTATACTGTTTTGTTCTGTTGACAACCTCCCCAGGGAAGCAAAATGACAGTGAGACTCACACTCAGCGGATGAGAGCCACCTGCTCTCCGATCATCAAACTGCCTGTCTTATATAATGTGACTCCCTTATGGAACAATTTTACTTTTTTCCAATGCATTTCTGTTGCTTGGTTTTTGTACTGCAACAATACTTGTGATAACTTTTATCCCAGATGTTCCCTGAAATACTTCAACAACTTTACAAAAGTAACTGATCCCTAGATGAGGAACTGCTTCTCTTGTACCCATATGCTACAGTGTGGCACCAGAGTTCAGAATCTTCAGCCTTCTGTATAGTTTGGACTTCAACACCCAGAACCTCATCCCATCCTTTCAGCATAGTGAGGGGAAAGGAATTTTGAGATATATCATTCAAAATATATGGACAGCCTAGGGCTGTCCAGACCTGATAGAGCAGGTAGGGGGAGAACTGTAGAGTTCTTTTCACTATGTATCCTAACACAAGGCCTGCAAGTATAAGAAAGCATATACGATCATGAATGCCCCCCAAGAATATCTAATAATGTTGGATAACTCTTTTTAATTCCCTTTTGTTACATGCTTTCAAGTCATTTCCAATTTATGGTGACCCTAAGGCAATTTATGGTGACCCTAAGGCAAACCAGTCATGGGGTTTTCCAGTGACATACCTAAGGTCCCCCAGTTGGTTTTCATGGCTAAGCAGGGAATCAAACTCTGGTATCTAGGGTCATAGTACAATGCTCAAACCACTACACATACTAGGTCTCTTAAGTTCACTCCATTTTTCCAAATAACAAACTCATCCATCTGTCATCTTTCCAGATTGGCTAGAGACACTTCCCAAAATAGAAATAGGACAGATAAGTCTGTCTTCCTTCCTTCCTTCCTTCCTTCCTTCCTTTCCTTCCTTCCTTCCTTCACACACTAGCTATTTATGTGGCAGGAGCAGGTTTGACACTGTGTCAAACTTCACTGTGTTCACAAACCTTCATCTGACCTTCCTTTTCGATTAAATCCCTACACATGACATTAGACACCCTTCCCCCCATGAAGTCCCATATAAGCAAGAGAGATTTCAGGGAGGCATATCATCTGCAGTTAAAGAAGTCATGGTATACATACTGGAGGCACCATGGATCTCAAATGTTAACTGGAACTGTCCAACTGTAATTACTCTGGATAAACAAATTCCTAGGAGAGCTTCTATGAGATAGAATCTGTCTGTGTAATACGTGTGTATGGAATCTGTCTCTAAAATCACTATCAATGGTCACGGACCTTCACTGGTAACATTTTAACTCTGGGAGAGTTTTTTCACTAGATACTTATCTTAGCAAGGAATTGTGACCATCTAGAATATGACAGCTTTGTGGCTTATGTGACCATTGCAGTTTTAAAGGCAAGCAACTGAAATGAATTAAGGTTTTTTTCCCCTTTACTTTCCCAGTGATCCATCCATGCTTCATTTAGATTTATCTATCAGATTAATATCTTTATGTTCTCTGGCAGTTGGGATTGTTTCTCTTTTGTAATATACCCTAAAAAGTTGTGGTTAAATGAATTACTAACTTCAGTGTGGAGGTTTCCATTATTCACTTGTATCCTTCAAGAACTACCAAAAGAGAAAAAGAAAGCACTAAGCTCAACAAAACAGGCTGGCTGCCCGTAGGCTATCCTGTTTGCATAAGGAACACTCCTCATCAAAAGAAAATTAAAGTCTTTCACATCTGGATTTAGCATTAATAGAATTCTTTTAAATAATCCCAGTGATGTGGAATATCTATGTTTGAGAAAAAGGGAGGAATACTTTCAGAAAAGCTTTAGAAACTTAAAAATCATCTCATTGTTTGCATGGTGAGCTATATAACAGGTTCCAGTACCAGATAATACACAGGAGACAAGACTCTCCTGATGTATTGTTTTGTGTTTTCTTTTCTCTTGACTGAACAACAGCAACAGGGGACTGTGAGTCTAGGTAGGAAAATAGTAGGGAAAGTGAGAACACTGAACTCTTTCCTCCGATTGAAGGATTGCTCAAAATCATTCTCATTTCAGGTTATTTTCCCTCAGCACATGAGAAATGACTCTGACCTAAATGAAATTGCTAGTACAAATTAGAATAAATTTATTGATTCAATGGGATTTACTTATCATTTAGCAACTAGTTAGCACGTATACCCTATTAGGTACTAATAGGTATGGGCCTCCATTAACAAGATAATAATTGGGGTGGGGTGGGTTTTGAGTAAATGAGAAAGCAGGGGAGAAAGGGGGGGTATAAAAGCCTTTTTCCTCTCAAGCCTTCCATTTTTAATCCCAGTTTTCAAGACTACTTTTCACTAAAAATCAATAAACATTAAGGCAGAGGCATATCTAGGCACCTTTGCCAAGGGGTCACAAAAAAGCTGTGCCAGAAGATTTAGCAGAGGAGGAAGAAGCAGTCTCAGAGGCAGAGGCACAGCTTCCTCACTTGCCCTAGGCACTGTTCACTCTGGATATGCGTCTGCACTAAGGAGCAAACTGTACTACAACTGTTACATGGAAAGTGAGTCATACAATTGAGAATTTCAGGGTGAAAAAGGAACTGCCCTTGCTGTTTCAGAATGCAAGAATGACATTGCATGATTTATTCTATCATCATATTTTTATACTGCCTTTTAGGACTATTGCATCAGAATGTTAACAAGAAAAATAAGCTGGAACCCATCTCTCATGCATGGTATATTTCTCTGGATTCCATTTATCCACCCATTTAGAAGAAAGAGACAGACACAAAATGTATGAGTAAACTAAGCACCATATTATTAACTATTTAAACCTGTTCTGCAGCTGGGCTGCATAGTGCAGCTGTGTATCCACTTCACTTCCTTCACCTCAAGGGCAAGTAACCCACAGCCTAAAGCCAAACCAATAAACTTAGCTTGCCCCGTCTAACCTGCTTCCATGAGGTCTGTACAGGCTGACTTCCCCTTAAGAACTGAGTTTTAAAGGAGAAAGTCAGTCAAGTCCAGCCCCAAAGGTTGTTCCTATCCTGACCCTGAATCCCAGGACCCACAAGTCTAGAGAACCCCTTTTTACCACACAGTGACTGTACGGGTCACTGACAACTCTACAAGGATCCCCTTTACCACACTACCCTGACTTGGAAAGGAACAAACCTCTGCTTAGCTCCCCACCTCACCCCACCCCCACCACCAGGCTGTTCAAGAAGGCCCTCAAGCCCTGTTGCAGATCCTGTAAGGATATTATGCTGCTCTCAAATGACAAATAAGCACCATCATCCCTGAAAGCTTCCCCCTTCTCATAGAGAATTGAGGCATGGGCCAGAGCATGACTTAGTTCTATCTTCGCAGCATTGCAAATCTCCTTGTTAAATTTATGTCTAACACATTCTGTGATAGATGACAGCTCAGAGGTCGATGAACAATTGATTGTATCAGGAACAGAGCCAGTGATAGACCAAGCTAGCTTGCAAACACGCCCATCAGTTGAAAGACAAGCGGAGGCAGAGTTGTTGCAGCCAGCCCCAGAGGGAGAGGGAACCAGCAATGAATTAGAGGAATTTAATCCATCTTTGCCCCCCACCCCTCTGCAATCACAGAGGACAGAAACAAGCAACTCAGAGGGAAGCCGTTTTGGCAATATTAAGAAAACAGAACAATGATTAGGAACACCTGTTTTCATCAGCTATATAAGTCTGACGGCGTGGCATGCTGTTTGCTTGTAGCAAATCACTATGCAAGCTCTCTCAACCCTTGTGTTCTAGCTCCATTGACCTCTTTGGACACACTTTTGGCTTTCTGAACCTTTTGGATTTGACCTTGACTTGGCTCAGCTTAGCGTTTCCACTTGTTTGTTTGCACTGGACACGCCCCACTGCTTCCTCCTCTTGGGCAAGTACTTTCACCTCCTTTCCCTTACTGGCAGAGAGGCATAGGCAGAGAGTTGGATTCTGACACAATCAAGACATCTGGGATGTTCTTCTCCGCTCCATATACTCATATGGGCAAGACATCTTTATCTCACATGAATCCTCCAATGCCTGTAAGAGAAAGGCTTTTCCCTTATGATTCCCACTCATGTGGAATAACAAGAACCTTTCCTTAAACAATAATGGAAGGCAATGCTGCCATTCAGTCACTGCTAGCTGAGTCCCAAATGGGATCTCATAACCATTGTCTGCATCTGTCAAGCAGCCCAAAAAACAATGTTGTGGCTACAGATCCACACATGGCATCTGATACCTGAAAATCAAGCAGCATAACCAGTAACTCATATTGAAACTGTAAATGTAAATATAACTGTAAATGGCCAACCATAATTTTTAAAACAGTTTGAATGCAACCTCCCTACCCTCATAACTCATGGATGCTGCTGTAGATGCTCTATGAAAATGAAATGCATGGGTACTAAATCTGTGACCCTCCAAGCCAATTGGTTCAATTGCTTTGCTAGTGAGAGCACAAAACTGGCATTGCATACATTTTTGCTCAGGAGAGCAATGTATAGCTCAAATTTAATGGGTAGTTACAAATGCATAACTGAGAGTTACACATTTGTTACTATATCATATACATGATCCCTATATATTCTACTGTTTAAGGGATACATAGGGACCATAAAAGTCCCACAGTCCCCACTTACTGGCAGCAGCCATTGTGATCAGTGGTGGAGGGGTCTGTTCCCCTGTTGCTGAGGATGTGGCTGACTGATATTCTTGCTCTTCCTTGTGTGTGAATTCTTTGGTGCAAAGGGGGATTGTGATAAGGGTCAGGATCACTCACAAAAAGGGAGTGGAAGGAGTAGTCAGCCATTTTCTGAGACAACAAGCCCATTGACCACAGCAGCTACTGCCTGGTAATTGGGGATGGGGATCTGGGATTCACTAAGTAGCCATGTAACTATTATGCGTACATAGCATTGTAATGCATAGAGGATTCTGGCCTATGGATTTTTCCCCTAGAGGTGTATATAGATTGGGGCCATATGACATGCATCCAAAGAACCATTATGGGTTCTGTATACCCAATCCTCCCAGTTCAATGATTGCACTCACAATGCTGGGAAGAAAATCAAACTGCCTCAACCCAGCACCAGCTGCTCCTGCAGCAAATGTAGCTATCTGCTGCAATGCATTGTTCTCCTATTTACTCTCATTTTGAAGACATCGTTTTATAAAAATCTCTCTGCAAGACTAGTTATAATTCTTTAAGCTGCTATGGTAGTATCTTTGTAATTTTTCCTCAGAGCAAGGTCATGCCACTGCCCTCTCCCACATACACACCAAGAGATTAAATTCTAGAGATATTAAAAAATTCATTTTCAAAATGTGAGTAGGCATTTTGGGAGAAAGAAAGAACCATATGTGGGTTGCAAAGCAGAAACATGTCTGGAGGCAAAATGGGGAGGCCAGTGGAAGAATCATCCATACTCACAACTAATGCCACAACAGAGATCATAAGCATCCATAAATGAATCAATATGTGCCACTCTTTAATTGATTAAAAAAAAGTTAGAAGACATTTGACAGGGGAAGTGACAAGAAGTGACATGAAGTGTCAGAAAGTTACATTAAAGAGCATAGCACAAATCACTCAAAAATGACCCTGTCTGGCAGAACTCTGAGTTTTCAGTTTGTACATTATTCATTTCACATTATATTTCCCTTATTTAGTGAACTCTTAAAAATTCATGTTACTTGCTTGGGTTTTCTATTAGGTGTTATTTCTGCATTAGCAGATTGTGGGGCATCTTGTCCTCCATCTATACAGCTTTACATCATCTTAAAATATTTTAGAATTCTGTTTTCTCTTTTGCCAGGTTTGTATGGTTGTTCAGAAGATCTTTTTTTTTACTTTTATAATCACACCTTTCTTTGTCATTTTACAGGATTTGCGTGAAAGATAATGTAATGAGGAGAAAGGGTGATGGAAGATTTGTAGTCACCCTGTTTACAAGTCATTGTGACAGCAATAGAACCATATTCCTACATTTAACAAAGCGTAGAGTATTTCTTAATTTTATTTATTAAAATATGTATACATCAACCTATATCAAGAGACCTTAAGGCAGCTTACAACAGTATTAAAATAAATTAAAAGGCAAAAAACAGTGAGACAGTTTTAAAAACTAAAGACATAATAGTATTAAACAATATGATGAGTTAAAATTATTCTTATTCTTATTATTACTATTATTATTATTATTATCTTTATTTTTATCCTGCTTTTTTCCCTGAGGGCACTCAAAGCAGCCTACAGCATTAAAAGAAACATAATTAAAAACTGTCATACACAAAAGTTAAAACAAACATTAAACTACAATAATAATTAAAACATGTTAAAATACATATAAAAACAGCATTAAAATATCAATGAAATAACAATTAAAATGACCAGCCTGCTAGAAGAGGAACGTTTTTAACTGTTTCCTGAAGGGAGGGAGGGAGGGTGCCAGTGTCACCCCTTTGGGCAGGAAGTTCCAGAGCCTGGGAGCAGCCACAGAGAAGCCTTCTCCTGGGTTCCCACCAAATGCACCTGTGAGGGTGGTGGGACTGAGAGAAGGACCTCTCCTGCAGATCTCAATGCCTGGGCTGGTTCGTAGGGGAGGATACGGTCCTTCAAATAACCTGGACCTGAGCCATGTAGGGCTTTAAAGGTCATCACCAGCATTTTGAATTGTGCCTGGACAGATCAGCAGCCAGTGGAGCTGTTCCAGCAGGGGTGTTGTATGCTCCCTGTAACCAGCTCCAGTTAACAACCTTGCTGCAGCTGTTTGGACCAGCTGAAGTTTCTGAGCACTTTTCAAAGGCAGCACCACGTACAGCGCATTACAGTAATCCAACCAGGATGTAACCAAGGCATGTGTAACCAAGGCATGGCCCGGTCTGACATATCAAGGAACAGGTGCAGCTGGTGCACAAGCCTTAACTGTGTAAATGCACTCTTGGCTACTGCTGAGACCTGGGCTTCCAGGCTCAGAGTTGAATCCAGGAGCACTCCCAAGCTGCAAACCTGCATCTTCAGAGCGAGTGTGGCCCCATTTAACACAGGCTGAATCCATATTCCCTGATCTGCCTCTCTACTGACCAGGAGCACCTCTGTCTTGTCAAAATAAAATTTCAATTTGCTTGCCCTCGTCCAGTCCATTACTGATGTCAAACACTGGTTTAGGACCAAGACAGCTTTCTTGGCTTGTGTTGGAAAAGAATAATAAAGTTGGGTGTCATCTGCATACCAATGACACTGAACCCCAAAACAACGGACAACCTCTCACAGTGGTTTCATGTAGAGGTTAAATAGCATAGGGGACAAGACTGAACCCTGAGGGACCCCACAGGCCAAAGAGTAGGAGGTCGAACAGGAGTCCCCCAGAACCACCTTCTGGGTTCAGCCCTCCAGGAAAGAATGGAGCCACTGTAAAACAGTGCCCCCAAGTCCCATCCCCGCAAAGAGACCCAGAAGGATACCATGGTTGATGGTATCGAAAGCCACTGACAGGTCCAGCAGAACCAACAGGGACACACTTCTCCTAGTTCCTGGCATAGGACATCCACCAAGGCGACCAAAGCTGTCGCAGTCCCATAGCCAGGCCTGAAACCAGATTGAAATGGATCTAGATAATCTGTTTCATCGAGAAACCCCTGGAGCTGAGAGACTACCACATGCTCCAGAACTTTGCTCAGAAATGGAATATTAGAGACGGGCCCGTAATTATCCAGAATGGTGGGATCAAGGGGTGGCTTTTTTAGTACAGCCTCATTGAGACAATTTGGAACTTTACCTTGTCTCAAGGAGTCATTCCACACCCTGTACCCATTCATCCAGTCCCCCTCTGGCTTTTTTAATAAGCCAGGATGGGCAAGGATCTAACATATATGCGGTGGCTTTCATGTCTCCAAGGATCCTATCCACATCCTCAGCCATATTTTAAAAATCTGAAAGTATTAGAACTATAAATGGTCTTTGGGTTGTATTAATGAGGCCCAAATGCTTTGATGAATAGCCAAGTTTTAACTTGACACCTAAATGATAAAAGTTTTGACAGCATTTGGTCTTCCAAGGGGAGAACATTCCACAGTTGTGGTGCCATGGCAGAGGAGGCCCTCTCCCGTGTCCCAACACAGTACATTAACCTCACTGGTGGGACATGGAGGAGGCCCCCCTAGCAGATCTTAATCCTTGGTTAGGTACATATGGGGAGAAGCACTCCCACAAGTATCAAGATACCAAGCTATTCAGGGCTTTAAATGTCATCACCTTAAATTCAGACTGGAAATGTATTGGTAACCAATAGAATTCTTTCAAGACTAGCATGATGTCTTATGATAGTCCAGTCAGCAGCAATACTTTGGACTAACTGCCACAAGAGCAGCCCTATGAAGAGAACATTATATTAGTCTAGTCAGGAGTTACCACTGCCATAGATTACTGTGGCTAGATTATCTCTGTCCAGGAAAGGCTGTAGCTGGCACACTAATCGAAACTGGCACCAAGTGCTCAGAGCCACAGAGTTCACTTGGACCTCTAGGGACAGGGATGGATCTAGGAGCACTCCCAACCTATTTTCCTGCTCCTTGTCAGGAGTGTAATCCCGTCCAGAACAATTTCTAGACCCAGGGACCAGTAATCCACAGACTCTCTGTTTCTGTCTTACCAAGATTCAGCTTCAGTTTATTGGCCCTCATCCAGCCCATTATAGAATCCAGACACTGGTTCAGCATCTGCACAGCCCCAGCTGACTCCAGTGAAAAGGAGAAGTACAGCTGAGTTTCATCAGTGTGCTGATGGCAGTCCACTCCAAATCCCATCATCACTTCCCCTAGCAGCTTCATGTAGCTATTGACTAGCATGGGGGATAAGATGGAATCCTGTGGCAACCCACAGCTTAATAATCATGGGGCTGAACAGGAAGACACAATAGTGTCTTCTGGAATCAGCCCTCCAGGTAGGAATGAAACAGCCGTAGAACAGTGCCTTTTACTCCCATTCACAGTGGCAGTGCAGTAAGATACCATGATCAATGGTATTAAAGGTGCTAAGAGATCCTGGAAAATCAACATGGCAGCACTCCCCTGTCTTTCCCCTGGAGTAGGTTGTCAATCAAAGAATCTAAGGCACTGCCATATCCTGGACTGAAAGCAAAATGAAATGGATCCCAATAATCTGTTTTTTCCAGGAATGCCTAATATTGCCCAGCCACCATATATTCAGCCACCTTGTGCAAAAAGGGGATATTTGCAACACTGCCTGATTGAAATGAGTCAAAAAAAATCATGTATAGTCAGGTGTGGCATCGACTGGGAAAGGACAGCTCTCTCCAAAATTTTTGAAAGAATACAGGGCGATAGTAAGCATAAAGTGAAGGATCCAGAGAAGTTGTTTTTTTTAAAAAAAGGAGGAGGAGGAAGGGGAGGATGAGAAGGAAGAGGAGAAGTTTTCTTTAATAGAGGATGTAAAACAGCATGCTTAAAGCAGCCTGGGAAGATACCCCTTAATAGAGAATAGTTCACCAACTGGATTATATGAGGCAGAGGTAAAAGTAGAAGAATTGGATAAAGAAAGGAAGGGGTACAGTCAGAAGGGCAGGAGGTAGGGGAAGAAGATACCTCCTTGGGCTCTGTAACAAATGTGGTGTCAAGTTCTGAGTGAATGCAAGCAACTTTTTCCTCAAAGTACCTAGCAAATTTTTCCCAACAAGTAGCCATAGTTTGCATACATGAATTGTGTGGGCTTGTACCCAAAGGACACCTCAGTGCTTGGAAAATTCCTACTAGCTAAGAGGTTGAAGATGCAGTCCTAGAGATGTAATATCACTGCTGCAGATTAGGCACAATGAACAGCCTTTGCTAATTTCCAATCACATTCACTCCAAGAGCTATGCTACACATATTTTAGCTTTCATCCGCCTGTTTCATAGACCACAAGACTTCTATAAACCAAAAAGAATTATGGGCTCCACAACACTGGACTGGGTGCTTACGAGTGATTGTATTAATAGCCCTTGCCATCTTTCCTTCCATAGCAAAACCAAGACCCTGACAGAATCACCAATCTTATCAGCAGAAAAATCCTACACAGCATTCAGGAATCCTTCAAATTCCATAAGTCTCCAGGGCTGGACCATCATAAAAGGTGGCCCACTTTGCAAGGAGGGACTGCTACCATAAAACCAAACTTCACAAGGAAATAATCTGACCATGACAACAGTGTTGTTGAAATCTCCCCTAAAATCAAAGCATCCTCCATCTGCCCAATGGGAAAAATCAGATCCAAGGTATGCTCTTTCTCATGTGTTGGACCAGTGATGTGCTGAAACATCCCCATAGCTATCATGGTAGCCATGAAGTCCTGACCAACTCTAGCAGGACAGCCACAGCATGTATACTGAAATTCTCCAGAAGCAGAAGGTAGGTTTTCCAACACAAACTCCAAGACCACCTTCCTTTCTCAGGTAAGGAAATTGCTGGGCAACAGGATGAAGAAAACACCAGCAGTATTCCCTATTCTGTCTCTTTAGCCCAACACAAGCTACAAACCCTTGAAACTGGTGCCTTGGTAGATGATTTCCTCATGAGGAAGATGGAATTCCTATGGATGATGTCAACTCTTCACCCCTGGCCCTCCAACTTTGGAGTGAGCGGACATGGCAACCTGAATCTTGAGGCTGGGAAAAGGATCAAAACACAGGATGAATCTCAAGAATCTCCCCTTCTTTCCCTTAGCTAGCATGTCTAACCCCACCACTATATCTCTCTCTCTGCCTAAGATTACCTCAATGGGGGCACCTCATTCTTTCCCCTCCCCAGAGATTCATCCAAACACATACACAGTATTAAAACACATATACACATACATATAATAAAGGACAAATGTTGATAAGATGCTGGTGACTCTCATTAATGCATTCATTTGGGGTCAATCCAGTATCAGCTATTCATGACCAGTGCCTGCTTCTGTTTTCATATATCCTCCCCACCCAAGAAGGTGAAGGCTTGGGAAGGGAAGAACAGCTGCTTAGAATAAACTGTTTTGATTTTCCACAGCAGTGGGTAGCACCCTCCCAGTTCTGTGGGGAAAACCATAAGCTCTGTGGGAGTAGAGGTCAGCAGGGACCTGATGCCAAAGACAGTCCTCCAGCCTCGCTCCACAACATTACAGCTGCAGCTCCCACTATCAGTCAGTACGTAATAAGAACAAAGCTGTTAACAGAGTTTAGATCACAGCAGTCTTGTTACCTAACTCTAACCATGGGGACAGAATGACCTGGTTTTTCCTATCTGCCTTATAAGATTTATTAGATGTTAACCAGAGGCAGGAGAACTCAGTTATTGGGGAGGGGGCTGAACGGATCCAACTCTAAGTTAAGATAATTTGGCACAGCAAGCCAGTAACTTATGTCAGACAGGTTATTATGTGGGCAAAGATGGCTGTGGGGTCAGAGGTTACATGGCTTTCTGGTCAGCCCACTTCAGCATGGGCTGGTGTGCCCCAGATGTTGAATCAGAGCACTTTGTCAGCTAGCTGGGATGTAGATATGAAAAAGTGAAAGTCCCATCCTGGCTACCATAGTGAAGTGTATACAAGAACAATATATTGACAAGCAAGCAGAAACTGCAAGCATTAGCTGAATTTTCTTGATTGCCTGTTGAGATTTATGGGATATAAATCAAAAGCAGATGAACACAACTGGAAAGGGAGTCTGAGTAGATCAAAAGTTCAAGTTAAGACTGAACCTCAGTCTATTGGGCACCTTTTGAGCACTATAGTAATATTTTAAAATTACTGGTTCCCCTTTAGGATTTTGTATCATGAACAGATTTTTACCAACACTTGATTCTTATCAAGTACTTTCCTGTTCTGCTACACAGTTTGAGGCCAGTACAGGAGTAGTATACTGGGTATTCCAACAATGAAGTTCATGAGTGGTATGTTCTATAGTATCCCAGAGACCTAGGAAGTGCACAACAAAATCTCTCCCACTACCCCATATCCCAAATAAGAATGCTTTAACAGTAATTTGCAACTGGTTCCCCTGAGTTGGAATGTTTATCAGTTTCCCCAATAAAATAATTTTGCTATATCTGGTCAAGTATATCCAAAGAAGAATAGAAACACTTTTCTCTCTTAGTGGTTTTAAAAAATAGAAGATTTCTCAAGAGAGCAAGACAGAATTTTGTATGCATTGCTCACACAAATCTTATAGCACTGTGTGCACAAATAAAGCAGAAGCAGGGGTCAGGGCAGAATAAAAGGGGGAACACATCAAGCATTACTTTAGACAAGTCTGCATTTGCCAACATCTTATCAAGGAGCTGTGTCACAAGGGGAATGAGTTTAGAATTGTTTTCTAGAAGTCTTCATTTACTAAAAACTTCATCCAGCCAAATAACAGGACAAATGAATTGTATGCCCACAAAGAGGCAAACAATCTATCCAGTGCTTCCACTTTTTAATATTCCATGCACAAGGAAGCAGGAGCAATAGTTTTCAATTCTGTGGCCTTAAGTAAGTGTGTAAAAATCCATCTTGCAAATGTGTGATGGGTTAAAACAATTCCCTGCCAAAGAAAAAAAATGTGGCAGTGAGAAATCTTTTTTGGACATTTTCATTTTGCACATGAAATTGAGAAAAATTAAGATTTACATACCTATCAAGGACTCTGCTTTATCAGTCTCATCACTCACACAGAGCTTGAACACTAGAACTCCACTGCAGAAGTCTGAAGCTAATCAACTAGGGTGCAATGCAAATATAAACCTTTGAGGCAGAGCCCTATCTAGAGATGTAAAATTCTCAGAAATTTTGAAGACAAAGAGAGTCAACTCTGTTTTTTTTCCCACTCTCATTTTTTTTTAAAGAAAACCAGACATTTTCAGAAATTGGAAACGTGATATTCATACATTTTTATAGATCAAAAGTAATTTTGTTACTTTAAGGACATCAGATATCTTATGTATTCATTATTTGGCTTAAAATACGTCTGGAATTTTAAAAGTACATTTTGTTCAGAAAATAATTACAAACAGAATTTACTCTTTTTTTGTTACAAATCAAATTTATGATAGCAGGCAAAAAAATACCAATAAG
This sequence comes from Ctenosaura bakeri, assembly GCA_948474755.1. Lineage (NCBI taxonomy): Eukaryota > Metazoa > Chordata > Lepidosauria > Squamata > Iguanidae > Ctenosaura > Ctenosaura bakeri. The sequence goes on along the minus strand of CAOLHI010001428.1, from coordinate 72,729 downwards.
ACAGAACAAACCATCAGCATTTGTAAAATAAAGAATATTATATTGTTTCTCATAGTTCTCCATAATATCGGGGAGACATAAAGCATTTATTCACATAAAATAAACTGAAAAAAGGAAATAGACTAGAAATTGCAGCAATATGATATTATGCACAGTTTTATTTAAACTAGAAAACATAATTTTACTTTCTCTATTGAAGGTTTTAGGAATAACTTTGAGGAATTAAATATATGAACACCTTGTCTTAAAGATTTTATTTATGATTCATAGAATCATAGAAATGTAGAGTTGGAAGAGACCACAGGGGTCATCCAGTCCAACCCCCTGCCATGCAGGAACACCCTCAAAGCACTTCCGACAGATGGCCATCAAGCCTCTGTTTAAAAACCTCCAAGGAAGGAGACTCCACTACACTCCGAGGCAGCAGATTCCACTGCCGGACAGCCCTGACTGTCAGGAAGTTCTTCCTAAGATTCAGGTGGAATCTCCTTTCCTGCAACTTGAATCCATTGCTCCTTGTCCTGGTCTCTGGAGCAGCAGAAAACAAGCCCTCTCCCTCCTCTACGTGGCATCCCTTCAAATATTTAAACGTGGCTATCATGTCCCCTCTTAACCTCCTCTTCTGCAGACTAAACATACCCAGCTCTCTAAGTCTATCCTCATAGGGCATGGTTTCCAGGCCTCTCACCATTTTGGTCGCCCTCCTCTGGACTTGCTCCAGCTTTACCATGTCCTTCTTGAATTGGGGTGCCCAGAACTGGACACAGTATTCAAGATGGGGTCTAACCAAAGCAGAGTAGAGTGGTACCAGTACCTCTCTCGATCTAGACACCATACTCCTATTGATGCAGCCAAGAATTGCATTGGCTTTCTTGACTGCCGCATCACACTGCTGACTCATGTTCAGCTTGTGATCTATGAAGACTCCTAGATCCCTTTCACACGTACTGCTATTCAGCCACATGTCCCCCATCCTATATTTCTGTATTCCATTTTTTCTACCTAAGTGTAGGACCTTACACTTCTCTCTGTTGAATTTCATTTTGTTAGCCTTGGCCCAGCTCTCCAATCTATCCAGGTCATTTTGAATTTTGATCCTGTCCTCTGGCGTATTAGCAACCCCTCCCAATTTGGTATCATCTGCAAATGTGATGAGCATGCCCTCTATTCCTTCATCCAAGTCATTGATAAAAATGTTGAACAGCACTGGGCCCAGGACAGAACCCTGTGGCACCCCACCCAAAAGAAATTATTCCATAATCCTTTTTTTCAGTTTTTCAATGACTCCCTCTCATTCTTCCCTTTCCCTTTCCCCCACCCCCCTGTTTTCTCTGCAGTGCCATATTGCCAGCATTATCCCCACTTTGAGTCCCCCTGCACCCTTCAGAACACATAAATAATGCAGTAGAGAGCTTCTTCCACATTTTGGGTACATTTCAACATAATGACTGTGAGATGCAGAAGACTGAAGGAAGGTTAAAACTCTCTCCTCACTTCCCAGCTTGTGCTCCATGTTTTTGTTTTGTTTTGTTTTAATAGCAATAGCTCAGAATTTCTTAGACATTGCTTGTTTTGATACGGTTTTATAAGGCAATCACTATCCATCATGGAAGCACCTTTAGAACTATAGCAATAAAGTGTAGAGTAAACATATATGAAATGTCAGTGATCCAGGAGATTGGTTTAATCCTCAGTGTACCATCTATATAGAAAACATTATCATCGTAAAAAAAAAAAATCTGATCAGTTCATCTAATAGCAATTAATAGTCTCAACACTTTATAATAATTCCAATATTTTTACTGACACTTATATAAAGTACATGGTACATTTATATAAGAGAAATCAAGGACTGTCCAACTCCCCTTTTTTCATAAGGGAAATGAAATCTTTTATTCATTTGTTTCCTTCTCTCAGGACAAATATTATCTGGATTTTTATATTTGGCTTCCAACTAGGGATGCTGCAATCTATCCACTGTAATAGACCAGGACTGGCTATCATACTTCATAAACAGTTATTTGGGCCATTACACCAGAAGTCAATTCAGTGCTTGACCACTGAGGCAAACTACAGATACCTCTTATTATTTCCAGTCATGGTTGCCGTTGCTCATGAATTTCACTTGTATTCCATATTTCTTCCAATGAGCTCAATCTGGTTTACACGCCTATTTTCTTTGCCACTTTATCATCAGAATAATATTGCTGAGTGGTAAGTGAATATGTGTGCTAATCTAGACCTACTCTACTTGGATTAGTATTTGGATTTAGGATCTTGTGTGGTAAATCAAGCAGATGAATGACTGACCCAAGATCACCCAGTGAGTTCCATGGCTGAGTTGAGTGATCAGCTTGGTTTTCCCATGCAGCTCTGGAATCACTACACTAACCCACCACCACACCAGTTGACACAGCTTTGTTCAGAACCTATGATTTCTATGTCCCAACACACAGACAAGATGTGGTACAATCATATATCTGAAATTTATAAGTTTCATATTTCTTTTTCTTTCCTTTGGACACACTAAATGACCACATGACCCCGTTTTTCAGAAATACAGCATTTTAACAGAGTTCAATTTTTGATATAAATTGCTCTTTTTATCAAAATGTATAAATTTCTAAAGACTTTCAGTATAGTTTCTCATGAATAATTTGGTCACCTTTGTCTGAATCCTATAATCTGGGAAGCTACTTAAATACATGATTACAAGGCTAAGGACTGGGGAAAAAATGACCAAGAGAAAATGAATTAATGTCAGTCTATAATGACTATCCATCCAATTAAGAGTCAAATATAAAACTGCCATTGGTAGGGGAAACTGCAACTATCAAAATGCAGGCTCTGTCCAGCCTATTATTTCTTTTCTAGACAATTCCATTAATACCAGGCCAAATGTATTGTGCGGCAAAAAAATGATCAGTGGTTTTATTTTTGGTGGGGAAAAGGTATATTTCCCAAAACACACCCAATACAGCAAAAAGGACAGTGGAGGGATATCAATTACAAACTTGAAATTATACTTTGATGCTTTTAAGTTCAAACATACAGTACATGTAATAAGAAATGATGACTTGCTGCAGCGGCTAAATATGGATATTTGTATTGAGACAGATTATGATGATTCAGTGCCCCTTAGTTCACAGTGCAAGAAAATAATTGATAATTCAATAGTCTATTCTTGATAACTACACTAAAGATATGGAAGTGTTGGAGTAAAAAGCTGTTCTTGCACTCTTCTCCCATATGCTTCTTTATTAATCATCCAGAATTCTCTTCTGTGGACAGAGAAGAATAATTTGATAATGGTAAGGTTATACAAATACACACTATTTTTTATTTGTTTCAGAGAAGTTCACTGAATGACATATATTTGCTAGATAATAAATTAAGTATGATGATTCACATTTTGATGAAAAATTTGATTGTTGAAAAGTTGAAGAATTATGGATGTCATCATAAGTAAGTTAACTTTACACCTGTGTTTTCTTAGTTTTGGTTGGTATTCTTTTCCTTCTTCCACAGCAACCAAAGCACTACCTGAAACTATCATAGAGCCACTGAACCCACCTCCATAGCCTTTTGTGCCTGATGTAGAGAAGTGGAACTGGAGAAATACCTGTCTATGTCACTGAAACCAGACACAAAGTGATGACAGCTGCCACTGAGGCCTCCAAAGGACCCCAGCAGACCTCCATGGCTGATGTAATCTCTTTGCATCTTGCTACAGAGGCATAGCTATAGGGTTCTGTAATCTCTCCTGTTCTCCAACCGCCACAAAGGCCATGGGAAGGGAGCTACGGAGGTTCTACCAAGGTCCAAGAAGGAGGTGAATGGCTCAGCATAGCATAATACCACTCATGGAAGTACTATGTTATGCTGAGCCATGTAGGATAGCAGCCTATGCATCGGGTAGCCCTTCATATTTAGTATGGGATAGTATTTAGTATGGGATATGTAGTAGTAGTATTTAGCTGCTTGATTGTAACCAAGAATGTGAACCAGAGACCGTTAGGTAAACAACACCAGGAACTCAGCACTGATAAGAAATACCAGCCTGAGCTAGTTCCTCCAAGGTCTTTCTGCTGTCTGATTACTGTGAGAACATATTCTTTTGCTTATAATATTTGGTCTTTGCAAATTGCCTCCAGTTCAATCACTGAAGTCTTGTACACACATCACACTCTAAATAAATCATGTATTAGCATGTGATCTCGGTTCCTGACACTATGTGTAACAAATAATTTTGAATCTAAGGTGTGGTCTCAAACATCTATAAATGGCTTTTTTAATGTTTTAGTTATCATGTCACTAGGTTTGCTGGGAAAGAACTGAATTCACATGGTGTTCCATCAGAATATCTGTTGTTCTAGAAAAGTCAATTTTAAGGTTTTTTATTGATGCCCTCAACAAATTATCTGCAAGCCCATAGGAATATTAGAATGTGGTGTTCAAAATAACTTTGTAGGAATTTTATATGATGTACATTTTATTTGAAATGTTTTAATGGTTTTATGTTGTAACATTATTTTTGAAAAGATATTTATTGATATTACATGTCCATAGATCTATGTGCTGACTATTTTAAGAATCATATCTAAATTAATTGGGATATTAGGCTGATGATAGCGACACTTTCTTTCTTCCAGCCATAATCTTTTTACTCTTCCAGATGTAATGTTAGTGTCCCTACTCCAAGCAGAATATTTGAATTTCTTCTTCCCAACCACAAGTGATTCATAAATATACAAAGTATCACAGAGGAATGTCTACTCTTGCTAACAGTAGCCAACTTTAACGTGCATCCACTGAAGGAAGTACTTGACACACTTTTTCCGGTGTATTCAATATTCATGTGCCTGATTCTAGGGGGAGGTATTTAATAAAAGCACATTGACTTGGTGTTTGTATGGATTACTTCTCAAATTAAGCAGCTCCTCATTCAGATTCAATTGTGTATTACAGCCAGATGGAAGTTTTATTTTCTACTTAACTGTAAGATCTAGGATCACTGTTTTATAATCCATTTTGCCAAAGGAGTAAGAAGAAGGAGCATTTGAGTACTGTAAATGCTCTCACGTGAATTTAGCAGTGGTCTTCACAACAACCTGTAAAATAAGTCGGTATTTTTAATTTATCTCCCTTATTGCAGATGTTGAGGGGAGGGACAATGGCTGACAGACAAGGCCATAACTAAGGTGGCTTAAGCTAATGGCAGAGGCAAGGTTCAGCAGCGATGACCTGATCGACAGTTCAGTCTTTTGGCCAGAATTATCATATGTTTCTACATTATTTCCAAGGATGTGGTTAAGGAATGAATGAGTTTATGCTACATCTAAACATCAGAGACTGTAATGCCAATAAAGTAATTCTCCTCTTTAACATGAATTGTAGATGCTATAAATTTAAAAATAAACCTGGGTGCTTCTCCTTATATTTGCAATGATGGTACTAAATTGAGCAACCCCAGATGGAAATGTCCTACTGTTACTAAAGCTATCTCACACTATGTTCTACTGGCATTAAGGGAAAGGTTAAAAACCACTGGAAAGATATAGAAGGGATACCATTCTAAGTTTACTACAAACCAACAGAGTTTCCACCATTACAAAGATTAGAATTTCTGATGTTTATATGTTTTAGGAAAGGGTAGAAAAACCCTATTCTTAAGCCTTGTCTGCTTTGTAATTGAGGGTGATATTGCTCAAAGGGTATGGGATGGTTTTTACAACCTATTATCTTACCTTTTTTCTTCTCTTTTTAGTTCTGGAAGGTATTACTGGTAGTTAAGGCTGAAACCTCACCATTTGAGGAAGTCTAAATTTCTTTTTCTTTCTATATTATTGTTTGTTCATGTGTATAGTTTTTATTTGTTGTTAGTTCATTTTTCCCCAATCTGTGTTTTTTCTTTTCTTTTCTTTTTTGTACGATTTGTTCCTCTTTATCACTATGTCTTATTATATTTTAATGTTTTTCTTTTCTTTCTTGTAAATAGTTTAAACATATAAAATATAAATACAAAAGAAAAGAAAAGGAATCCTTAATCGCCTACACCAGTGCTCTTTCTCTTCTCCCCTGATTTTTAAATATCTTGCCAATCTTTCTCTCTGACTCTTACTCTAGACCCTTTCCACAACTTACCTTTTTCCGGCACTGGGGTGTGGGGATCATGCGAGCAGCCTCCGGCAAGAGGCTCTTGCATCCCTGCTGCTTCAGCATCTCACGAGCTGCCCACTCATGCAAGAGCCCCACCTCTTCCTTCCACAGTGCAGCCTGAGAGTTTCCCAGGCTGCGCTGGAGCAGGAAGCACGACCAACGTGGCTCCAGAGGCTCTGCACACCAGGTAAGTGCACGTGGGGCCTGGGAGCAATGCGCAATCACACACCATTTTCAGCTTCCAGCCAAAAATGAAAAGGTGCGCAATCGGCACTTGCTGGCCCCTGGAGCATCACGCGATTGTCAGTGCGTCGTGCGGATCGCTCCTCACAATCATGTGATGCTCCAGGCACCCTTTCGCATGACAAATGCTATGCAGAAAGGGCCATACTCTACCTTTCCCTCTGCTCACTATCTGTACCCTACCAAATTACTGTTGGTCTATTTCTCTCTCTCTCTCTATTAATTGTCTCCAGAGTTTGGCAGTCCTGTAGAAGGAAGCACAAGATAGAGTTCCTTATAGGCCCTCTGAGGGAATGGACATCCAGCTTGCCTCCAGCTCAGTTTTTCAGGTAATTAAGCGTTATCTGCATCCCAACAACTGCAGCTGCTTAGTGAATAGCAGGTTTTCCATAAACAGTTTGTACCATGTTATCTCCGTGAGTACAAATTTGTTAAGGTTTTCTATCATTAATATGATGCAAGATTCTGTGCCTCAAAGACCATTTTGAAGAAATGTATGGTAACCTTGTGAAACTAGACTATAACATGGTGATAAATACACCTTTAACCTTTCTAACAGTAACACACTTCATTGTAAATAACACACCTACTGCAGGAAATCAGAAGGTTATTGACATTATGCTTCAGATAACCCAGAGAACTTTAATCAGAACTCTTGTACCTACAAAGCAAGTTTTGTAATTCAGCCCAGGCCTCAGGCTTCTTTCTAGCTAATTAGCTTGTCTGATATTTCTCACTTCAAAAGATTTCACTTCTGTCAAAACATCATAAAATTTTCTATGTTTCAGTATACTACATATTATTCCATAGGGGAAAAATACCAGATTGTCACCATGCCTCTAGTTTTGATCTAGTAAAAATATATTCTGCGGACAAAAATTTCACTATTGAAAGTGCTTTTGGTTCCAGGAAAAGTTCCTTGTTATCATGTATTTGATTTAATTGACTTTTACATCAGATATATCTGTATCAATAATGTACCCTAAACATATGTTTCTGTAAGTTTCTCTATACAGTTGGCCTTTTGCATTTGTTGTAATTACACTTACACAGATTTGATCATTTGCAAATGTCCCCACCTCACCGCACCACTTTTTTCCGAGGGGAACTTTCCCTCTGAGCAGCTCCAATCAGGCTGCACAGCCCTTTAAAACCTTGCCTTTGGTCCTCCTCCTCCTCCACCAGCCACTACCTGGCCAGCTAAGGATGGATTGCAGCTGGATTTCTCAGCACCACAACCCCTTTCCCAGTGTCCCCCACACCCAAGAAGGGAGATGGGTGTGAGAGAGGAAGTATAGGGCAACCATGCTGACCCACCCCTCTTGCCTCGCCTTTCCCTGACTTAGTTGGACTCTGACGGCCCATTCTCTCCACCATGCCTCAGCCCCCTTCCCCCCTACACACACAGACATTTTGACATTAGTGATTTGTCCACTTTTGAGGGGGCTCTTTGCCCCTAACCCTAGCAAATCTGAACAGCCAATTTTGTATTATTTGAAAATATTGGCTCCCCTTTTATTGGTTTAATTTCTTAAGGCTGCTCCATCCTGGGAAATGTGGACCTTGTTGAAGTCAGCAATAGGAATCATTAAAACATCCAACTGCTGTTGGATTGAAACCCCCAGCATTTCTCACCACTAGTTCTGCTGGCTAGGGCTCTGGAGAGTGGCACTCCAACAGCATCCAGAGCGCCACATGTTGCCCACCCCTATTTCAGATACAGGATCAGGATGATCACGAGATTCAAAATCTACAATCTGCCTACAAATGTGTCAGCGTATACTTTACGTTATAAAGACTCCTAAGTTGTTATCTGTTGTCTACCAGTGAAGGAATTTGTGCTGCACCCAGGCTGAAAAAGAGTTCTGAGATAACAGTTGGATTTTATATTTTTTAAAAATGGAACATCAGACTTTTCTGCTGTCCTTGTGCCTATAATGCTGCAGGGCTCTTTCAGGCAAAAGCTAAAAACATCATACAACTTGAGAGAAAGCTTGATTTGAACACCTGGAGATCTTCTCTCCTCTAGCACTCCTCAATGCACCTTGCAGATAACATAACTGTAACACCAGTTCAAGCCCATATCCTGTGTTTCTTTTAGTAACATGTCACCTGATGAAGTGATCTAGAGATCTCAAAACTTTGCACACATTTCTGTATCCTATTATGTGGCCTAATATTTAAATGAATAAAGATGATCATGTTTTAATTACAGCCAAGGAAGCTACTTGTCTCTATCTCACAGACCAAACTAGATGAGATACTACATGCATCATTGGAAAGCATACCAATTATTAATTAATTACAAGGGAAAATTCCACATATACACTATTAATTCTGGAGGTGGTAGGTTTCCTTTTGCACATGGAAGTAATAATGTTCTGTTGCAAAAACAGGAGACTAGAAACTCCTACTGATAAAAAATAACAAACCTCCTGCCTGCTTCAAATTCCATGCCTGCCTCACAGAGTAAGTAAAAAAAACACTGCTGAAGCCAAACTGGCAAATTGGCTACGTTTATTGTAAAAAACATTTTAAACTACCTAAGTAACAGAAGAAAAATACATTCTGGCTAGCATTTCTGGCTAGTCAGTGACTGAGATCAAAGACCAAAGACAGAAGAACAGAGAGCCTTTTACACAAGGCATGGGGCTATATGATACGCTGTAAACATGCTGTAAACACCTTGAACCTACGACAGCAAGCATGAATAACAAGTTCATAGCCATAACATGTCATGTAGCAAAACACATATGATAGCGCAGCTGTGTGCCAGTTCCGGACAAGCTGATAACAGAATACATAACGCTGAGGGAAACATTCCCATGGAACTGGCCAGCCACAACAACAGTTTGAAACAGTTTGCTTTCTCACACACACACACACACACACAAAGGGTTGTGAGAATTTTGTGGAGCAAGGAGTCCATTACATACTCATATAATGCAACATGTTCCTCAGGATCCTGTAGGGATCACATAACAGGGAGAAATATGCATATGGAAGACAACTATGGGAGATGCTCACAACAGGATTTCCAGATCTCAGGGTCTGGTTCCTCTCCCGCAGTCCTCAGAGCAAGAGGAAAGAATCTCAGGATGAGAGCAGTACCCTGAAAAATATAGGTATTTTCCTCATTTGTTAGACTAGGTGTTTTTTATTTGAAAGTCATATCCTATACAACTGTATTACTGTGTGAAATTAAATGCACTGTGCTTAATGGCATCACCAGAGGCTGTTCCTATAACATCACTTTTGTAATACCACTATTACCTCCCTTTTATGATATGACTAGGAAACATCCCTAGGTTGTTGTTTGGGCCCTGAAGTTTCAGGGCCTAGAATGGTGATGATTTGGCAACTGTGGTTCACAGCATGTTAAGAGCCTAAAGGGATATTTGTTGTTGCTAACTGCAATCAAGTTGACCTTGATTTATGACAACCCTTTGGATGAGAGACCTCTAAGGCACTCTATCATCAACTGCCCTGCTCAGGTCTTGCTGATTCAGACATGTTTTCCTTGATTGAGTCTATCCATTCATAATGCAGTCTTCCTCTTTTCCTATTGTCTTCTACCTTACCAAGCATTATTGTATTTTCTAGTGAGTCATGTCTTCTCATGATATGGCAAAATATGACACTACTGCACTATGAATCGATGTTACGCTTCTGCGTGTAAGTGAAAAATGAAGCAGAACCAATTTGGGGGATTTACATCAGAGTTTTTCCAGTTTTCAGTAGTTTCTTGTCACAGTGAACCATGCTAGGAGCTGAAAACATGCAGAAGCATGAATAAAACTATGACGCTACAATGTGCAGACTGATGAATAAGAATTCAAGGTGACAACAAAGTATCAACCTTATGTGGAAATGGCCTCAGCTTTTTTCACTGTCCAGCTTTCACAACCATACATAAAAACTGGAAATACAATGACAAGGTGAAAAGCCAGGGTTTAAATAGTTTTTTTCTGCTCTGGGGTGAAAGATGTTAGTGGCCCTCTGGCAGAGTAAACAATGGAGTCTGCAGCATGGACAATGGGGTCTGGAATGAGCTAATTGTCTTAGCACTAGGTGGCAAAGAGATTGATGGGAATCATTATAACTCCTTAATTACTGGACAAGTAAGTAGACAAAAATACTGTGTCCAGTTCTGGGCACCCCAATTCAAGAAGGATATTGACAAGCTGGAGCAAGTCCAGAGGAGGGCAACCAAAATGGTGAGAGGCCTGGAAGCCATGCCCTATGAGGATGGACTTAGAGAGCTGGGTATGTTTAGTCTCCAGAAGAGAAGGTTGAGAGGGGACATGATAGCCATGTTTAAGTATTTTTTTTCTTTTTTTTTATTAATTATATAACTAAATCACAAATACAAAACAAGAAAAAAAAATTAAACACCATGTGATATACATAATAGTGAATTAAAAAAATTTTTTTTTCTTTTTCTTTTTTTCTCTTCTCTTAAGCAATACTAACTTTCATTGTTATTTTGCACCTTTACCCTTAAATTTATAAATCTGTTCAACTGTTATAATTTCACATTTAATTCAATATTTTTCACATCCCCTTTAATCTATTTCTATTGTTAATTCTTTTAACTTTTTTTTTTTAAAAAAACATTGACATCACTTATCCATTTAAATCTATAAATCACAAGTTTAACACACACACCTACTAAGAATTACAAAATATACAACATAAAAGAAAAACAAAACTAAAACTAAAAAATACCCACCCCCCAGAGCCAACTTTTTATTTAATCCACTTTCCAAAATTGCCATTCTTCTTTTGACAGGGTAGTATTACTATCTCTTTTCAGAACTTTATCCAAAAATATTTTCCAAATTTCTTCAAAATCATTCCCTTTAACCAAACCTTTCATAAACCTAATTCTACATGTTAGTTTATCATTAATTGCAATTTTCCACACTTCATTATACCATTCCTCTATTTGAAATTTTTCATTTGCTTTCCATTTTTTTGCTATTATTAATCTCGCTGCAGTTAACAAATTTGTTATTAATTCTTTCTTTCCTTGAGTACACTCAACCTTATCATATATAGACAACAATGCAATATTTGGACATACTGGTATATCTGCTCCTATAATCTCTTTTATCTCTTTAAAAACCTTTTGCCAAAACTCCATTATCTTATTGCAATTCCACCACATATGCATATATGTACCAATTTCTTGACATCCTCTCCAACATAATCTTGAATATTTCTCATCTATTTGATTTAATTTCACTGGAGTCAAGTACCATTTCCACACTAATTTATAATAATTCTCTTTTATTCTTATTGATAATTTTTTTAAATGACGTTGTTTCCAAATTTTTCTCCATTCTTGTATATCTATATTTTGTACTATCTCTTCCTCCCACATTTTTCTAAGAAAATCCTCTTCTTGTTCTTTTGCTAATATTTTATATATTTCACTTGTAATACCTTTTAGTATTTCATTTTCTTGCATATTTTCTCTTTGAATAATAATTTGTTCAAATTTAGTATATTCTTTAAAATCCTTAACATATCTTTTCATACTCTTTGTCCATTGCTCTAATTGTATATAATTTAACCAGGATATTTTAGTTTCCTGCAATCTCTCTTTCATTCTATCTTTATTTATCATTATTTTCATCCATTCTTTTAATCTATAAATTTTTTGTTTTTTTATTTCTTTCTCTATTATTTCTCTTAAATTTATTGGAAATTTTAGCCATGTTTAAGTATTTGAAGGGATGTCATGTAGAGGAAGGAGAGGGCTTGTTTTCTGCTGCTCCAGAGACCAGGACAAGGAGCAATGGATTCAGGCTGCAGGAGAGGAGATTCCACCTGAACCTCAGGAAGAACTTCCTGACAGTCAGGGCTGTCCGGCAGTGGAATATGCTGCCTCAGAGTGTAGTGGAGTCTCCTTCCTTGGAGGTTTTTAAGCAGAGGCTTGATGGCCATCTGTCGGGAGTGCTTTGAGGGTGTTCCTGTGTGGCAGGAGGTTGGACTGGATGGCCTGTGTGGTCTTTTCCAACTCTACATTTCTATGATTCTATAAAAAGATTTCGCTGGACAAAGGGAAAAGGTCAAAGACAACCAGTCGTTCCATGGAAGCAGTTTCAGTGTCATTGTTTCTAAAGGTTGAGTTGCTGAGAGACATCTGCAAGTCCATTGTCTGACCTAGCCATGCCCTGAGGTTTCTTGATGACCTAGTTTTGCAATGCACATGTGCAGCCAGTTTCCTCTTTGCAGCCAGCAGCCAGTCAGAGCAGGATAAATTATATTTTATGCCAATTAAGCCATATCATGGAGAAGAGGTGTTCAGCTTGTTAACGTCATCATATATAAGATAAATGGAACACTGCTTTAAACACTGAACTCTTTGCACAGAATTTCAGAGGTAAGTTAAGCTATAAGAAGTGTTTGTTCCCCCTTGATCCTCTATGAAGAAAAGAGGAAGAGTGCTTCAGATGGTTTATCTAACAGGTGGAGATTTCAAAAGCTCCAGTAGATAGCTACATCTGAGCTTCCCCTCAAATCTTCAAGTAAGTGCCTGCACTTGAAGTCATGGTGTCCTCTAGGACAGTGCTGCTCAAACAGTCACTCATGGACATTACTGATCCTCAAGCTATTGCCTGCAGATCTTCACTGAGCTTTAAGAAAAGAAACATTTGTAGTCTGTGAGCAAAAATATGGTGCCAGGTCTTGGAAGCATTGTAAAAAAAAAATCTCCTACTGGTCCCTCATATCAAATAGCTTGAGAAACACTGCTATAGATTGCTCTTCCAGGCCATTCTCAGTTCTGCTCCATGCAGTAGTATAGTGAAGTCAAGGATCACAAGGTGAAACTGCTAAGACTTTTAGATGACCAAGAACTATTAGTCACCTCGCTTGGATTCCTCTACTCCATTTCTATTTGGCTGCAATTCCCTGCAGTAACAGAAGGGGAAATGAAGGAACCTATCATGGGGCTGAGTGCATGTGATATGCCCAAGCTCTCTATGGGTTTCCATAGTCAAGCAGGGAATCGAACCCTGGTCTCCAGGATCATAGTCCAACACTCAAGCCACTACACCACACTTCCCTCCAATAACAAGAGAGGAAATGAATTTTTCCAGAAGCAGCACATAATTATGGGCCCTCTTTGTTGCCATCCCTTTATAGTGTTTTGAACATGGACTTGAGCAAGCAAGACTCATTAGCCCCGTAGAGCCATAATTAACCACATGAGAAGGAACACCTCCAAATATCACCAAGGTATAAAACACATGACTTTGCAGCAATCACCGCTTGTTAAAGTATAAAAATACTCCTGTGTGACTTTTCACATAATTCTCCAGCATGTAACTCCAAGTACAGCACAAAAGAGCTTTGTGACTGCTCTCATTTTGACCTACAGAATGAGAATTTCAGTCACGCTAATGGCTTTACTTTGTTTTCTTCAAAACAACATGTTTTCATTGCCCTCAAGAGGAACAAGTTCCATTTTTCCTCAAAGAAGAAATGAAATCTGTTACCCTGTAGCCTTCTCTCATGTATTACTCTTTATTAATATTTGGTACATTGCTGACTGAGACAACCAGAAAAGAGCAAATGTTTAGGAAAAAGCAGTCCAGTGTAATCCTCCCTTTCTCCAGCTATATGTGTTTGCTGTATCTTGTATAGGAATAACAGACACTTTTACCTAACTAAGGATCATAGATACTTTTGTAGACTCTGCTAAAGCACCTATAAAAATAAAAATTAATGGCCTGATTCCTATTGGTAGTCCCAATTAGAGCAGATCTCTTCAATTAGTTGTTGAATGGTAAGTCAACCTTAACTAAATGCCATTGATTCATTGGGTCTACTCTTTTTGAGACAAAAAATAGAATTTGGGCCTATCTTTTTAACATGCTGCTATATGGTTTAGGTATTAGACTAGGACTCTGGAAAACAGGATTCAAATCCCTGCTTGAGCAAGTTAACCTACTGGGTGACCTTGGGCAAGTTATAGCCTCAGAGGAAGGCAAAGGGAAGCCCTCTCTGAACAAACCTTGCCAAGGAAACCCTATGATAGGCTCACTATAAGTTGGAAATGAATTGGAAATACACACAAAAAAACATATGCAAAGGGGTGTTGCTTTAGATTGCCTCTTACTACATTTTTTTTTAAAAAAAAACAACTTTTCCATGGAGTCTAATGCCACATTTTGTTATCCTTATAAAAGGACCAAAATCTAAAAATGAGCCAGTACACCAGTCCTCTTCCTACATTGGCTGTTCCTGATCATGCAGCCTTGAAAAGGGATGGCAAACCCATTTTCTCTGGAATGTAATTTTTTCAGTGCAATAATTGTTCTATAGTTACTTGCTGGATAGTTAGCTATTCCCAGGTTAGTATAGTTCCACTTTGCTGTCATGTGCTCTCAAGTCAGCTTTGACTTGTGGTAACTCTCTGAATGAGAGATCACCAAGGGAGCTTGTTATTAACCACCCTGCTCAGGTCCTGCAAAGTCAGGGCTATGGCTCCCTTGATTAAGCCAACCCATCTGTAATGCTGACTTGCTCCGCTCCAGCTTTATCCAGAATGATAATCTTTTACAATGAGTCATTTTTTCCCCATGTTTATGTCCTAACTAGCCCATTAGTACTCCACTAGTACTTCAATTTTTGGAACAGGAAAAGGTTAACAGGTGGATTCAGCCTGTAATGTTAGTGGAACTCCCACTTACATTGCACAAAGCCAACTCTAATTAAGAAAAAGAAAATAAAAGAACTAATAATTAATAACCAGAATACTCATTAAAACTCAACAATTGGTGACAATCTTGTGTAGGAGATTATGAAAATACTCATTCCTTTTCACAATTTCACTAATATACTGAAAAAACAACCTTTGAATGCCTATCTTGACTAACTGCTGCTTTATCACATTCTCTTCCTGTTTCACCCCAACCTGCAGCCATTTTTTTCATCTCTTTCTTTCTTCCATTAGGCCACATGTTTGACCTTACACAAGTACTTTGTAAATAAAGCCATTTGTATAGGTTTTACAAGAAGATAAGTTGCACTCTTGCCTCTGCTAGAACCTGTGTGGATAGATGGGCATGGGACTGATTGTTATTCAGTTTCTCCTTTGCCTATTTCATTATTACGCATGAGAGCCATTGCTATCTTCACTGTTTTCCACCATATACAATTTGGTGAATATTGCACAAGAAAAATTACAATTATAATTCCCCAAACTCCATGACCAGAATGACCAGAAGCACATGGTAGCTTGAGGATTCAGGACACTATAGTCGAAAAAGCAACTTCTTCAAGCTCAGCTGAAATGAGCATGTGATAATAGTAACGGTTTACAGCAGCTTCTCCTCTGATTCTATTTAGTTACTTATTTATTTACATATGCCTGATGAAGTAATAATATCTCCTAGCCCAATCTTGCCACTCACCTATTAATAGACAGCAGCCTCATGGGGCAAAGGAGTTCTGTTCAGCTGCCAGTCAGGACACAAGTATAATCACCACATTTAGAGATTATCAGTGTAATGTCAGATTCTGAATAAAGAACCACACCAATGGTGTTGCATAAAAATGGGGTCCAAATCCCATGATTCATCTTTTTAAAATAACTGAAAAAATTAAATGAAATTAGAGCTGACTATCCGAAAACAGACTTAAGTGAAGTCTAAATCTTCAATTTGCTCTCTATTTTTTTCTTCTTTCTTCTTTATGAGGCTTCGTAAATGGATTCTGAGGAAAACCAGTCCTTTCTAAAGATGACAACCAAAGTAATTGCTTTTACTGCAGGATTGTTTTTTCTGGGGTAGGGAGAAGATTCTTTGATCTTTGTTGACCTTGTATGAACTCAGAGCTTCCACCTATGCCCCAGAGAGAATAACCTGCATTATTTCCCAGTCCTCCACGGCAATTTCTTCTGTGTCATCATAACTTTTTTCTCTATGATCAATTTATTCTGATTCATAAGAAGGTGTTACAGACACCCAGTAATCAGCGCTAGCATGTAATAAACTTACCACTGCCAAGAAGGAACTCTGACACATTCAGAACAAGTACTCTGGCTTCTTTTTTGTTATTATTACTGCTCTTTTTACAAAGTCAAGGTGATTATAGAACCATTCACACAGCATCCGAGGATTTTAATAGATAGATGGTACCTGCAACCAGTTCTTGCTGCATTTTGGGCTCCTGTTCAGAAAACTATCAGGTCAGCTGTGCCCTTTTCCACAACACTCCATTCCATTTTCTGTTGTTCTCCTAGCTAAGCATGCTCAGCCTTCACTAGACTCCTTTATGAATTTTCTTCTTATGTTCTTTTCCCCTTAAATAATTTTGGCATTCTTCAAACCTTGGGATTTTTCCAAGTATTCCTGATACCTCCCTCTTGTTCTCAGCAGTCCCATTTTGCCTAGGATCTTGTCACAATATTCACCAGCTGAGTTGGCTACCTGGGGAGTGATTATCGATGTAAACTGCAGTCGGATTTCATTACATTACCTACAAAGAAATCTAAACAACCAAAGGAAAAATATCTGTGCAATTCACACAGTACAAAAATATAAGCTTCCATTTGTCTGCCATGTCAGTCTGTCTTCTGTAAACTCTGTGACATACAGAGGGAAGACAAATATCTGAAAACACAGATTAATCATGTGTCCAAAACCTTTGGATGTTTCTGTACAAAAGTGCATGCACTTTAAAACATATGGTATGTGCCCTTTTCTAAGACTGCTGTAGACAAATATAAACTGCTTTTTCTATAATGTTTGAAGTGGTCTGAGGTGCACTCACATTTATCTGTGGTGTGCCTCACTACCATGTTGGAGAATGCATTCACATTCAGTTCTGGACTGACAGAAGAAAACACTTCTTTGCAGAGTGCATTATTTGTATGTGGTTTTGACTACCACAAAATATAATGACAAGACTATTTTACCTGGCCTTAATTTTTTAAAAAAAAAACTATCAGAACCTGCCTAAAATGTTGCAGTGTGGAGTGTTCTTTGTTCAGGATTCCAGCCATGCCATTCTATTTCTTCTTTATTGCTCCCTGGACTTCAGATTTATGTCTCGGCAATCATTTAGCATTTGTAAAACATGTTCAGTCCCTGGTCTATTTTGTAGGGATATCAACATATACTCTACAAGTTGCGCTTCTGCAAATCTGCCCATGGTACCTTTTAGTATGTGCATGTTGCTCTTCAGGTTTCGTAAGCCCATGAAAACAGACTACATACTAAATGATTTTTCACCCAAATGTACAGATACATGACTTTGAACTTTTAAATTTTTTTAACTTATCTTAACTTGGGAAGCTGTTAAATATGTTTTAATCTATGTTTAGCACTATAAAATTCTTCATTGTTCTAAACTGCATGGTTTGATCTTCCTTGTGTACCATCCTGAGATCTTACGATAAAGGGCAGAATAGAAATATTTTAATAAATATATGAATAAATTAATAAACAACATGTACTTGTTGTTATCTATACATAGACACAGTAATTGGTTTGGGATTAGTACCTAATATAGAGACTGTCTTTTAACAGAGCTAATTATCATTAAGTGAATTCACTGAATTTCCATTAAATTATTAATACTTTAAAATTTTCCCCAATGTAGTTGAATGCCATAGACTGCTGGATTAACCCTGTTGTTATTTCTACACTTTAACAGATTAGTTGTTTTATGTCGTTATAATTGGTTAAGGGGTGGGTTGGCCATCTCTGTGCCAGGCACAGTAAAACAGGAGAGCCTCAGGAGAAAGGGAATGTGACTGGAGGAAATGCACCCTTTGCTGATTGGCTTGTTGTTCTAATCTGCCTGTGGCAAGAGAATGGAGGAGAAGAGAAATTGCAAGCCCTTGCCTGGGACAGAAGAATGGATTGCTGGAGGCGAGAAGGTACAGAGAAGTGATTGTTTGCTTGACAAGAGTCCCATAGCCATCCTGGATCCTTTCAGAATGTCAAGTCTTTTAATGCTAAAGGCTAGTGTTTGTCTTTCCAGCACCACTGTACACATACCTTTATTAGCCTTCCTCGAAGTTGTGGCAAAGAGGGCTTTGTACAGCTATTCTCCTCTAATCTTTATCGATTTTATTCTAGATTCTATCATATATTATTACTAGGGTTGAGTTGCAGTGAAACTCTTTGTATCTAGGCACCTGGATAATTAACTGAAAAGATTTCCTCCCCTCTCACATTTCCTTCTCGTTTAAGTTTTCCTCTCTCTCTGCATACCTTTCTATTCTGCTTTTCCCCGTCACTATCCTCCTGCTTCTTCAGTAGGTCTCATCCATTCTACGTAAATCCCATTGATTGCTCTTAAAAACAATGGCTTCAGTAATGAATTACTGAATGCATTTCAATCAAGTAGACTATTTTTGTTATTAACATTAATGACCATGAATTACTCTTCCTGGTTTTATTGTTCACTGTTAAAGAATCAATGTTCAAACCTAACATCTCAAAGTTTGGATATTAGCAAATTAGAACGTCTATGCACACAGCCAATCTATCTGTGTATGCCAAAAAAAAAAGAAAAGAAAAGAAAAGAAATAGAGGAAGGGTTCTTGCATTCATGTGCAGCTTTCAAACTGCCAGAAATATCTGGCTGACCACTGCTTAAAGGTCAATTGCTTTACCAAGGAACACTTAGGTCATTTCCGCACTAGACTGTTATAGTGCTATTATTCCTCAAAGGCCCCTCCCTAAACTGCAAACCCCAGGATTCCATAGGATGTTGAAAGTGGAATAATAGCACTATAACAGTCTGGTGCAGAAATGGCCTTTGTTTCACACTGGAGGCTTTTTCTTGTATTCTCTGGTTGTCTTTTTTGGCAGTATTAATTTTTTGGACTATGGCTAAGATCTTACAAGGCATACATAGCTATTATATCTTGCTATATTCCCCTGCTCTAACCCCCTGAAATCTTCCTTAAAAGCTAAACAGCCTTACTAAGCAAAGAATTTCTAAAGTGCTAGTGAGTAGGGTATTGAAGGATGACACATCTGGCTCCCTCTCACCAGTGAGCTTCTGTGTGATGAGCAGAAGCCGGGAGCCCTATGAGGTTCTGTCATGAGTCCACATCACACTGCAACTTGCTGGCAGGAGGGGCTGCACTCATCATCCTTCAGCACCCCACTCACCAGACCTGCAGAACTCCTTCACAATGATGCCACAATAGCACATGTGAATACAAAACAGTTGCAAGGCTGTAAATAAGCCTCTGGCATTGTAACTACCTAACAGGAAGCCAGCCTAAACTCCTAGAATTTCCTAGCCAAAATGGCTATTGACCATATTGGCCAGGGATTCAGAGTATAGTAATTTTTTAAAAAAAGCTTTTCCAAATTCTCTTTCTTCCCCTCCCATTCACTTTGATACTGAAAAATACATATAAAAAGAAAATAATATGTGCATGTCTCAGCACAGTCCAATGAAGCAGCAACATCTTAGGAAGTTTTTTTTTTTTTTAAGGAACATCTTGATTGTCATCATTTTAAATGAGTCTGAAAATGAAATTATGTTTCCATATGGCTGTTGTTGATAATACTCTATTGTGGTCAAATATCTTTCATTATTAAAAGGAGGGCTGAGGATTGAATCTCTTCCACATTCGGACTTCTATTGTGCTTCTCGAGGCTTTAATAATATTTCACACACATAAAGTGCTTTGCATTTCATACATTTCACAAACATCCATGACTCATGAACTGTCTTTCCAGAAGCAGTATAACAGGCAGGGCTTCATAGGCCTTCATGATTTTATTTCTTTAATCCACGGTAAAATCTGTGGTCCATCTTCAGCAAAACCTTCTGCTTCCACAGAAGCAAATCTGTGTGAAAAATCAGAATGCAAAATTCCACACAGATTTTGCAGCAATTACCTATATATAGGAAAGGACAGGCATATAGTGTTCAGAGAATGTCCTTGAAGTGCAGCAGAGGTCACACGTATACTGCAATTTCAGTGTTTTTCACATCAGTTCTACCACACACATTTTTCTAGAGATGGAGCAGTCAGTGCCACTGAAGGAATGTTTTACTCTTCATTTAGCACAATTCTTCTTTTATCTATCATTGATTTAGGAATTTTTACCTATTCTTGCATGTACACATGAATCAGAGTGACTTACAACACTTAAAATTAGTTTCATGATTTAAAAAAAAACAGAAAGCAAAATGTATTAGAGAAGAACACAGAATATTATGGCTCTTTCCGCACGTGGATGTTAAAATGGACCAAGGCGTCCTGTCACGGAGGTCATCCGCACCTTGGATCAGACTAGGTGCGGACTATTTAACCTAGTTCCGCACCTTAGGCCGATCCAAACTGCCCCCAAGTGGTCCTCCAGCGTGCTAAGTAAAGACTGGGAAAATCCAGTCTTTCAATTTTCTGGAGCACGCCATTGCATTCCTACTTAGCTGTGCAGATGCGCAGGCTCGCACCAATGCGAGCTGTGATCAGCGGAGGGCGGGCTGTGGGCATGGCCAGCATCACCAGCTGGTCCGCACCCATGAAGACAGAGGAAGCCACCATTTTCAGCCGGAGCAGTGTGGATCTAAAGACCTCGCACTGCTCCGGTTCGCCCTGGACTAATGAAGGAGCCATGCAGAAGGGCTCAAGGGAAAGTCTGTGTTACTTCAGACCCAAGAAAAACTGGTAAGTAACAGCATGGAGCGATTCACTCGCCTCATGCAGCAAGGGCCTAAGTCTTTGGAAACAATATTATCAAAGGGAAAAATAAACCAAACTATTAAAAAGACAGCAAAAGAGGTGTCTGCCTAAGCTTCATGAAGTAAGTAGTTCTTTGCAGGAACAAATTTTGGGGAGGGAGGCCAGTTCCAGTCTTTCTCCATCTTCTCAGCTGCATACAGCATATGGAAAGTTCAGTGGATTTTACTGGAGTGAAGCCTTGATCTTCCTGCCCTGCTAGTTCTTGGCCCAGCACTACACTACAGTGCACCTAGCCATCACCTGGGATGATTCATCCCCACATGCTTCCCCAAGAGCAATCTGAATGCCTTGTACCACACACTTAGATTATTCATGCTGTGACTGACTACACATTAATACAAGGATCAGCCTCCCATTCCATGTAATGGCCAGGCAAATGGCAATGTGCAATGCGCAGTGCTGTCCCAAGACATTTTACTGCCAGAGACAAAGGACCAGATGGTACAAGATGGTAGGTGGTATTGGACACAGTATAGGACCAGTTGGTACAGGATACGGAGCAATGGATTCAAACTACAGGAAAAGAGATTTCACCTAAACATCAGGAAGAACTTCCTAATGTTAAGAGCCATTCAACAGTGGAATATGCTGCCAGTGTCGTGCAGTCACCTTCTTTGGAAGTTTTTAAACAGAGGCTGGACGTCTATTTGTGGGGATACTTTGAGTGTATTTTCCTGCATGGCAAGGGGTTGGACATGATAACCGCTGTGGTCTCTTCCAATTCTATGATTCTAATGTGCAGACATATTTCTTTGAGTTCAGTAAGGGGGCATCATCCTGTACCACTGGAGACAACAGGGCAGCTTACAGACTACAGGTTAGACTGCCTGGTATTTGTTTATTTGAATTGTATCCCAGGATTGGGAGATGTTGAAGTGTCAGAGAATATTGCCCTGCCATCCAGCACTTCAGTGTCACTTTCACTCCCATCGTCTGCTGCTCCCTGAGCCAAGACTCTCACTTAATGGTAGGGCTGGCCCTAAGTAGTTATAGGTATTTTATTCCTGCATCTACATAACATAATGTTGTTACTCAATGACTTGTAGCAGATGGGTTGCCCTGGTGGCGCAGTGGTTAAATGTCAGTACTGCAAGCTACAAGGTTGTGAGTTCGATCCTGCCAGGCTCCAAGGTTGACTCAGCCTTCCATCCTTCTGCAGGTCGGTAAAATGAGTACCCAGCTTGTTGGGGGTATGTATAGAAATATGTGTAGAAATACATGCTTTTTGTAAGTTGTTCGCTGCCTCGATCCATATGGAGAGGCGGGAAACAAATATATTATTATTATTATTATTATTATTATTATTATTATTATTATTTCAGGTGAAATGGTAGGAAGGTTTTATCTTTTGTCATTGATCTGTATCTGCTATGTCACTTGCTAGGAAATGCACACGCTGCTCATTTATCCCAGTTAACCAAGCACAGATTCTATGTATGCATATCACATTTCAAGTCCGACAGAAGAATTCTCTTCTCAGCTTGAGGATATGCTAGGAAGACAGAGAAAACAAAAAAAGGAAAGAACTATGGCATTAGTCAGATCAGATCTTCAGGACTTCTTTTGTACATTTTAGAGATTTCTGAGTCTGCTCAATTTTCTGTGTCAGTGGTATTAGCAGCTAAGTAAGCTCAATGGTGAGCTAGGGGATACAACCTAGTTGTGGGCTGGCAGGGAGAGAGATAATGCTCGTGGAGAGAAACAAGCAAAGCCTCTCTTAAATACTTAAGTCAGCCAAGAAATTTAATGCTGCTCTTTAATTTTGATACGAGACAGTGAATATGTCATATAAACACTTATGTTATTGAGTAATTTAAAAAAAAAACTTCACAAATTATATTTTTATCCCCACATGTATACAGCACTCTTCTTCCTCTGATGAATAAAGGAACAGAAAGCCCAAAGCTAAATGAGAGGAGGCAGTGTGAACAAACTATTTTAACAGTTACCACATGGGAATGTCAACATGCTTGCCAAGATCAATGTAGCAGATGCATTTACAGAAGACTTGGTAGCAGAAAGTTTGTGTTTAATCCAAGGCAAAATGTGTTAAATCAAGAGTAGGTAACATATTATTGATTCTAGGCTGGCCTTATCATTAAAGAAGTCTAATGCTACCTTGAAAAATGTGCTTTTGCTGCTCAGGAACAGCAATGGTTGAGGAAAGCTGTTGCTATAAAGAGGCAAATTAACATGTAAAGAATGCAGAGAAGGATGTACCAACCAAATCAATGTGCTTCTCAAAGAAGGACAGAGAAATGAGATGAATAGAGTAAGTGAAGAGAAATATAGACATGGGGGAGAGCAGAAAACCCAATGACCACCCAAAAATGAGAAAGTAAAAGAAAGTTAGCAAACAAAAGAATAGTATCTGCACTAGTCTTAATAACAGAAGTTCACAGGCCCATCTCTAGCTCATTGTGAATAACAAAAGTTCACAGACCCTGTGAAAACACAGGGAAATGCCAAGGTGCAACAGTCCATTTGTATCTTTCATGTTTTACAGAGGAAGCCTGAAGAGACCTGTCACTGTCTGATTCCTCAGTTCAGTACTTGGAAGTCAAACATAAATTCAATAGCAGCTTTGAAGCTGTTAGATGTGGAGACATCTCAACAGAACAAGATGTTCCTGTCATATTGAGTATGCAGAAGAGAGAGAAAAGGAAATAAAGGACAAAAGCGTTCAGAGGCTAAATCATTGTTTCCTCTCTATCCTGGCAGGCTATACCCAAGCATCCCGAAACTTAAAAACACTTGAAAGCCACATCACATATTGGTAAACCTATGAAAGGGAATGGGCATGCCAGGGTGTTTGGGAAGTTCTTTGGGGATTTCTATCTTTATATTTTGGTTCCAGAAATAAAAACATGGCATCTGCCAAACATGTCCATCCTTTTAAAAGAACATTAGTAAATATCTGCTCCTAACCATTGACAACAAGAGGATAATACAGTCATATATATCTCACAATGTTTTTAGTTTAACAGAAATACCTTATGTTCCATTTTGTACATTCCATTCTGTGTGTTGCCAAGTGCTTCTAAAAGCCAATTTTTTGAAATTGTTTATCTAAGTCTTACATTGGTTTCTGGTGACCTGCTGACTAAATGTGTCTGGTTACTGAAAAATACATCTATGAACAATGAGCTTCTTCACACAACAGGGTGGCAATAGACAGGCTTTCTTCCAATGTGCTAATTATATCATAACAGAGATGAACAAATATAGGAATATGTATGCATGGAGAAGGAGAGATGGGCAGCAGAAAGACAAGGCTACCCACTGCCATTGATTTCCACCATTCACTGATGCTCTTCCACTCATCAGGGAAATACTTCTTGGACACCTTGCTTGTACAAGTGCAACACCTTGCTTGTACAAGTGCAACAAACTGCTTTTGAACAAATCTTTTCTGCAAGTAATTAGCCATTATAGGACCCCAGTGCTCAAATCCCTGACACTTAGTCATGCTGATGTAGCATCTGCAGATCAAAATTTAAGAACCAGTCATCTAGACTAGGGAGAAATCCTTCATAGATCATTTTGGCTGCAGATTTCAAAGGTCTGCCACCATAGAATCTCAAGAGGAATGTCTTTTGTCGATATGCACAAACTCCATGGGGAGGATTGGCAAAAATTATGGACAGGCTTATTCAGAGGCAGTAATGGTTTTGTTGTACTCAGTGTTTCACTACTTTTAAAAACTAACATACATTGGTATGGAAGGGAGAGAGATTTTTAATTAGTATTAATTCCTTTTTCCATTCCTCGTTTCCCACAACAGCACTCCAAGCCCAGACAGGTTCACTCTTGAATGATATATTAAGATATCTGCAAAAGGTTGATCCTGCAAAACTATGTGTGTCTATGTACACGCGCACACACTGTGGATAGACATATGGGGATAGAAGAAGAGAAGGTGCTCAATCAAAATAAAAATAAAGCAGAGTTATTTGAAGGAGTGGTACTAGCAGAATATGTCTTCAAGGATACCCTTTTATCAGCCTGAAAGTGGCTATTGTGCAGGAACAGACACACTTCAAGGAGGGATCCCAGCCAGGATTCTCTTTGCTGCTGGCAGACCATAAAGCTTTGTCTGGCTGCTGTGATGGAGCCCAGGAAAAACACTTGCATAAGTTGTTACTAGATACCTCCCTGCACAATGTCATTAAAAAGTTCTTACACTTGCCTAACCACTGGTTAGACAAGCACAAGTCACCAAGAGGATTCTGACCTCAGTGTGCTGAAACATACTTCTTTAAAGTGCCAAAGACTCTCTTGGTTTCTTCCGATGTGCACAGACAAATGGGAGTCCTTTTATTACTTAACAATGTAATGAATGTTCAAGGGAGGGAAGAGGAGACATGGTATTCAACAAGGCGGGGGAAGAAATGATACACAGAAAATGCAAAGAGACATACATTTCAGCACGCTCGCAAAACTGTGCCGTCTGCTATTTTCTGTTTATTATGTATGAACAGCTGAGCAGAACAATTCATTTTTCTATGTGTGAACATGTTACTCCAGCTATGGCACTGTTGGTGAGGACCCCAGATATCATTTTGATATCAAACAATTCAGCCTTAGCTTGACCTTTTCCAGCCACCCCACTCCACGTGTTTGCGAGGTTCTCCAGACAAGCACATACAGGGTGCGGCCGCTAATGGTTTTACATTCCAGACCCTATTGAGGCCAGTAACTCAAGCCTCACTCATAGATTCAGGGAACTTCCACCTGCAAACCATACAATAGCTGCACGGCTCTCAGCCGAACCAGTCCTTTTAGATAGGATATTTACATACTGGCCAAACTATTGTCGTTGAGCGTTAAGCTCATCATGCAAACTTGATCTTTTCCAAATCCTTTGTCCAGCTCTAAACTCCCTTTGTTCTCACCTGGCATGCCATGGCCAGTAGGCACAAATCCCCCTATAAAAACCCCTCATTTCCAAACGGTCTTCGGACTACTTTGGACTTCCATCCCGCCTTGCTGCCGGTTTGTCTAAGGAGCTCCCCTCAGCCAGCCACGCTGAGCTTTCTGCCCCGAAACCCCATCTTTCTCTCCAGGACAATGAGACCAGGTGTCATATTACCCATCCCTAAGCTCTCTCTTATTTCTGCTTCCAAGTTAGCTAGTGTGTGTGTTGTTTTATTTGCTGTTTATCTTTCAATAAAACTGTTGCTTTTGTTACTCTTAAACTTGCCTGCCTGCTCTCTGACCTGAAGCCGTAGACATAGCATTAAAGATCCTTGCTAAAGTTACCCTGCCTCTCGTTTAGCCTAGAGAGAGTGCTCAAGCTAAATTCCCCCAACCTGTGTTTTTATTTGGTTATTTGGGTGCCCCTCCCAGGACCCCCAACATACAGGGTAACAAACAGAGAAATATCATGACAGAAAAATTCCAGTGTGGACAACAAAATGGATGACAGGTGTCTTATGAACTCCCTCCCTTCTGTTGGAGATTACCAATAGAAGTGTGTATATCTACAAATGTGCATATCTATACTTTACCAACTGATCTCTGCACTTTTTTTCCCAGGACATAGTGGACTCCAGGGGCTGACCAAGGCCATTTCCGCACGAGGTTAATACATCGTAGTAGTATCAAATTTTTACCCTCCAGTCTGCACATTGTAGCATTTTAGCATCATAGTTTTCCTTGTGGTTCTGCGTGTTTTCAGCTCTTAGAACGGTTCACTGTAATGACAAACCGCTGTATCTGAAAACCGGAAAAACTCTGATGTAAATCTCCCAAACCAGTTCTGCTTCGTTTTTTGCCTACATGCAAAAACATAGCATCAATTTACAGCACAGAAGTTACCAGCTATGGGTGTTCCTAGGCTGTCCCTTCCATCATTTCTGACCCTATCTCTCCCTGCCCATCAACGGACAGATTGCCATCATTGTCTTCATACCTTAAACTGACAGTTGGAAGAAAGTGGATCTGGTAAAGGACTGTTAAGACATTTTTTTTCCACATATCAATGAATATACATACCTATGCACAAATGTAGCAATGCAGAAATGTGTTTAAAATGTGTTAAAAACAAAAACAGACCAATCAGCGATGATGAGGCAGGGTGAGGGAGGGAATGGGAGTGGCCAGGGACTTGATGTAAATGGGGGGTGCAGACAGCACAGTTTCTGAATCGGAGTATAAAAACACCATTCTTGACATGCAGTGAACCACTCCTCCCCTCTCGTGCAGAAATGGCCAAAGATTGTCAGGTGCCCATCCATAGAAACATTTCTTATTATCCTTTCATCTGTCCTATAAAAGTAGCAAAGCTTTCCAAATCAGGGCCAATTGCATTCTGTCAATCACAGTAATTGAAGGTGTAAGTTTATATTGTTTTAAGTCCTGTGGCTGATTTTCAGTTTTAAAAACCTGCTTTTTTCCATCCTTTTTGCTGCAGCAAGGAAATGACGATAGTTGGGAGGACACTTTTTTTCCAGCCACCAGCATGAGACCAGACCTTGGAGGCAGCCCTTGCTTTTCCAAATTAATCTTTATCACTTCTTTATTCCTCTAGATCAATAGTTTTTTGTATCACCTCTCCACTGGGGATTTTTTTTTCTATGCACACTACTCTGACATTTGAATGTTTGAATTTGTCTTGGAATTTTGTTTTTTTATATATATATGTCTTGTTTTTCCCAACAGACTGGGTGACCCCAATATATTACTAGGTCTTTGTGGATAGACATAGGCCATTTCCTCACGGGGCTTTTTAAACGGGGCAGAGTGTCCTCCAGGGAGGACGTCTGCACCTGGGACCGGACTGGGTCAGACCTACTGAACATAGATCTGCAGTCCAGCCCACTCCCGAACGACCCCAAGTGGTCGTCCAGCGTTCTTTTGAAAGACCGCTAAAAACAGGTCTTTCAAAAGCATGGCGTGCACCACTGCGAGCCTGCTCCCATATGCAGATTCGCAGGCTTGCATTGGTGCAAGCCTGTGATCTGCCAGGGGCGGGCTTCAGGCTGGTGAGCTTCAGCAGTTGGTCGAGACCCTCAACCAACCGGAAGCCTCCATTTTGGTCCCTGGAGCAGTGCGGAGCGGCAGCCACGGACTGCTCCGGAGAAGCATGGATCGGACCAGGGAGCCCAAAAGTCCGGTGAGTAGCGTCACGGGACGATTCCCTCGGTCTGTGCCGAAATGGCCATAAATAGATGATGGCAGATGAAAGATAGATAGATAGATAGATAGATAGATAGATAGATAGATAGGGAAGCAGGCAGGCAGGCAGGCAGGCAGGCACAGAGACACAGACAGACACACAGAGACAGATGAGACTGGCATCCTGCTAGTAACATATGAAGGTATAAGTCCAAGTTATGCCTGAATATGTCTTTTCCCCCAGAGTTCAGAATTATTTTCTTCCCTTATATAAAGTACCCAAAGCCATGCTGATACCGTGCCTTCCTCTTGCATCACCCCCTTTCATTAGTTGATGGAAAGTGGGGAATGGCCAAAAAGCTGATGGAGAGCAGGGGATGTGGCTACAGTTGAACAGTGTCATTTTCCAGGATCTCTGAAGGACTCCAGAAATGTCTTCCACTATTGTGCATCTGGCTTACAGACACCTAGTCAGATGCTTCTCAGCCATCCCTCGCTGTCTCCCAGGCAGTACGCTACTATGGAAGGAGGCAGAAGGAAAGCGTGTCTTGAGGAAGATGAGATACATTGTACATCCACCATGGCAGAATTTTACAATATGACTTCCAATACCAGATGACAGCCATATACTTCATTTGACATAGTGTTGCCTGTGGAACTTCCTTCAATCACAAGTACTGCACACCCTTGCCATTCGAGCTATACTTGGAACAAGAGGTAGATCAAGGATAGGGAAGAAAGACTGCAGTGACATGTTCATCACTTTTTCTGTACAGGGGACTGAATTGTACAATGTCTACAGAGAGATTTTATGAAGAATACCAGCTGAATATAGGAAGGGAAAGAGCACAACAAGCTAAATTATACCAACTCAAAGCACTGACTCACATAGCTCATTATTGAGTACACTGAGTACCAGAGTATAAGATCTTAGAACCGAGGAAGCCAGGCAGACATTGAGACAAACTTCAGGAGACTGTGTATAACATGGAAATGCCTTCCTTAAAATTTCTGCTGCTGACTTTTTTCTAAATGGGTAATCTCCAGAATTTAAACTTTAGCATTTTTTTTCTAAACTTGCAAGTCATGCATCTTCCTATATACCCTTAAGGCACCACCAGATCATGTCTGATCTTGGAAGCCAAGCAGGGTCAGCCCTAGAAGAGAGATCACCAAGGAATACCAGGTGCTGTAGGCTATATTCACAGGAAGGCAATGGTAAACCATCTCCAAATATTCTTTGCCTAAGAAAATCCTATGAAATTCATGGAGTCATCAGAAGCAAACCAGCTATTTGAAGAGACACAAGTTACATTGCATACAAATAAATGAGTGTACAAAAAGTCACCTCTATTTTCTTCTTTTTGAGAGATTGGTAAGAGGCTACCCTAGTTCAAGCCCTGGGCACAATAATTCCTATCTCTCACATCCATGTGTCTATGCTACCCAGTTGATTGCTGTTGCTGATGGCTTCCACATCAATCAGCACTTCCATAGCACATTTTACTCCAGACTTGAAAGGAACTATCCAAGGTCCAGCAACATATCTCCAAAATACCTTCAGTACCTTGGATAGTGTCTTTAAATTTCAGACTAAAACCCAGAGTGGATTCACTTTCTCAGTGATATAGGAGTCCACAGCTGCCACTGTCAATTGACCATGTAAGCAAGATCCTGCAACTGTTTCATCAGGCTAGTTAGTATTCAATATGTAGCATTACACTAGGGAACTGGCAGCTAAAGGAATAAATGATGACCCTGTTTCAAATATAAAACTAGTCTTAACATCCTAAAAATGATCCCTGATTTCAGCCAGATAGTCCACTGAACTGAGGACCATCAAGGAGATTTAGTGCACTTTTGAGTGGGCTTCAGAGCAGCAGTCCCCCAGCACCTCCAGTAAAAGAGAGTTATGAAAGAAATTGGCAGTGGGAGAGGAAAGTGGTCACAAGAAGCGTGAAAGGAGAAAAGCAAGAGAAATGACAAACAAGTAAGAAAAGTGTGTGTGTGTAACTTTCTGGATTCCTGAATATCACAAACACAAATTTTTGTTGTATTAACAACAATATAATAAATTATATATTGCATTTGACATACACGCACTGTCTCAAAAAATTCCATGCATCCAATGAGGTGCCAGCGCAGGGTCTGATTGCAGGACTGTTCCACCTGTGCTGCTTAACATTACTGCAACATTTGGTGCAATTTTAAAGCCATAAATTTAAAAAAATACAAAATAGAAGTAAATGTAATATAGAAATTTCACTACAAGGAAGTTACCCCTTTATTCCCTCCTAAATACACAACTGAAAATACCACCACTTTACTCAAAGTGAAAGGGCCTACTCCTTAGCCTTGGCAGCTGCAACTCCTTTGCATTTCCAGCTCTTCCTTTCCACCTGAACTCAGCGATCCATACAGACCCTTCCTTCTGTTGGCCCAAAGCAAGACTTTTAGGGTGTGTGTGAAAAAGGGGGGAGGGAAAACACTGTAAGATAAGAAGTCTTTCTCTGCATCATGTAATTCTGCCTAAAATGAGGAAACTAAGCCTGCTCTATGTTTCACTTGAAGATGTTGGATAAAAAAATGCAATGTCATTTGCTCCATTGGAAAATACCTTTGATGAACATGTGAAACACCTGAGGAATGACTAAGCAAGTGATGACACATTTCCTAGGTGACATGCAGTAAGGGCTGACTCATGATACTACAAACATGGCAAGGTGCTGCATCGTGCTAATGGCCCAGACTGGTGACCTGTAAGCAGGAGTGCATAAAAGAGAAGCGTGAAAGCTTGCTCTCTGTCTCTTGCTTGCTTGAATCAATGTCTGCCAGTATCTCTGCCTGCGTATCTGCTATTGATCTGCGTATCCTGTATATAGTTGTACATATTGCAACTGAGAAGATTAAAGCCTCCAGGTATTTTGGATGACACACACTGTATCTGTGAGTAACTAACCTGTGGGTAGAGTGGTCAGAGCAATAATGTATCTTTTGTTGTAGTTGTACTCTGCTGCAAACATTTTTGCTGTTTTTGTTGTAGTTGTACTCTGCTGCACATGCTTTTTCTGTTTTTGAAACTCTGCTATATAAGATTGTCTCTGAGGCAATGTGTCCAGAGAGTACCAGCCTTGGATATAATTTTGGCTTGGTGCTTTAAATCATCTCCCGACAGAAGAAAGCTGAATTATGGAATTCCCTGCTGTAATGAAATTGCAGTGACAAAAATGTAACAATTTCCAATGTAGAATAGATGTCTATATAATATAATATCTAATATTATACATCTAAATCTGTGTCTCCATTTGCTGCAGTTTTTTTGACTGATTCTGCCCCAGAGCTACCATTTTGCCACTGTTGGGCCTCAACATTTTCAACTTTCTCAAGAGGACTAAATGGCATTCTCTCCAACTATCCCAACTTGGCAGGGACTTTTTCAACTACTTTTAAAATGCCACAGTTTCTGTCTCCTCCTCTCACTTTCTCCCCTTTGCCCTCAGCTTACTTCAGTTGTTGCAAATTGTGTTCTGAGTGCAAAAGTAGTTGTAGCTTGCACTCAATTAACTTTGTGGGAGATGAGTGGAGGAAGCAGTCTTGCCTTTTCCTGAAGACTTGGGAAAGAACAAATTGCTGCAGCCTGTTTTCTTCTCTGTTAATAACTTTTGCCATTTTGACCACACTTTGATGCTGCTTGGCCAACCTGTGAAATGCTGGAGAGTATGGAGTGTAAGATGATAGACAGCTTGAAAACTCCTGAGATAATCCTTTATGGTGGGTGTAGTCTAAACTCTCAACTTCTCTGTATCAGGGAATCATTTTAGAAGTATGGAACCCTGATTATATCAAGGGATGACAATTTATCTCTGACTAAATAAGCTTTGGATTGGGCCAGAAGAAACAAAAATGAAAATTCTGGATAGAATTCCTTGCCTATTATACTTATTATTCATGAAATAATCTTCTCACACTTGGTTGAAGGTTCTGCAAGACAAGTATTTAAATGTTAAAATTACATCCTCATTGAATATTGGTTATATATTCCTTAAACTATCCCTATACACTTCTAGCTTATGGATGCTTCCTTCCAGCCTTTCTTGTTTCCTTTGATGGTTACAACATCAGATTTCAGCACTTAAACATATTTGACATACTGTCCTTTTCAGTTACACTATTGCTTCATCTCTGCTGAAATGTCTTCAGTTTGTAGTTCTGTATATTTTTTTTCTTTCTCAAACCTTGACATATTCTGTCCTTATATGGTAGTAATATATTAAAGATGAGGAATGAAATCAATTATTTATTTCATTTGCCTCAAATGACCTAAACCAATCATTTCATCAAAATAAAAATTCTGCCTCTGATGATGATATTACTAACACTCTTTCACTTTCAATTCTGGAAATTTTCACCAAAGGATGCCACTGAGGAGGAGCTCAATGCACAGCTGAAGACCAACGTATCCAGAGCCTTACACATGCATAGTGACACAAGTAAGTCACAGAGCTTTTTTCTGTTTATTGCAATGAAGTATTAACTCCTCCCCATTGATTTCGTGGTCCTCTGCTTCCTGGGAGGGCTGGTAAAAGACCATTCAGTGTCCTTGGTGCTCACCTCTGCCTAAGTCCACCTGAAGAGGTCCTTCCTAGCTACTAGTGTGGGCCTTCCTAGTAGCATTCCATTGACAAAGGAGATGAAAATGGGGTCATGGAGGGAACAATGAAGGACAACTGAGGATATACAGTTGTGGACTACAGCTCCTATGCTGTCTAGATGGTGGCAACTGATGCTCACTGGCAGCCTGTGGGACAGAGGGCAAGAATAATCAGAGATGGAGCAGTCAGATCTAGTTTACTGCCAACCTTCTCCCTTTAAGGTTCTGAGTATCCTCTTGCATTCCTCTGCTGACCAAGAGCTGTTCAGTGGAACTAGGTATGCAGTGTCCCACCTTGTACATAGAGTAGAAATACCTCTGGATTTGGGGATGATGAAAGCTGTAATGCACAACATCTGACAGGTGCCAGTTTGGGGAAAGCTGTAGACCAATATGCACCATGCAAAAGAAAATTAAATTTCACTAGATCTACACTTTACTTGTCATAATATAAAACATTTATTGTTCAGGAAACAAAAGAAATGCTTCTTGTAAATGAATTTGGTCTTTTAAGAAACTATTATCTTGCCTCAATCTTATGCATTTCTGTGTATGGTCATTAGGCTTACATTCAGATAAATGTGTATCATGTTTAAATCTTAGATTTCGATCTTATATCCACTTCCCTGTGAATGAGTTTCAACAAATTCAACGGAACTTAGTTCCAAATAGAGATGCCTAGGATGGCACTGTAAAACTGAAATGTCTACTCATTGGATCACCATCAAGCAGGAGCTTTCAGTGAGAAATACAGAGAGCACATTTTATGTGTCAATTTTACTTCAAGTCTGCAGTCAGAGTATTTAGATATTCTCAAGGGGAGTATATGGTTTTGTCTGCATGATCAATCTACCCAAAATCTTTGTGTCATCACTGATGGATGGAATTCACCATGAAATAGAACATGACAGCTAAAGATCGTGTCTTAACTTCCAGCAGTGTGGGAAATTGTGACATTCACCAACTAGAACGCTTGTAAAAAAGCAAGCAAGTACAAGGATTTCAGTTTCCCTACAAGCTGTGGTATTCCTTGTACAATCATTATATTGGGCTGAAATCTGAGCTTTGAACGCTGTTGTTGTTGCTTTGTATTTATAAACTGCTTTTCTCCCAGGAGCTCGAGATGACATACATGATTCTCCTATCCATTTTTATTGTTATGGCAGCCCTGTGATTATGCATTACTGGTTTAAGGTTACCAACTAAGCTTCATGGCCAAATCATGAGTAAAACCTGTTACTCCTCCATCCTAGTCCAACACTTTAACTACTATACCATGCTGGCAGATACCTACAGACACACAGTGCTACAGTTATACACTTCTTTGCAATATTATCCCATACAGCAGAGGATGCAAAATATGTGCAGAGCCCTTGCATCTCTCAAGAGGCAGTCTTAGGGCTACAACACCCAGGAGATCACATGGCCTTTATTCCACATAAAGATTATTCAGAAAAAAGAGAAGAATATATACATGAAGCTGTATGGGATGTGAGAGTAGGATACAGGGACACCCCAATATGCATGAACAGCCATCAGCATAGCAGGAATAACAGAATCTTGTGGCACCAAAAAGACTAACAATTTTTATTTGGAATTGGCTTTTGTGGATAGCAGCCCATTTCATCAGAGGTAGCCTGAAAATCAACCACATATCTGTGAAATAGAAATGGTTGTTGTTGTTGTGTATCTTCAAGTTATTTCCAGCTTAGGTAAACCAATCACTGGGATGGGATTGGCAAGATTTATTCAAAGGGGTTTGCTATTGTTTTCCTCAGAGGCTGAGAATGAGACTTGCCCAAGGTCACATAGTAGGTTTCTATGGCAAAGCTGGATTTGAACCCTGGTCTCCAGAGTTGTAGTCCAATGCCCAAACCACTATAAGACCCTTCAATAATTATTGTGGGTCAAAATATTTAATAGTACATGCAGTCAAGGCATAAGAGAATGTGAATGAATAGGTATAGAATGATAAAGATCAAAAATTAAATGGTTTTTATACTAATTAGAGTTTGTATAGCATTTCAAGGGAAAAGCAAGTCCAAAAAGAAACTGATAAGACATATATTACACATTTAACTTGCCATCATTTTTTCCCTAGATATCAGTTCTACTACATTACAGACCCATCTGGTGTAGATGCAGGAGAAAGTCTTCCCAGTGGCTGCTCCCAGCTTGTGGAATTCCTTCCCATGGAAGGCTAAGCTGATCCCTCACTTCTACCCTTTTACTGGCAGGCAAAGACCTTCTTATTTATATAGGCATTTTATTTTGTGGGACAGGCTTGGGGGGGTACTGTCAATTTTAATTTAATTTAAAAATGTATAAAATCATAAAAATGAAGATTAAAAAATCTGTGTTTTCAAGTTGTAATACCTTTTAAAATTCACAATGTTTTAATATGATAGCTTGTTTAATTCTGTTTTGATTTTTTTTATCACCAGATTCTTAATTGTATTTTGGTTTTTATATTTTTAATTATTTATTTTTTAAAAAACAAGCAAATGGTCAAATTCAGTTAAAATTACAATTACCATCAAAGAAATACATGTTACAAGAGAGGGAAAAAAAGAATATGAAAACAAAACCTAGGACACAATACTACACACTAAACTAGAACATTAAACGCTGATTAATATAAACACTGAATACTAGCCTGCCAAAACACAAAAGGGCCTCAACCTTCTAGGCCAAACCACAATGAAAGGAAAAAATAAAGAAAGAAAAAGTATTTTATTCTAACATTACACATCTAAATAAGTATTCCTATTAGGGTTACTAGTCTCCATAGTCACAAATTATTGCATCACTAGATTTCTTGTTGTTCTAAAAGTCCATTTAATAGTTTCCAATCTTTCAGAAAATGTTCAGCTTACTTATCCTTTAAAACCAACATTAGTTTGGCAATTTGGGCTAATTCAGCAATCTTAATAATCCATTCTTCCATAGTTGGTGTTTCAGTCCATTTCCAGATTTGAGCAAACAATATTCTTGCTGTTGTTATCATATATCAAAATTATCCATATTTGCAAACCAAATATTTTTCCATAATCTTTACCCATTGTACCCAGCTCTGTTTTGTTTCAATCTTGTTTATGATGCCATAAGTCCCATGAGATAAATAAAACAAAAGAAAAAAAAATCCATATCATTCTAGTTACGGATTACAATTATGTCACTTTTAAAACAGTACACCAGATACCATGACATGCATCCAGATTTAGGTACATGAAACCTGGATGTAGGTATGCAGACTTCTTGGCCCACTCAGCAGCAATTTCAGCCCCCTGATAATGATGTCCACTGGACTGGAGAACTCTGATAAGTAGAATGATTTGTGGTGTGGAGGAGAGAGGGATCCTTAAAGGTCAAATAAAGGCATATTTATGAGGAGAACATTTATATCCATGGAAGGCAGATATATAAGATATATAATATATAATATATAATGATATAATGATATATATTATATATATATTATATATTATATATATATATATAATGAATATATTATATGTATATATATATATTCATTATAATATATATATATATATAATATAATATAATATAATATAATATATAATGAAAAGTTCTTCTGGAGAGGTATTAGAGAAATGTGCTGGTATGTTATAAGCAGTGAGTTGTTCATTGGCATAGTCCCCTTCCCAAAACTGAAAGTGTGGCCAAAGCTGACTTCTAATCTCAGAAAAAAAATATGTTGAAATGAAATTTTCCACAGGGCACAGAGAAATCTAAGAGATAGAGATCTTCCATGTTACAAAGTAAGGCAATATGGTGCTTGGAGTACAAAGAGATAAAAGGCAGTTAAAAACCACTACTGTATTGAGAAATCAAGGAGATAAAGAGCAGAGATCTTCAATGTTAAAAAGGAAACCACTATGTTAGTGAGAAATCAAACAGATAAATGTAATCCTTATGGAAAGATAGGAAAAATATTGATTTGATCTGTGCAGCAGCAGGAATCTACGGAGACTTCTTTAAGGGAAAGAAAGAAGTAAAATTCATCAGAAGGGTACTAAAATTTCAAAGCCTAAAGCATATTTTCATTCATTCAGCCCATTCTAATTGCATTAAAGAAAAAATAAAAGCCTTCCTTGACACTTCAAGAATCCTAAGGACTATTAATGCAATGAATAATCTCATGAGAGACAAGAGCTCTCCAAAATCCTTGACAATTTTAGGACATCTAGAGACAGAAGTGAGAAATAAATGAAAGGTATATAGTCACAATTTCACAGTGGCAGCTTTATGTACAGGAAAGATTTCAAAATGTCTAAGAACATAATTCATGAAGAGCTCCTCCTGGATAAAATCAAAGCTGGCAAAAACTTTTCTTTTTTACTGTGACTCCCAGAATCCCAAGAACTCCAAGGAGTTAAAATTAAAAAAAGTTAACTTTTCTAATCTCTTGATTAAACTATGAAAATAATGCCATGAAGGAGTACTTACATCAAAAATTCAGATCCCTTGCCCATTTATCTTGTTTTCTATATCCCACCCACCCCATCCCATCTCACACATACACATACCAAAGGTAATATAATCTGCAACATTTCATAGATAAAAAAAACAGGGGCACATGCAGCCAAGCAACATCAGAGTATGATCAAGATGGCAGAAGTTGTTAATGAGAAAGAACACACATGCTAAAAGAGGCTGCAGCAGTTTGATTATGCCTGAGCCAACTGGAAAAGGTAAGGTCCTGCCCTCTCCACTCACTTGTTACCCTGTTTGCTGGGGGTCCCAGGAGGGACACCTAAATAACCAAACAACAACACAACTTTGGGGGAAATTAGCTGGAGCACTCACTAAAGCTAGCGAGAGGCAGGGTAACTTAGCAGGATCTTGCAACCCAGCGTCTACGGGGTCAGGTTAGTCAAGCAGTCAGACGGATTAAACTAATGAAAATGATGTTTATTAAGTACAGACAAATATTAAAGACGCGACAGTCACACAGATAACTAAGGAATCAGAGATTGACTTAGGGATAGAGATTTTCAGGGGAAACAGGTGATACGACACCTGTCTCATAGTCCTGGACCTTGAGAGCGAAGTTGGGGTGCGATGAAGAAGCTCAGTGCGATTGGCTGAGGGGAGCTCGCCAAGCAGAGCGGCGGCAAGGCTGGATGGAACTCGGGAGTGATCCAAGGAGGGTCTCAGAATCAGGGTTTTTTATAGGGTGAATTGTGACTGCAGGCCATACCTTACTCGGTGAGAACAATGTGATTTTGGGGAGTGGAACAAAGCCTTGGAAAGGTCAGAATTTAGCATGATTGACTCAGCGCCGAATTAACAATAGTGTAGCCAGTATGCAAATGCAGAGCGCTTAGTACAGCTTTGTCAGGTTGCCTACTTGGGTCAGGGAGCCTTTGTTAGTATCGCGCATATGCAATGAGGTGTTTGCTGGAGAGGTCCCTGAAGCAACGAACCAGCTGTATCTGGCCTGCCTGAGTGGAGAATGGGAATGTCCAGCAATTATCGGCTGTGCCTGTTTACATGCTTGTCCGGAGGCCTCACAAACACGTGGAGCGGGGTGGCAAAGGAAAGCTAACTTGTTTGATATGAAAGTGATATCGAGTGCTATCTCCGGGTAGGCCTGGACCGCAGTAACACACCCCTACTAATTTAATTGAGTGTAAACCTCTTTTGCACTTTGAAATCAGTTTGCAGAAACTGAAGTAAACCAAGGATGAATGGGGAAAGTGGGAGGAGGAAAGAGAAACTAGAACCTGGGGCATTTTAAAAGCAAATGAAAAAGTAGGATGGCAGAGGGTTAATTGGGATTGTCCCTACCAAATCAGGACAGTTGAAAGGTAAGAGCTAATGTGTCCTTCCTCTCTCTGTGACTGCCATCATTAACAGTGCAATACTGTGGATGTTTACTCAAAACTAGTCTCACTTTCTTACTTCCTAGAAAATGTGCAAAGAAACAATGCAAGTCTGCTCACAGTTAGGAACGAATTAGGAGTAACAGCTTGATATACAACTGACATGGGATAACCCTGTACAAGTCATGCTCTGAATAGGCAGTGCAAAAAGGTACCCAAGATAAAAGGCTGGAAAAGTTACTTGTTAGACTACAGTTCCCAGAATCACCCAAGTGGCTGGCTGGAGAATTCTGACATTTTTGTTGTTAAAAAAAAGCTTTTAGGGTATATTGTTTTCTTTAGTTTGCTAAGGAAAATAATACGGTATGGTCAAGATGTAAGGGGTTCATCTTCTCCTTTGAAGAAAGATGATTTATGGGCAGAAAAGAGTACTGCACTAGAGGGAGGGAGGGTATGAGTTCACAAGTGGGGAATTCATCAAGCCTGAGTTAAAAAAAAAATGCCCCATTATTTTGTATGTTTTTAAAATTCCCTGAATTTTCAATTTTTGTTGCTGTTGTCATGTGCTTTCAGATCATTTTGGATTTATGCAACCCTGAGGTGACCTGATCACAGGATTTTCTGGGACTAATGTGCATGATGCACCCAAGGTCAGCCAGTGGGTTTCCATGGCCGAGTGGGAAATCCAGTCCCAGACTCCAAGGTTGTAGTCCAAACCACCACACCACCCTGGCTCACTTCTGATAAAAAACTTTCAAAGAAACAAACAAATAAATATAACAAAGTGTTCAAAAATATTCAGTCTTAAGGCATATAATTTTGTGTCATTTGATAAAACGGTTTAATAAGCATTTTGCTGTTACACATTTATACCAGCCACAAAAAAGCAGTGTAATATCCTAAGGTAGCAACAGACAACTTATGACCCTCCAAAAGTTGAGGGGCTGTAACTTCCATCAGCCCCAGTCAGCACAGTTAACAGCGCAAATGATAGGAACTACAGTCTGATAACATCTGGATGGATTCCAATTGCCAGTTCCCTGTCTTAAGGTGTAAACATTGTAGAGTGAAATTCCAGCTTGCCAGTTGCGCTGCAGCAACTAAAGTGCTCCTTAACAATGCTTGTATTCTCACTTGAGTGTCTGGCAGCTAGCTGTTTCTTGTTCATCTCACTGAATTATAATGTGTGTGCCCTAATTAGTTTTGGGATATGTTTTAAGTAGCTAGTGAGGTTCCAGATAAAGCATTGTAATATAGATAGGAATACAAATATGGATACAGGTACGGATATGCTTTATCGTGAGCTTATATACATTGTCTGGACTGGGGGAGGGCTGGATGAAGCCTCCATTCAGTAAACTCTGAGGGTCCTTTCATACTACACAATTATTGATTCCACTTTATCTGCCGTGGCTGCATCCAAGGGAATCCTGGGGTTTGTAGTCTAGAGAGTCGCTGGCACTCTCTGAGAATTCTAAATAGCCCTTCCTACACCACAGATGGCAGGATTCCAGAGGATGTTGCGATGGGAGTTAAAGTGGAATCATTGCACTATAATCATGTGGTGTAAAATGGCACTCATAGGACAACAGCTCTGCAGGCATGCTTGTTGAATATCCTATTGGTTCTCAGACCCCTATGGTACTATAATATGGCACTTAAATACAGAGAATAGATTAGGCACATGAATTATATGTCTTAATTGTTCAACTAGTTACAAAGGGAATGACATTTGTATCTACAAAGTCTGTTCATTCCAATTATCCACCTGCTGATTGTGATTTTTTTTTTATCGATTGGGGTTATCTCTTCCAAATTACACAACTCATAAGAGCTTGAAAGACAATTTAATCAGAAACTGAAATATACCAATAGAAGACAATCACATGTAAAAGGTGGATGGAGCTGCTCTTTCCTTTTTCAGTTTTGTGTTTGGTTTGTGACCTGTCTAAACTAGACTTTAAGGAGAGCTTAGAAAAGTTGCTTTTCCTCTCCATCTACCAATATGAGACCATTGTTTAGGTCTCTCTGGGATTGGATCTTATGGGTTCCCATCCTTTTGGAACCGGCCCTTCCTTCACAATTGCATAAGCAAGGTTGAGTAAGCAAGACATTAAATGCCGTAAGTGTTGCAGATTTGCCTCTTTCCAGTATTATATGTGACCCATCTTTCTAGGTGAGTTGCCTGTTTCTGTTGATTATGTATTGGGCTTTATTCTTATATATATATTAATTTTTAAAAGAATGATTACAAGGAAAAGAGAAAAAGAAGAAAGAGAAAGGTGGAAAAGGTGGGAATACCTAAGATATGAGTGTGGCCTAGACATACACATTACTATAAGACGGCCAAATTTCCAAAAGCACATTTCCTTGAAATTGGCATCTGTAAAATGCAAATCATGAATGGATAAAGCAGTGAGATCTTTTGCCCCTTAAATAATAAATGGTGAATGTATACCTCCTCAGTCTTAGAGTAGAAGTCATTTGGTAACAATAAGAGCATCCAGGATCCAACCTCCTTGACCACTAGGCAAATTCCATGTTACAGGAATATAATTTCAAAAAAACACATGTGTGTAAAAATGTGAAATATTTTCCCAATGCAAAACTGATTCATTGTAGTGCATCCAACCAGAAAGGAGTATCTACTGAACATGTCCACATCATATGAGACAAAGAAGTATTATCAGAATTGCATCATCAGTGTTTAATTAAGCAGGAAATTTCTTTCTGAACAGGAGTAATGATCTCCTGTGTCACTGAAACATTAATTTTTGGTAGACCAAACAGCATTTTAAATCTAAAGAAATTTTACATTTTGAAGCAAAAGCAGTTTTCTATTGGTTGATGTACAGGAGTTCCATTTCAGTATAATGGTTGGTTATGAACTGATAACTGTTGCTACAGGCATGATGTACAGCTAGACATTAAAGAGTTAGCACTTGTTTGTTCGATTTGTTTAGGGGGCAACCTGTCTTCTGGTTCCATCATCCCTCTCCTTTTCATTTGGGGGTACATTATCATCTTTTGGGCACATAGAAGATTGAGCTGTTCCCAAGTGAGAACCTAGGATAAACAATATGGCCAAGGCTGAATAGGTAAGATAAGCAGAAAATAAGTTGGGGCTACCTGTTCCTTCTTTTGTGACCACAGCTTGCAGTCTTCCATCCTCTTCATGTTCTGCTCATTCACCTAAGAGAAACCATTTATTTTTTGGTTGTTGTTTTTTCATATATATTCTACCTTTCCTCAGTAACCTTAATGGTTTCTCCTACTCCCTTACATTACCAACAACCATTCTGTGAGGCTGGTCAAGCTGAGACACCATGACTAGTTTCAATAGCAACAAGAACTCTGGATTTCCCAAATCCTCATCCAGCACTAACCCCTACAACATACTGTTTTTCACTGGATTTAAGGGTTTTCAGCATGATACAATAGTTTAAGTGGACTAGGATTCTAGGAAACCAGGGTTTCAATCCCACTCAGCCATGGAAATCCATAGGGTGATCCTGGGCAAGTCACACTCCCTCAGCAAGAGAGGAAGACAATGTCAGATCCCCTCTGAATGAATCTTGCCACAAGGACTTTAGAATAAGGTCACTGTAAGTCAGAGTCCACTTGAAGACAAATAACAACAACACAATTTCACTACTTTTCAATTCATTTCCATCTCATATGCTAACAATTAAATACTACTATGAAAGTGTTCAACTACATATGGTAAATATTATTTATATAGATATAGGCCCTTTTTGCATGGCATTTGCCATGTGAAAGGGCCTCCAGAGCATTGCGCAATTTTGAGAAGTGTTTCAGACAATGTCCTCACAATTGCGTGATGCTGCTGGGACCAGCAGGTGCCAATCACACACTATTTCGTTTTTGGCTTTTAGCAATTGCACATCACCGTGGGGCCCCACATGCACTTACCTTGCATGCGGAGCTCCAGAGACGTGGCCCTCGCGCTTCCTCCCCCAGCACAGCCTGGGAAAATACCCGGGTGCACTGTGGAAGGAAGAGGTGGAGCCCTCATGTTGCCTGCTGGCCGACAGGCAGCTCCTGCAGAGCTGAAGCAGTGGGGATGCGTGAGCCTCTCACAAGAGGCTGCTTGCATGATCCCCGTGCCAGAAAGAGTTCAGATGCAGAAAGGGCCATAGATTCATTTTTCTCCTCAGGACTTCAAGTGATTGACTAGATGGATTTGGGGCTCCCATTCAACTTTATGATTCCATGATTCATACATCCAATGCAATGTCTTTCCTTCCATCAACTAAACTTACACTCCTTACTATAGGTAATTTCACTTGCATGTGGTTTCTCTCTCTCTCTCTTTGAGGCCCCTCCCTAAACTGCAAACCCCAGAATTCCATAGGATGTTGAAAGTAGAATAATAGCACTATAACAGTCTGGTACAGAAATGGCGCCTCTCTCTCTCTCTCTCTCTCTCTCTTTTTGTTTCTCTGTCTTTCACACATGCACACACCCAGAGAGAGAGAGAGAGACTATCTTCTATCCTGTCCCTTCTCGCTGTTTTCATACTATATCTTATCAATAAATTATTTGGAGCAGAGGTCTGTATTTTACTCTATGTTTTTAAGTTACATTACCCTTTACAGCACCATTATATTTATGACTTGCAATAGCAACAGCAGCAGCACCACAACCGCAACTGCAGTATTTTACAACTCTGTAGTGAAATTCTGTCTAGCACCAGCTGAACACCACCACCCCAGTAAGAGTCTTCTCTACCTGCTTGTGTACATGCCTTCAAGTCACAGGGCATCATGTTATTAACATCCCTGC
The DNA here is from genome assembly GCA_948474755.1 of Ctenosaura bakeri. Lineage (NCBI taxonomy): Eukaryota > Metazoa > Chordata > Lepidosauria > Squamata > Iguanidae > Ctenosaura > Ctenosaura bakeri. Next base: position 29,165 of record CAOLHI010001428.1, on the reverse strand, counting down.
CAAGTTCTTGAAAACTTGGGACTGTGGCTTCTTCATTGAATCAACCTATCTGTGATGCAGTCTTCCTCTTTTCCTACTGCCTTCATTTTTTTTCAATGAGTAAACCCTCATGATTTGTCCAAAGTATGTGTGTACATGTCTTTTAAGTCACCTTGTTGGCTTACAGTGACCTTATGAATTTCGTAAGGTTTTTTTAGGCAAAAACACTCAGAGGTGATTGTGCCAGTTCCTTCCTCTGAAATATAGCCTACAGCACCTGGTATTCATTGGTAATCTCCCATCCAAATACTAACTGGGTCTGACTCTGCCTAGCTTCCAAGATCAGACAGAATCTGGTGCCTTTCAAAAGAACTGGTTCAACTCTTCTCCCTGCTCATAGGAGAAAGTACAAAGTGTACTTCCAATGACTCTTTTGACTGGAACATGTGTGATTCCCCATGCAATAACCTAAGCTTATGCATCACTTGTAATTATGTAAATGGATTGGAGGACTGGAGCCTTTATCTATATATACATCTTTATTTATTTATTTGAATTTATACCCCCTCATTCTTCTGGGATGGGACCCAAGGCAGTTACTACCTTTGGAAACTTGTGGCCTTGATAGTTAATGAGGTTGACTCATATACATAAAAGCTAAAGGTAGACAATCTTTAGAAATTTTATGTGGTAATGACAAGTAAACTGATATTACACCCCCTTGACTAGAAATGCCAGTTCATTTTCCCTAAAGGTTTGGGAATCTCAAGGTCATGAATTTCCTTTCTATGCTTACAAAATACTTCACAAAACATTATTGGATCAGATTATTCATAAACATATATTTTTATTTTCTATCTAGGTTGTTTCCTACTTAATAAAAGCTAACTCTCAAGCGTCATAGTCAGAAGACTTATGGTGTAATTACTTTTGCATATGGTTGTACAATTCCTAACTTAATGGAAAAGAAATTTACTGGCTCCATTTCAGCTGTCAATATGTCTGTCTTTAAGAACATTACAAAAATGAAAGAAGTAAATGTTTCTTTAAATGAGTGGGAATATTTGAATTCAAGACACCATCTATCCTTGATCAAACATTTTGAAATCAAAATAACAACTCATTGCTACAGAAATTAATTAAGCTTCAAGACAAATCATAAAAGCCTTTGATCGTTTTAAAACAGATGATTGCCTTCTAGTCCAACTTTGGCAAGCTTGAGATTTGCATCTTGTCTGTCAAAATTCTAATTGCTGTGAATGCCAGTCTTTCTCAGAACACATCCTCAGTCTTCTCACAAAACAAGGGAAATTAATTAATTAGCTATTGTAAGATTCCAGTGGTTAACCTACAATGCTACCTAAATATAGATCATTTTATGACACAAGAATTTGTTGACACAGAAAATGCTTGCTGCTTCTGAGATTACACTTCTGAGAACCTTAGGTCCACCTATGGAACTACAATCAGCCCTCCACATTTGCAGGTTTCACTTTTGCAGATTTGATTATTCAAGGCTTATCTGATGTCATCTCTGCTGCCTCACTATGCCATTTTTAATAGGGACTGCAAGCAAATGAACAAGCCTGTATGCATCCTCACATCTTTTCTCTGTTAATCGTGGCATTGTTTGTTGCTGTTGTTATTTGCTGTCAAGTCAGCTTTGGCTTATGGCAGCCCCATGAATGAGAGACTGCCCAAATATCCTGTTTTTAACAGCAGTGCTTTTAAATTCAGGGCTGCAGCTTCTTTCACTGAGTCAATCCACTTGTAGTGCAACCTTCCTCTTTTCCTACTGTCTTCCTAGCATTAACATCTTTCCCAATGAGCCATGTCATTTCATGATATGTCCAAAGTATGACAGCTTCAGTTTAGTTATCTTGGCTTCCAGTGAGAGTTTAGGTCTGGTTCGCTCTAGGATGCCTTCATTTGTCTTCTTAGCAATCCATGGTATCTGTAGAACTCTTCTCCAGCACCATATTTCAGATGATTTTCCTGACAGCTTTCTTCACTGTCCAATTTTCACAACCATACATAAAAATTAAAATGACTATGGCATGGATGAATCTGACTTAATGATAATATTTCATTATATATCTTTACACCTGAGGCTCTTACATCTTATCATACTGCGATTGGACCTGTGTCAATTTGAAAGATATAATATCAGTAGTTTTGAGGGAAAGGGACCACTATTTCAGCCAAATTCTGTTTTGTTCACAGCAAATGTGAGTTACAGATGGTGTAACACAGATATCATTTATCCTTATCTCAGCTTTGGTTATCAGCAACCCACTACCCAATAGAAAATGCATATTCCCTGTACTTGTCCTGTAGTAATTAGGAAGATCATTGTAACATAATCTAAGAAAGGGCCACAAGGCAGACCTGGCTGGTGAGAAAGTTGGCTCATAAGCAGTAAGATACATTAAGTACAGTAATTGCAGTAAGATAGAGGCTTATTTCTCAATTCAGGTTCCGTTACACAGTAGAAATAGATTTCAGCCCCAGGTAAGAGCTCAGATTTTCCAGCAGATCTGAAAACCAAAGTGTATAATTAAGCAAGACTGAGGAGGAAAAAGAAATAATTGATTCAGTCACCTTCTCAACAGCCTGACTATCATCCTATTGCCCTTTGATCTGTGTAGACTGTATGCATGGACTTGCCTGTTGGTCCTGCCACTTACGTAATGTGTTCTCCAGCTGCAATCCTAACTTCACGATGTGTGCAGGCTTTGTAGACTGTGTGATCAGGTTTCCTAATTGTACGGATCTCTATGTTCATAGAGATAGAAACATGCAAGTTTACCTTTTCAAATGCTGTGCCAAATGCCTAGACGTGAGGATGAAATGAGCTGGTGCAGTCTCTCTATGCATTTCAGGAAGAAAATGTCTATAACGAGCTGGAATGAGGTGGAGGAACCTTTGGCTTCTCAAATAATTTAAACATCAGCTTCTAAAACTTCCAGTTAACATATCCATTGGTAAACATTTATGGGAGCTGTAGTTGCCAGTTTCCAGGCCCTGGAAATATATTGTAGTGTTATTGCCACAGTCTAATAGATTAATTCATCTCAGTCTTTGTAGCCACGCAGAAAACATGCTTCATTATAGATTTTTGTAGTGTCTACTTTGGGGGCTCAAGTACAGAGTGCTGGTTTCATGGTAAATGAAAACCACAAATACTGTATATCTAGACTTTTTGTCACCTCATCTGTTTATAGAAATGATGGGCTTATTGCAAGATAAAACCGAAAAGGACACATTGCATTGTATGGATAGTAATAATTAATAGCTTCAGTACAGAGGAAATGGGCACTATTCTACAACCCAGTGGAATAATTAATGCAACTGTTTCTCTGTGATCCTGTGGCCTTTTCCGCACTGGGTTTTTAAAACGATGCAGAGCGTCCTCCGAACAGGACATCTACACCTGGGAGCGGACTGGGTCTGGACTACTTTGTGTAGTTCCAGACCTCAGCCCGCTCCAGAACAACCCAAAGTGATTGTTCAGCGTGCTTTTGAAAGACCGCTTAAAACAGGTCTTTCAAAAGTACGGAGCACGCCACTCCGTTCCCGCACTCCGGTGCAGATTTTCACCAGTGCGAGCCTGCAGATCTGCCAGGGGCGGGCTTTAGACTGGCAAGCTTCACCAGTTGGTGGAGAGCCTCTACCAACTGGAAGCCACCATTTTCGTCCCCGGAGCAGTGCGGAGCGGCAGCCACAGACTGCTCTGGACCAGCCTGGACCCTCACATGGAGCACACAGGTCTAGTGAGTACCGGCACGGGGCGATTCCCTCGCCCAGTGCGGAAAAGGCCTTTGTCTAGCAATATATACATCCAAGCTACATCTAAAGCCTTGCTTAACCTTTCTACAGATACTGATTGCAGGATTGCCAGTTGTCCAGTAACATACTAATATATTTTTCATTCTTTCCAATATTCTTTCAATAATAGTTATCAAAATAATTCACCTTGGGGTCCCTAGTGGGTTGAGAGGCAATAAATATATTACCATATATTGAGATTATCCAATCACATTTATTTATGTTCCTGTTTCTAAAAAGTGCACTTGCATCTGCTGCACTTGGATGCATGAACATTTTAACGAAAGATGATTCACATGTAGCTTATGAAAGGACATGAATGATATTTTATCTGAAACTAATTTTAGTAAACTTGCACAGTACTAGTGCTTTCTTCATTGAATTAATGACCATTCATATAAATTTGGAAGCTTGTGTGCTTCACAATGTTCTTTTTTTAGACAAAATTTGTACAGATACAAAATTTGTATAGATACAGTTTAACACAGACATAGGATTATATTTGGAGCCATTTTAACTTTCCAACTTGCCCAGGCCTGAAAAAGATCTTTTTCTCATGGTTATGAAGGAAAATTCCCTGTAGCGTTGTTAGCACAAGCCTAGAACCGTCATGTTGCATTTGTTAGAATTAGTATTACAGCTGAAAGCAGAAGCTCCAATCAGGTCTTAAGATCTTTGTTATCGTGGACAAATGTTCCCCAAAGAACTTATTATTTTCATATATGGGGAATTGGAATGTGCTAAAACAAGTTAAAAAGCAAATAACTAAATATGATTTGCTCCATAAGTAGCAAAGTGTGCCCGCACATTCACTAGCATTTATTAATTTAACAATTCAGTCATTTATTTTACAAGGGCAAACAGAGGGACAGAATATGGTAGAGAAGCAAACTTAATTGTTTATAAATTATGCTTGGTAAATATTAATTGCACGAAGACATTGATGCATCAGGAAGGGAGTTTCCCCTTACCATAGTATGCACACTTGCAGGGTAGGGCAATATATTCAGTTGCTTGGACCACATGTCCATCTTGGAGAAGTCAGGCTTCATTTTAAAATACAAGGTGGAACTTTCCCAACACCACTACCCTATTCCCTCCTGCTGACAAGGAAATGGGCTCCTTGATGTACGTCGGAGAACAATCAGTACTTATCTGATTTGTTCACTTCCACTGAATGGAAGCTCTGCAAAACTGGTTCAGAGTGGTAAAACCCCCATTGTAAGGTAATGTGCATAGTCCAGAGATGTTGGGAAATCTCATCTAAATTTGAAAGAGACCAAATAGCTCTATCAGATGGGCTTTGTCCTATGTGTGGGGAATCTACTCTTTGCCTCTACTCAGACTACTATGAGTCACTACCAGTACCCAAAGGTTAGTAAGCAGAAGTCATATTCAAATCTAAATTTTTGAAGCTCCTGAGAATAACACTAAGGTCACGGTGGCTCCTCCTAGAAGGCATCTGAATCTAGATGGCAGCCTCCTAAGTGCTAAATACAGAGAGGAGGAGGGGGAGACAGACAGACAGACAGACTTGGAGAGGTGGTTGCTTCCCCTTAAGAGAAAAAAAGAGTCTGCTTTCAGAGAACTGCATACTTGTACTCTAGACAGAAAAATGCTGAAAAGGAGTCTGGAAGAACTTCAGAGGAGAGACTTCATGGGGACAGACCAGAAAGAGCCTGGAAGGACTACAGAGATTGTCCCAAGAGAAGGACCTACCTTGATCTTCAGCCACCTGAACTCTTCTTTCCATGGTGGCAGGGGAAGTTAGAGAATCGCTGTTATGTGCCTTAGTTTGTAGTCCCTTCAGCTTAGCTCCACACCTTTAGCCCCTTAGTTCGATCAGGAGTCAGGTTTTTAGCACCTGTGCCACTCTCCCCTCTTTTCCTTTGAGAAACAGCTTGTATTGAACAGATTGTTCTTCTGGGTTCTGCTGCTGTGTTCTTCTGTGTTTTAATAAAGAAATAATTGTTTGAGTTTCAAAATCAACTTGTCTTTAACCTGATTTCTTTTTCTTTCCTTGATTTTGAAGCTACTGCGGTTAATTGTCCATTTTTAAAACTTATAGTCTGTAAGGTCCTGCAGGGGAGGGTATTGCCTGGGAGAGCTTTGCCCAAACCAGTAAACCCAGTGTGAAACTCTCATCACACAATCAGAACTTCAACATCATAAATGCCACAATTCGTAAGGTGATGGATCTGTTCTTTATATTTATCCAAACCAACTTTCTCTGAGCTGACTTCTATCTCCTAAGTAACATCCAGCAAATTCACTGTTTATGACTCCATTCAGAATGCAGGCATTACCTCCGTTCTGTTCAGAAGAACCCAGACTCAGATAAGAGGCAGTGGCCAGAAGTCCTCCCAAAGAACTGCAGCCTTCAGGAGACTTTCTCACTATTTCTCCCCTAAAATGCAGAACTCAAGGTGTGTGACTCAAAGAGAATTTTGTCCCTACCAGCATAACTGCACAGTAGGATGGCCAATTCAGGATCATCCCTGGTCCCTAAGATTTTTCTCAAACCCCTGGTGAGGTTATTAGTGTTATGAATGAAGTACCAATCACAGCTATTCACAACTTGTCATTCAAATGGAGCGGGGGGAGAAGGAAAAAAAGATAATTTTGTTGTTGTTGTTGTTTGAATATTAAATCAGAAATTTTAACTAAAATGACTGTTCCCAGATCAAAGTGAAGTGGGGAGATTATTTGCTTTTTTAAAACTTTATTTCCATCTCAAATATAATGAAATTTTTAATGTTGGTAAATTCTTCAAAATTACCCTTAAAAAAGATTCTCCACTACCTCCACTGGTCACATGCAATAGGTAAGTCATTGCCAGCATAAAGATGACATATTATAATTCCCTACTGTATAGCTGTTTAAATATGAAGAGCAACTCAGAAAAAAAAGATAGCAAGCCTATCTATCTAGGAATTCAAATCAAATTTTTAAGAATTAAACAAAGCTCTAAGCCTGTATGGATAAATCTGATAATTTCTGTGTCTTCTACATTCATTTTTTTTCCTGTTACATTAATTCCACTTTGTACATGAAGAAATTGGCGGGGCGGGGGGGGGTCATATAAAAAATGAATAGAAATAAAATTCTCATTCAGAGTGTCCCTCAACAAGTAGGTAAGCATGTCATAACTAAAAGAAAAAGGACTATAAATGGGCAAAGACTTATATGGCCACTTGATTCCACTTCTTTTCACCCATAGACACTGTTTACAAATTCCCACATCTGCTTACCACATCATTTCTCTGAGTGGGGGGCAAAACCCAGAATTGTTGTAACTTGCTTTAATTTTATCCAAAAGCACAGGATAAATAGTGTTTGTGTCAAGATCTGATTCAGTTTTGAATGTTTCACTTAAGTTTCCTTCCATTTAAGGAGTTTTAAGTAGGTATTTAGACAAGAACATTGCCTGTGAATAGTGGTGAAGGCATATGGCAGGCTGGTCACTTCATATTTCTAGAGTTCCCTGTTCTGAATGTCTGTTACAGTAGTTTTGTATACTTTGGAGGATCATCATAAAGAAACAGAAGCTCTTTAAAAAATATCCCTTAGACCCAGTTATGCAATAGTGCTGGCTGGCTATAACCTTCAAGGAGATTCCCATATTCTGAAACTTGTTGATCGTACAAGCAATCAGAATTTCTGCAGTTCTTAGAAACACTGGGTGCTGGTATAGATCTAAATCCAGCTGCTAATTGCAACTAGAGTAGAACTATTGAATTAATTACTAAATTGCCAATCAATACTATTGATTCACTAGACTTACTCTAACTGGGACTAGCAATTGGATTTTGTGTATGTGCATGTGTTTCTATCACTTTAACAGGCTTTAATAATAACTGGAACTTACTAAAGTAGACTTTTCTGACAAGCCTTGCTGTTTGACCAGTGACAGGCACTCATATAATGGAAAGCTATAGTACTATGAAGAATTGGTGATGTACCAATGCTTTTCAGGTATATTACACAAATATCTAGTAGAAGTTTTAGTTTTCTGAAACTAAGAGTGACATAAATGTCAGACTTAATCATGCCAAAAAGAATTTAGACCAGCATTCAATTGCTAGTAATCAATAAAAATTTCTTAAGTATTTCTCAGCAATGTGACATTTTTAGTGTGTAATGCTTTGCAACATTAAGCTCATTCAATCAATCATTATCTCATTCATCCAAGCAATTATCTCTTATGGAAGGTAGTTATTATTTCCCATTTGCAAATGAGGAACCGATAGTGGCAGCCCAAAGCAGTTTATTGCTATAATAACTTCAGCTGTAGCTTTGGACAACATCTCATCACTACCTTTCCCAGACTTCATAAAGTGAGACCGCATGAGACTCCAGTTTGGTGGCACCTAAAAACCATGCTCGATGTACACACAGGGACACCTTGACCTCCAAAAGTCAATCAGCTCTATTTTTTTTTTAAAAAAAAATGTAATTAGTGTCCTCTCTATGTAAATACTATAGTTCTAACTCTGTGTAAGCTGCCTTTCTATTACTGACACACTTATTATTATGGCTATTGTTGCTGTCTTTGTTGTTGCCGTTATCTTTATTTATATCCTACTTTTTTCCCAGGTTTGGACTCGAAGAGGCTTACAACAATTAAAAAGCCATAGTTAAAAACCAAAGAATACAAAAGTTAAGACATAATTAAACAAAAAGAATTGAAACAAAGTTAAAATACATGACTACAAATTCACACACCAATCTACCCCAGCAACACAATTAACAATAACCAGCACATTCTATCAGACAGGCCACATATAATCACATATTGAACACGTGTTGGAATAAAAAAGTCTTTACTTGACTGTGGAAAGAAAGTAGGGAGGAAATCCCTGAGAAGGAATTTCCAGAACCTGGAGGCAGACACTGGGAAGGCCCTCTCCTGTCTTCCTACCTGTGAGATGGGACAGAGGCAACAGCTTCTCTAGTAGATCTCAAAGTCTGGTCTGATTTGTAAGGAAGAATACAGCTGTCACCATGTGCGAATGAAGTCTACCAATTTCATTATCTGTTCTCTTACAAAACTTGAAAAGACTCAGTAGAAAAAATTCTGGATCTAGATCAAATGTTTTCTGGTCTTTTGTTTTTTTTGTTCATGCATTTTCACTCTTCTCAGATACCAAAATTTTTTAACTCTGTCACAATCCCACCACATATGAAAAAAAGGTTCCAATTTCTTTTCCACATTTCCAACATTTATTACTTGTGCCTTTATGTATTTTGTGAACTCTGTCTGAGGAAAGATACCTTCTGTACCTTTAAATTCTAGCATCCCATATTAACATTATTACAGTTCCATATTTTTTCCCAGTTGTCTAAGGATTTGTTGTGATGGAGATCCTTTGCCCATTTTACCATACACTCTTAAATTGTCTCATCTTCTAAATTAAATTTTGATAATATTTTGTAGATTGGCAATCAAATGTTTTTCCCCTTTCAATAAGTAACTTTCAAACTCTGTTTTTGGGTTGTTGTTTTTTCAAATCAAATCCCCCATTCTTATGGAGTGGAGGCAGTGGAGGTAGCCACAGAGAAGGTCCTCTTCTGTATTCCCACCAGATGTACCTGTGAGGGTGGTTGGACAGAGAGGAGAGCCTCCCCAGCAGATCTCAAAGCCCAGGTTGGTTCGTAAGGGTGAATACAGTCCTTTAAATAACTTAGACCTGAGCCATGTAGAGTAGGAAAGGTCATTACCAGCATTTTGAATTGTGTCTTGAAACGGACCAGCATCTAGTGGAGCTGTTGCAATGGGGGAGTTGTGTGATCCTTGTAGCCAGCTCTATTTAGCAACTATTCACATTGCATGCACACATACCCATATAGATGAACACAGCTGCCTGTATGTTTACTCTTTTTAGGGGCATAGCCAGTGTGGTCTAGTGGTTTAAGCATTGGGCTATGACCCTGGAGACCAAGGTTTAAATCCCCCAATTAGCCATGAAAGCTCACTAGGTGACCTTTGGTATATCACACACTCTCAGCTCCAGAAAACCCTGTGGTAGGTTCACCGTAGGGTCACCATTAATTCAGAAATGATTTGAAGGCACACAACAACAAAGCTATAGGAACTATCATGATGAGCAATGAATATACCACTAACCTAAATTACAAGCAAACACAAAATGCACAGTAATTACCCAGATAAATTTCATATGCACCTTAGTACAAATACTAATACGAACTAGAATAGACCCATTAAAAATGCTGATTGTTAAATCAATACACACACACACAAATGCCTCATTGACTAGTCCCTACTTTAGATTTAAACCATAGAGACTTATGGAACCAAATGATGAAAAGGACAAAATCTGAAAAGCACTAAAATAAGGCCCTTTTCTCATGGCATTTGCCATGCGAAAGTTCCCCTCAAGCATCATGCAAATGTGAGGAGCAGTCCACACAATGCACTCACAACCACATGACGCTCCAGGGTCTGGCAGGTGCCACTCACACACTTTTCATTTTCGGCTTTGAGCCGAAAATGGTGCGCAATCGTACATCGCTCCAGGGCCTCGGGTGCACTTGCCGTGTGTGCGGAGCTCCGAAGCCGTGGCACTCATGCTACCTGCCCTGGTGCAGCCTGGGAAACTGGGAAGAAGAGGGAGGGCTCTCATGTGAGCAGGAGGCAGCTGTGGAGCTGAAGGAACTGGGATGCAAGAGCCTCTCGCTGGAGGCTGCTCGCGAAATCCTCGCATCCCAGCTCCGTGAAAAGGTGTGTTGGAGAAGGGGCCTAAGAGGGAATTTGGATCAATGCCCATAACATCAATGTCCAACTTCTTTCTAGAACAGTTATCTGCTACATGCAGACTGGTGCTTGTGAGAAGGTTTTTCTTTCTTTCTTTTAATGTAAATTCCAGTAACAAATGTAGAAATAGAAGGATGTGCTGAGAAACAGAAGTCACAGATTTAGGCGTGGTAAATGAACATGGAAATCCATCTATCACAAACACATAGAACATCCTGATATCTGTGCTGCATCTTGCCTGCTAATTTGCCAATGGCTAATTATGTATGTAACAATTAATAAAAAAAAGAGGTGTCCATGGGGTGGCAAAGTTAAGCATCCTTCACGATTGCTATATAGACATCAAGAAATCATCATAGTGTACACTTTACTAGCCTAATCTCTGATAGACAGTTCAAGGAACTGAAGCCTAAAGTATCACCAATTCCTTTTATCTACAATTCCTGAACGGTTTATCTGCACTGCTTCAGTACTACTTCCCATCCCATATGGTTTAGATAACTCAGGTTGCATGATACTGATTTCCAGAGCTTGGAAGTAAATTGTTACAACTAGTTACAGCAATTGTTATTCCTTTTCTCCAGTAGCAGAAGTATAATGACATTATGCAACTTAACACGGGACAACCTGTGATAATGGGGCTTCCCATTATCTAGACTTAGCTAAAGGGGGATACTTCCCTCTTCAGGTAAACCAAGGGTTAATGAGGTGTTGGAATTAGATTACATTTTACTGTGGGTTAGCATCATAGGTCACAGGCTGAGACTTGACCAATCGAAAAGGAAAGAGGTGAGCATCTTCAAGATGCTTCGAGATGCTTCCAAGGAGAAGTTATAAAACTTCTTGCGAGGCCATGTGGCAGAGAGATAACAAAGGAAGAACAACAAAGGAATCTCCTGTAGAGGGGATCTGTGCCAGTCGCAGGCTTGCAGGCTTAGGCCTCGCCTCCTAGCTTCATTCCCCTTAGAACATCTAAGCTTGTGAACCAATGTGAATAGCTAGACTAGTTATCTAGTCACGTTAGGGACTGTCTCTTATTTTGGAGGCTGGCTGATCTAAAGAATGTATCTGTGCTTTTATATCTGTTTTTGTAATGACTTGTAACTAAGTGTGCCTGGGAGAGGGGAGTCTCCCATGTGTGTTATTGCCTTGTTCATTTGCATGCCTTTAATAAATACTTTCTGAAAAAACCCTGTTTCTCTCCTTCCCATGCCAACGCTAGATAGAACTTCCTCATCCAGAAGAAGGAGAGGGGGAAGGGAAGATCCTTAAGATTAGGGATTGACATGTACTGGACAGCATCCCACTGTGCTGTCCAAGGGTCCAGAATTCAGTGGGTGGTGGCAGCGAAGATTAATTAACAGCTAAAATTAATAACAGGCTGGAATCTACATTCCAGTATCACACAACCTCACTCCTTTTGCAATGTAACTGTAACTTTTTCATGTTACATTTGTAGTTTTGGTGGTGTGGTCTCACTAAATGGGGGAGAAAGAATATCACATGGTTCAGGCACTGATCAATTTGCAGCCTTGACCCCCAGGCTCGTTTTGGCTTCTCATGGAGGGGAAAAGGAACAGACACTGTCCCCAGAACAGGGCTGCTCTTCACACACAGACACTGGAAGAAGAGCAGCCAGAACAAGCCCAGGGACACCAAAACAGTCAATCGGTATTGTTCCTGCCTGGGCTATTTTTGCCAACCAAGGGACCTTGAGGAAGCTGGTATTGCATACCTCCTTTTGCAAGGTCCAGAAAAGTCCATATGTAGGCATGAACCAGTTATGTCAGCCAGTAATGGTAGCTAGCTACTTTGTGGTCTGTTGAAATTATATGTCTAACTGACTGAACCCATTTCCGCAGTAGGCTGTTATAGCACTATGACTTCACTTTCAACATCCTATGGAATCCTGGGGTTTGCAGTTTCAGGAGGGCCAGCCCTTCCCGAAACTGCAAACCCCAGGATTCCATAGGATATTGGAGGTGGAGTCGTAGCGCTATAACAGCCTAGTGAGGAAATGGCTTGAGTGGTGTCATAATTTTCTGAGCACTGCTAATTCTTAAGGCTGAGAATTTTGTCTAAAGTAGTAGAATTTTCAAGATGGAATTATCAACACTATTTTCTCCACATCATCAAGAAGAAACAAATAATAACAACTAGTCATTTTAACATCATTCTACATTCCATTTTATTCATAACAAAATTGCCAGGAAATAAGATTTAAGTTTTAAAATCAGCTAAAATAAACCCACAGGAAAGGAAAGGAAAGGAAGATTTCCAAATGACAGAGGTCTGTTAAACTATAAAATCACCTCCCCATAGAATTGCTTAAAATCCTATTACTTGAGTAATTTGAAACCAAGGTGGGCAAAACAGTGGAGAAGATACTGAAGAAGAAAAGTCCAGCAGCCATAATAACAGAAACATTTCTTGTCCATCACAGTCTTATTGTTCCACTTCATTGCTTGTGGCATACAATATAATGCAATTTCTGTCTAGGTCTATATTTACATTTGTAACAGAAACCTAGCAGGTTTGTATGACACTGAAACATAATAGAGACAGAAGACATTTTGGTTATCCTTTTAGTGTAAAGATTGGAAAACAACCAAAATAGTTTCTCATTCATTGCACAAACTCTGGGAAATCACAAAATCTAACACAACTAACCAGCTGGTGAGTTTTCAGACGAAGTGCCAATATAGCCAAAAACTGAGAAGTGAGAATTAAAATGCTCGATCAGACCAAGTCTGTCCAGTCCAGCAATCTGTTCCCACAGTGGCCATCCGGATGACTGCAGGCAGGATTCCTGCTTATGTTTCCCAGCAAACAGCACTGAGAAGTGTTCTGCCAATAACAGTGGACATAATATATAGGATTAGTTGTCGTTGGCCATAATGACTGCAGAATTCTGGGAGTTGTTATCCAAAAAAGTAACTTTTCCATGGGCTGGAATTCTCATTCTGACACCTTTAAGAAAGAGTTATATTGTGTAAAATACCTTGGACAACATGAACCGTCTGTATACCTTTGAAGGCACACTTCCTTAAATTCTTCCATTTAGTTCCTTCTCTTTCTGCATACCCTCCAGTTGGTTAATCCTCTGCAGTCCCACTTTCTCGGCTGCTTTTAAAATGTCCTGGTTCTCTAGTCTTCTCCCACTTTCCCTCTTTATCTTCAACTTACTTCAATTGCTGCATAGTTCAAAGTGCAAATGTAAATTCAATTCAATTAACTCAAGAAGAGGGTAAGGAGAGGTGGGGGAAGACTCTTGCTCTTCCCAGAAGCTTCAGGCTTTTTTAAGCTCAGTATATAAATGTCAGTATATAAATGTTTAAACTAGTTTTGTGTGTCACTCTTCATTAATAAGTTTGGTCTTCTTATTGCTTGGTCACAGGCCATTTCCGCACGAGCACTCTTACAGCGCGATGATTCCACTTTCAACCTCCTATGGAATCCTGGGGTTTGCAGTTCCGGGAGGGGCCAGCCGGCCCCTCCCAGAACTGCAAACCCCAGGATTCCGTAGGAGGTTGAAAGTGGAATCATCACGCTATAAGAGTGTCGTGCAGAAATGTTGACACCCTTTTGGCCATACTTGGCTGTTATTCAGCCATCCATTTCCTGATTTTCATCTGTGAAATATGGGAAGATATGCTATTGATTGTCAGACATCCCTCTACCAATTAAAATAAGACTGGCAGTTCATTAACTTAACTAAATATGGATGTTTATCCATTAAGGTTATGAAGTTGGAAACTCACAAAGGGGTTCTAAATGATTGTTGTAAAATACAAAGGATACCTAGAAGACGTAGAGGGTTGAAGTAGCTAGGTGTGTTTCCTTGTAATGATGCGTTCAAACAAAAGTGATGTGCCATTCTGAACAGATGTTCCATGCATAGAAAAAAATATCTGAATACAGAAATTCACATTAGGAAGGGGGAATTGCAAGTAATATTGGAAGATAAAATATGTCAGGACAGAACATTGGGCTTGGAACTTAAAAAAAATAGAAGATTTGAAAAAATCTCACATCCGGAAACACCAGAGAAACTAAAGGATAGGGATGGGATGAATCCAGAATTTTCCAAATCCGGATCCGAATCCCTGGAAGGTTCTGGGAATCCGTGAATCTCACGAATCTCAAAAATTTTGAATCCTTTTTTTAAAAAAGAGTTTAAAAAGCAAGGGAAAGAAGGATAATCTTGGGCAAGACACAATCTCTTAGCAAAAGCCTTAGGCAAAGGCAAACCTCCCTCTGAAGAAATCTGGAGAAGACAATTGTCATAGTTTTGCCTCAGGGTCTCCCCAGATTGAAAATGACATGAAGGCCCTTTCTACACAGGCAGGAAAATGTGGATTAATCCCACCTTTTCCGGCCTGTGTAAACAGGGCCACATACTACAGTAAAGAGTTAATCCAGGTCAAAACTGGCTTTTCGCTGCATAGCTCCTTCTGGCATCCTGGGGTTTGTAGTTTGATGATGCACCAGTACACTTTGGCAGAGAAGGCTATGACCCCTTGCAAAACTACAAACCCCAGAATTGTGCCTGAAAGAGGTTTGCAAGGGAGCAATGCAAAGGAATGTTTCAGCTGCCCTTGAAATCTCAAACCTGTACCTTTCAGTCAAGTATTGAACTTCAATATGAAATATTCAATTTAAATATCTTAGAATACATGCCCAGATGTAATTTCTGAAATGGTTAGCAAAGGCCATTATTATTCCAAGGAAAAACCTCACCCGCTTACTATCTACCCTTGTATGTATGGTCTCCCAGGTTTTCAGGCATCCTGGTCTCCCTGGTTTTCAGGCGTCCCGGTCTCCAACAATCTATTTAGTTGGCAGATTCGAAAGATTCAGTTTGCCTATTTTGGCACAGGCATTCGGATTCGGGAATCTCAAAACCTTACCCAGGATTTGAGGATTTGAGGATTCAGTCGACCCATCCCTACTAAAGGATTATGATAAAAGTTCATAATTGACAAGAGATCCATGACTAAACATGGAAAATCAGTATCTAATAAAAAGAAAAAGCAAGATGTAGGTGGAAGGGATCCTAGTTTCTATTGTCCTGATTCAAAAAGCAGAAGATCCAAAACACCTGGAACTCTTGAAAATCTTTCCTAGCTTCAGACAGGGCAAGGGCTGTGGTAAAAGGTGTTGGCCTTCAGACAACAAAATGACATACAAGAAAAAACTGCTCCAAAGCATTTGGTAGTCAGATTGTCTCAGTGTGCCTTTTTGGAATTAGAGATTCAGATATTGCAAAAGGGCTTATATTTTATACCAGCACCTAAATATGTCACTTTTAGGATTATGGTGGGACTGCAACTGTTCCTCAGGACTGATTGGATGATTTCTTTAAAGGAGAGGGAATTGCTGGTAAAGGAAATCCAGAAGTTTGACAGAAGTGAGGCCCATGTCTGGCACAATATAATCTCAGGAGCAGCCGAGATACGATAGTTAAGCCAGCAGGTAAGGGAGGTGGTTGGGCAATTATAAATAGAAAGGATAATATTACAGAAGCAAACCAGACTGAGGAGTCCACTGTTTTATAAACCATGTGAATGTAATCCATATCCTTCTATTCATGAGAAAATTATATGTCTTATTGAGGGAGCTCATCTCTCACTCCATGTACAATTTACTACCTCAGTCAAAGCAGAGAGTACCTCAGTTCTACCATCCTTCAAAGATAAGGTAAGGACACTTTCTGTGTCCTGGGTCATAGCATCATAGAATCACAGAATCATAGAGCTGGAAGAAACTACAAGGGTCATGTTGTCTTATCCTCTGCCATGCAGGAATATACAAATAAACACTCCTAAAAGATGGTCATTCAACCACTGTTTGAAGACACCTGAAAAAGGTGAGTCCACCGCCTTTGCAAGGCAGTTTAATTCCACTGTTGTAAGGATTTTTTTTCTTGCATAACTTCTAGATGAAGTTCAGTTTTGGACCCTATGTGCTGATACATTGACTTTTCTGAAACCCAGGCCCTTTCCGCACCTTACCTTTTCGCGGAGGTGGGGGGCGGCATTTGCACGAGTAGCCTCTTGTGCAAGGCGCTCACATCGCTTCTGCTTCCTCGCTGCAGCTGGCTTGCCGGTGGTGCAAACGCCCTGCCCCCGCCCCACCCCTTCCTTCCGCAGTGCAGCCTGGGAGCTGTAGGCTGCGCTGGGGCAGGAAGAGCAACCGGCCTGGCTCCTGAGGCTCCGCAGGGCAGGTAAGTGTGCACAGGGCCTTGGAGCAACGTGTGACCGCGCAGCATTTTCAGCTTTAAATCAAAAATTTAAAAACGTGTGCACGGTCCACGTCAGGCCCTTGAGCATCGCGTAAATGGGAGTGTGTCATGCAGACCGCTCCTCCCATTTACGCAACGCTCAAGGGGCCTTCTTGCTTTAGAAATGGCATGTGAAAAGGGCCCCAGATTGGGTCTGACATTGAAAATACTATTGACTTACTTCACTGATAATATCATTATGGATTCCACACCAGTGCTGTTAGTGAAAATGGGTATAATGTCATACCAACATACCACAGAAAGAAGCCATGATAATTATTGAAGAAGCATTCAACAGTGTACTTATATCACCAATATATTTTCTGTACTCCTGGCCAAATTAACACTAATTAGCACCAGAATTATTTTAAAAATATAGATATGTTTTATTGGTAAATACTAGGTATAGCCATGGAATTTAAACTTGCTGATATTTATGTGGATCAGCTATACATAAGGCAAGCAAAGAGTCCTTTAATATAATATATTATGGTGTACAAGGGATGCTTAATGACATTTACATTATATAGAAAGCCACAGAGGAGACTTCATTAAAATTTGTGACACATCTTAACTCTATGGGCCTTTTCGCACTACACTGTTACAGCGCCATTATTCCACTTTCAACATCCTGTGGAATTCTAGAGTTTGTAGTTTACTGAGGCCAAAAAGCTCTCTGGCTAAGAATTCTAAATGCCCCTCTCTGAACTGCAAACCCCAGGATTCCATAGGATGTTGAAAGTGGAATAAGAGCACTCTAACAGTGTTGTGCCAAAAGGCCCTACGTCTATAAGTATCAAGTCTGATGAGACGTAGGATTCAAACAGCATTCACTTTTTGTATGTGGAAGTCAAGAATAGAAATTGTAATCTACCTACTGGTGTATACAAAATACCAATGGATGTTAACTCTTTTTTGAGATATGACCATTATCACTCCTAACACCATTAGAAGAATCTCTTACAATCGTCTGAAGCTGAGAAGAATTTGCAGCAACATAGAATCTTTCTTAAAAAAAGATGATATCCTTCAAACAGCTATTATAGGTGAGGAGTTTGTTGTTGCATGCCTTCAATTTGTTTATGACCTATGGTGACCCTAAGGTAAACTATCATGGGGTTTTCTTGGTAAGATTTTTTGGGGGAGGGGTTGCTTTTGCCTTTCTCTGAAGCTGAGAGGGTGTGACTTGCCCAGTGTCACCCAGCAGGTTTCCAGGGCCAAGCATTGACCCTGGTCTCCAGAGTCATAGTCCAACACTCAAGCCACTACACTAGAATTTTGAATTAGGCCATGCCTAAAGAAGTAAGCATGAATAGAACTGAACTTTCTAGTAATAGGTATATATCAGGATAGATAGCATAGTTATACCTTTAATATTTATACTATTCAAATTAGTGAAGTGCTGGAGGTTATTCCTGGATGCAAAAAAGCTCCAATGGTTCCATTTAAACACCAACATAATTTAAGGGACATGCTGTGCACAACTACATAAAATACCGCACTACATGAATAAGTGCAACCATAGGTGAAAATAGATGTGTCAGACAATATCCATATTGCAGTTGCAGTGAGCACTCCAGTTGCTGTGGAATAAAAGTATTCAGTGATCTCTTGGGTAATAAATAATGCTACATCAACAAGCTGTTCATTTATAACACCCAAGGCGTGGTATATGTTATATTGTGTCCATGTAACCTACTATATATAGTAGTAACAACAGGAAAAGTAAGGATTTGCATCTGTGAATACAAAAGCTATATAAGAACAGGCAAATTGTAGGCACCTTTAATCAGACAATTTAAAGAGTTTAAACTTTGGGGAAAGGATGTTAAATTTTGATGCTTGGAAAAAAATTCCAGCTAATAATAGATGAAGGATACAAAAAATTAAGAATACCATTATCCTCAATGAAGTAAGTGCATTTCCTGACTCATGAGGAAGACCAATGTGCAGGTCATGCCTGTGGGCGAAGCAGGGGCATGCTATGTCACAGGCAATGGGCTGCTTCTCTTTCTGAGAAGCCCATGCTGTTCTTTCAGGCTTTGATATGGATTGGGAAGCCTGGCTAATCAGAGTCAGCTTGCTTGTGGCGGGGGGAGGAATCAAGAGCAAGTAAAGGCTCAGGTCCTCTCCTGGCCCATATAAGCTGTTTCCCCCACCACACCAACAATCAACTTCTATTGTCATTCCTACCCTCCCCCCATTACTGCCTCTGTGTTTGGGTATTTGTATAACCATTTGGGTTATTTAGTGATATTACACTACTAATATTGATTGTCACAACTTTGGGCAGTTTTGGTACTTGTGCTAGATCCAGTCTGGGTATAAATGGGGCTTACATCTTGTATAGGGTCTCCTATAAGCAACCAGGTCATGCCCACCTCAGGAGCAGATTACTTTGCCTCACTGGCAGTAACAGAGTAACCACACAGTGGCTTTCGCCCAAGTGGATCCTCACATCTGTCTTTCCAGTGCTACTCAGTAGTCTGGTTGGATGAATGGGTTCCATTGATTGGCAGACAGGTTGACCAGTATCTTGATCCAGACCCATGCTATGGACCATGCCTATTCAGCTGTAACCAGTAAATTTGTGTGTGTGTGTGTGTTTTTCCATTCCATCAAAATGAAGTTTATATTTATTTTTATAAAAGTGAAGCCCCACACACACCACTGGGTCCACAAATGAAGGTATGGCCTGGATGGTAACATTCCAGCCCGTACTTCATCTATTTGTGTCTGTGGTATGTTCTTTGCCATTGTTTTATACATGTGTTCCATAAATAATGGTCTCACATGAAAGATTTTAATGGTAAGTGTTTCTAGTCTCTGTGTTTATGTTTTTCAGTTAATGTTCAGGATCTGTGCATATGACTTTCAAGCAAATGTATTCTTGTTTTGGTCTAAATAAAGAAATAAATAATGAAATGCAAATGTTATTTTGAGATTATTTTGATATCGCTGTGATATGCCTCCTCTAAGTCCTAACACCTACCCCCCTGTAGGCTAGAAACGGGCATGGAAATTGAGTCCTCACTGGTATATTCAATATTCAGTCTTCAATCACACTGATGCCCTGTGCATGTCATTCTGCCTCCAAGTCAACGTCCTTCAGATAATATCTACTAGTGCCAGCTGAACCCTGAACATAGAATTCAAGCAGTGCTTGCCATCTGAGAACACTTTGCTATGGCCCCATCTTCTTTGTTCAAGGCAGGATGAGAATGAATGAAGTCAGGTCGCCAGCTGAAGAGCAAAGTGGAAACGCTCTGCTCAGGTGGTTCAGTCCAGGAAAATGACCTGAAGGGCATGGTATGAGAATCCACTCCACCATCCACCCATTATGGCTTCCCACTCTGAACAGAGACAGATGTAGTAGAGCAGAAGTCTGCTACAGTGTAAGCTCATAATATTCCTCAGAAATGTGGCATATAAATGCTGCTGAGCATAAAGAAATAAGGTACATGACATATGCAACCTAGGACACCAGCCTGGCAACAAGGGAGAGCCCAGCCCCAGCCCCTCCTCTCCCAGTCTCCCCCCCTTTACCCAAATTCAGACTCAGCCACTGCTGCACGGCGGAGACCCTGCACCAAATTGCACCTTTTCCCTGCACTTTGGCATCTCTGCCAACTGACAAGTGGAGAGCCAGTTTGGCTTAATACTCCAGAGTGCAAGGTCAGAGCTCCATTTCCTTCAGGGCTAAATCTCCCCTTGAGGAACCTGGGTCCCAAGAGTAGAAATTAGAGAGTGCCCTTCAACACATGCAGAGCATCTACTCACGCCTGGCAGTAACAGAGCACCTGCAGGTCTGCACAGAAGGAAATCTCAGAGAATTAGACTAGATCTCTAAGAGAAATGTTCCTAAGATGGGAACCTTAAAAGCATCCTTGAGCATTGCTTGTGTCAGGATAGTTAGACAGTGGGAAAAGAGTGGATCTGGTAATAGACTGTTAAAATGTGTTTTCTTCCACATACCAATGAACATACATACCTATGTACAAATGTAGCAACGCAGAAATGTGTTTAAAATGTGTGTGTGTGTTTTTAAAAATCGAACCAATTAGTGATGGCAGTACAGGGTGAGGGAGAGGAATAGGAGTGACCAGGGACTTGCTGTTGCGAATGCAGCAACCACTGTTCTCCGCCATAGTATGATGTAAATGGGGGGGGGATGCAGACAGCACAGTTTCTGAATCAGAGTATAAAAATACCACTCTTGACACATGGTGAACCCCTCCTCCCCTCTCATGTGGAAATGGTCCTAGGTTCATAATCTGCTTCCCATCGGCAGAAGAGCTCCACTCACAGAGAATGCTTCTTATCAATACTCAGCAATCTATTTCCTGTCTGTCCCACAGCTTTTTATTTTCTTTTATTAGGGCTAAGAAAAAGAAATGTACGATCCCAATTTGTAAAATTTAGCCTACAATTTAAGTTAGAAATATTCCAGAGAAATATTGGATTGCAGTCTGACTCTCTGTTTCTGCCCAACAAAACATTGCCTGGGGACTTGATTTGGAAGTTAATGAGTGCTAAAAAGGCTGGTCTATCTTTCATCTCCATATGCCTATTCTCTTGGCAACACCAATTACTATTGTTATGGCACCTTGAAAACTAACTAATTTATTACAGCACAGTGTTTCATGGGCTACAGTCCACTTCAACAGATATTTATGCCATAAAAAATGTATGACTGCCGTATCTGGCTGGTACTAAGGCATCAACTGAGCAAATCAGAAATACTTCTTGATCATAACAAATATTTTCATGGAACCCTAAGGACTGGTAAATTTAATATGCCATAAGGTTGCATGGGTTACAATCCAACCAAGCAGATATTTATGTCATAAAATATTTACGCTATAATGAATGCCATATACTGGCTTATGCTATGGATATATATGTTAGTATTTAAGATGCCATAAGTTCTAGGTTATTATCAAGAAATAGTTTCTATTCTGCTTGTTAATGTTCCAGTGCTGGACCAAGACATAATTATTGAAAGAACTAAGATCTTGAAGGTTATGTAAGAGAATTGCCACAACCAGAGATGGATTGTCCCCTTTACTTCCACTCAGAAATTTCATTAAAAACCAAAAGAAAATAAATCATTGAAGTCTTATAGACAAATGTAATGCAAGTGGCTTCAGGGAATCAAAACCAATGCATTTATGGAGGAGTAAATGGGATTTATTTCTGAGTAAACAGGATTTGTGCATGTTGATCATTAGCACCATATTCATTTTTTAAAAAATACTAATGTGGTAGATGTTGTTTTCAAAATGTTACTGAACCACTCTGTCTCTTAATAGATCACATATAGGGTAATGGGTTTGTTAACACAATAGTTCACATTAGTTAAATTAACATTTTCATCAATGTGCAATGTATACATTTAAAATTTAAAATGTATTGATTAGATTTATAAATGTAAAGCTATGAAACATAAGCAAAATCTTTAATCTGGAATTCATTTGGGAAGAAAGATGCATAGGGAAAAGTTTGTGGCTGTGGCTTGTTCAGACCTCTAGCCAGGGTTAGGCAAATGGGTATACCACCAGCCCTCAAGTTCTGCTTTGCCCCACCAAGGATTTTGTGTGTGTGTGTGTGTGTGTGTGTGTGTGTGCGCACATGCGTGTAAGAGAGAGAGAGGGAGGGAGGGAGAGATAACTAAGCAGAGGTATAGAAAGTGAGGCCCATGAGATTCAAGCAATCACTCAGACCCCATATCCCATCCAGAACAGGACTGTATACAGAAGCAGGTTCACCAAGTTTCACTCCTGGTTTCCAAGCTGGATATGATTTCTCATTGCTTCCTTGTTGGGATAAAAAACTCTCCTAAGACTAAGGGAGGGACACAAGGCAGGTAAATCACAATTACACTGGGATAATAGCACCTTCGGATGGAGCTTATCACATGATATCATTCCTCTTCTGTTGTTCTCCAGTGGGAGGCCATTTGGAAAGCATTTCTTTTTCTTAATACACAGCAGAAAAAAAAATCCATTAATGATCTCCTTTCCCACTTCTAGTATGCTATGATATCCGGTGCAAACGTTCAATTGTGCTTTTATACCAATTTTGGGTGGTCAGGGGATGTTCAGTGGGCATGCTGTGAATGAGAAAATATCAGTCCACCTCCAGTGATCAGGGGAGAAAGAGAAAGACTGGAAATTTCCATTTGATTTCCTTTCCATTGGTAAAGAAACTGAGAAACTTTTACACTTTTTATTTTCTAGGGACAAAATTGTGAAATTTCCCCACACTCCAACTGGGACTTGTCAGAGAAGCCAAAACTTTGCTCACTATCCTGCCACCCTGCCTCCTTTTCCAGCCCTGTTGTTCTCTCTCTCATGCACACACACACATATATGTACTCACACATGCCTGGAAATGTAAAGCAGGAAAGAGTCTTACAGCCTAAAAAAGCATTTGTTTCATTAACCCATTAATTCTAGTTTCAGACTTAACTAATCATTGGCAAATGAAAGCCAGCACTGGGATAGATCAGACAGATTGATCAGTAGCTGCTTTCATCTGCCAGAGATTAGTTAAGTCTGGTGTATCCTGATCAAAAAGCCTTCCTCCTAAGGGGGGAGGAGTTTTTAAACAGAAGACTCTTTTTTCTTTATATTTCAGGGGCATGTGTATATGTATGTGCGTGCGCACATGCCAAAGTAAGGAAAGGAGCAGAGATAAAGTCTTGGACAAGGTAGTGGGTGGGCAGACTCAAATGCTGTGTGTGATAAGCTTTTAACACAAAGAAACACTGTAATCCCAGAATGGTTCTGAAAGTGCTGAAGCAAAGAGAATAATCCCAATTAAATAGCATTTTTATAAACAATGCTACGATAGCAGGAGAAGAGTTTCATGTGATAAAGCACTAAAACAGGGCAGGGCTTTCTCAAATATGGCACAATTGTCTCCACAGCTCCTAGAGATTGCAGGTGTTTAGGCAAAATATACACCAAAAAAAATGGAACATAGCAATAGAAGAAGCTACATTCCTTTCCCATCTGGCAGAGGACAAATAAGGTACTCAGGGTAGTTATCCACCCCTGGTTTAAAGAATGCAGCTTGTTTTAAAAACTGGAACACTGAACATTGCAATGAAAGCTTCATCTGGAAGAGCCAGACACAAGTCTGTTCACTCAAGATTTTCACTGACTTATCATGAATTTTTCATTGTCACAATCCCCTGCTGGTTGTGGAAAAAATAGGCTGTACAGTAACATGACCCTTGAAGAGTTAAATACTACAGGTTTGTTTTATAGTCTGGAGGCAGATCCCATCTCTTGCTCTGTTTCTCAAATTCTGTTTCAGTTCCATTGTCCACTGAACCAGCAATAAAGAATCAAATTTGTCTACAATCAGAAGTAAGTGTTTTCTTTATTCTCCTCTTTTATGATGAGTAAGCAGAACTGGGTGCTTAATGCTAAAGGGTAAAGAAGAAAAAGAAAGAAGGAAAAGAAATAACTTCAGATGATCTGAGAAAATCTACCATAAGGTACCCTTTTTTTTTCTTCTGAAGCACTATAGTCACAATCATAGTGGCTACTTTTTCCTTCTCCTTGTATTCCTTCTGAAGTATTTGATGGCAAAGGGTAGCATCATCTCTGAAAGAATAAAAACATACTGTGAAAACTATGGATAGCAAATCTTCTAGCTAGATAGCAAATCTTCTAACCTGCAACAGTCCTCATTTCTGATCTCCGATTTCTGGGAGAAAAATCAATCAGCAACCAATAGTAGGGTGAAACTCCAATTGTTTTCCACAATTAGTTACCAATTGCTTAGTGAGCCCTTTATAGACAACCTGTTATGTCCAACAGGAAAGAAAATCTAAAGGTAAGGAACAAGATAGAGGAGGGAATTATGCAGGAAGAGTAAGCACACATACCCTCTCAAGCCTTCTGATGTTGGGAACTGGCTATTTTTTTCCTAATGTTCCAAAAACCTTTCCTTTTCCTGGAAATTTACTGCGGATGGATAACCAATGACTTGCAGGCTGGCAATGGTCCTGAATCACCATTTTGAGTAGCATTGCCTTAAAATATTCATTTCCTTTAAACTTTTTTTTTTAAGGAAATGGGTTTGTGAAATAGAATCTAAAACAGAGATAGCAAATCCAGAATCAAAATCAAGCTGAGGAGTTTGTTATCATTACCAAAGCAGCTCAGTCCATGAAGAAGTAGAATATAGGCAAGGTTCTCATATGACTGTAATTCTAGGCAAAGTTAAGCTTTTGAGTCTGCTATTCCTAAGAATCTCTCAAAAAAACGGTGAGGCAAATGAACAGATTAAACTTCATTCATACACAAAGAACAGAGACGAATGGGTCCAGGATAATTCCAAAATGATTAGAATATGCACTTGATGCAGATTTCTGCTTATGTGCCTAAACATTTCCTGCCAAGTATTACAACACAAGATGTCTTTCCTGTAAGAGCTTTCAAGGACTGCAAGAAAGCACTTGAAAAATCAAGAGGTTTTCACAAACATGGTACACCTACGGTTCATATTTCAGCGAAGCCTGTGTAGCACAAGTATGGCAACTCTCAGCAGCAAGGAATGGCTGCCATAGTTCTTGAAAGTAATATGTCTTATTTAAAATTGATGACTGATGACAGAGAGTGTGAATGGGAGTGTCACTGCCTTTCCCATTTCCTGGACTGACCAGCTCACATCTTCTCTATTAGTGAGCAGGGAAATTGCTGGTGCTGTTGCCTTCCTCACATAGACATCAAAATGCCCCACATAGAAATGTGACTGCCTCACCCAACAAAGAAGGCTGGAGGACTGCTGTGGGTAAGAGGAGCCTTCTGCATAAGAAGAAAGATATTAAAACAATTACATATCAGAAATGTTGCTCAAGTCACCTTGGATTTCATAGGGTTTTCTTAGGTAAGGAATATTTAGAGGTAGTTTTGCCAGTTTCTTCCTCTGAAATATAGCCTACAATACCCACTTTTCATTGGCTGATTCCCATCTAAGTACTATCCAGTGCTGATCCTGCTTAGCTTCCAAGATAAGATGAGATCTAGTGCCTTTGGAGTATTTAGGCAATGACAGAAAACTTGAAACATTCCTATTAAAAATACCTTTAAAAATGCTTTCAGGCACCCCTTGGAAGTAACTTTTTAAAGTAAATAGAAAATATCACTTCTTACACCAATAATGACACTGAAATTAACTTCCCAAGCATCTGAATAGGACGTTTAGGAGAGTGCAGGGTCTGATGTGTTTTTTGGAAAGGAGGTTTGTTGCTTGTACCTAAGTCTGGATCCTACCCATAGTGTAGCTTGAAAGCAGGCAATGGCAACTAGTCCCTTCTGTGTCAGTGGGATGGCAAATCCACTGTTTTTTAGTGTGAACTTTAAAGGACCTATTATGAAAGATATGTCTATTTCCACAAATAGATCCAATATCTTAGATAGATCCTTTAAAAACTCAGAGAAGATGCACCAGTCCACTGACATGAAAACACCAGTTGGTTCTGTCTACCTCCAGGCTATACTATGGGTTGGATATTGATTTTTTTTTTTTCTGAAACAGCTAGACTCAGTATGATACCTATCTGGTGTTTTGGCTAGAAGCTTCAAAGATCTAAACCAAGCTCTTCTGTTCACACAATTAATGTGCAGATCACAGGTTTAACTGGAAAATCCACAACTATGGCTGGACTGACCCAGGGGATCTGTCTCCTGTCCACAAGGGATACATATGACAAACTCTACTTCCAGACCCTTGGGTTGACTGAAGCACAGTCTATTTTGAAGGAATTTTTATGAGCTGTAGTCTATATAATTCATAATTCTGGAGGCTTAGAATGAGGTTCATTAGTGAAGGTTTAAGACGCTAAGTTCTATTATTTTTACCTGATGTTCCAAACAAACAGAATACCGTAAGAAGAGATCATCTAAAGCTAAGTAATCAGCCCTCTGTGGTTACTTCCCTGCAACACAAACTTCTTCAGTGCTCAACACTGTGATAAACCCAAGAAGTTATAGGTTCCTTTGTTGAAGCATTTTTAAAAGAAAAGAGTACTAGAGGCTGTGTGTCATAAAGAAAAAAAGATATAAGGCACTTGTTCCTGTTTAAATTATTAACAGAGAAAAGAAAAGTCAATTTCCTTGTGTGACGTCAGCAGAATACCAAGGGGAAGCTGTAAAATATGAATGGAATTGAACTAAACATCAGAAATGTATCTGCAATTTAAGGCTGTACCCATCTTGCATGGACTTCAACCACATGTATTAACACATCAAAGTCCAGAACAGTGCAAAGAGCTGGAGCCAAACTAAAGTCCAAGCCTAACTCAGAGATGTACTGGTTGCAGGGCCCTAGGAATAGGCAGAACCTTGTTGTGCCAGCTAAACTGGCCTTCTGATTGCTAAACTGCCCTTATGTCAGCAAAAGCTCTTCTGTTGCCTGATCTTAGAGATAAAAGGATAGTCTGAATAACTGCTCTGCCATCTGATAACACCTGGCAAATGACCCACAAAAGATCCAAATTTATGCTAGATCCAAACCTCCCTGAACCCAATAGGTTTTCTGCAGAGAAACATGTGACAGACTCCTCCTGGTTGCCAAGCCAGCTCAAGAAAGGCCAGGACACATGAGGCAAGCCTTCCTAAGGCCACCCCAAATCTTGCAAGAGGAGGTCCTTGCCTGAGTATTTACAGCTCCTGTGAGATTTCGAATCTTGCAGGAATCCAAAACCAGCCATGCCAGCCCTCATAAGATTTTTTTTTAAAGTGCTGCTGCTCAGTCAGCCTGCATATCCAGAGAGAAGAAATAGCAGCAAATGCAAGATATGCCATACAGCCCCAACACAGGACAAAATATAGGATGTCCCATACAGTATAGAATGCCTGGAAATCCTACAGCCCAGGGAAACAGACACTACACCAGCACAAAATGAGGCTTAGGTAATTATTGTAGTCCTGAGCAAATTCCAACATCACTAGGACAGGAGGGGTTTGGACTCAACGCATCCTCAGCTGGCCTACTATTAGCTTAGGTGCTCTTCTGCCATCTTGGTGAATTAGAATGGAGCTCAAATATGCAGACAGACCTATTAGCAGAAGGTATTTGTTGGATATCATTATTGCTGTCCAGGGTCTGGGATGTTTTGATGGCAGAGTTTTTGAATTTTGTATGTAATACCAAGTTCATTCCCTAAGCATTTTTGTCAATGAGGGGGGACCATATTTCAATGGTAGAGGATGCGTTTTTCAGGTAGGAGATACCAGATTCAGTTAAAAGAACAAGGTAGAATATGGGCAAACAATGAAAACCTGCCACCAGTCATCATCATCATCATCATCATCATATCATCAAAAATCAGCAGCAGCAGCATAGACAAACAGTCTCACCTTTTACAAGGTGATTCCCAATTCTCACAGTAAGCTGATTAATAGAAGACATCTTCAGTGATTCTGAAGAAAGCTCAGCAACTTGATAATGTAGTCACACAGATTGATAATTAGGTTCAGATCTTTATTTTGCATAGTTCAATAATTACAAGCACCCCTCATATTCTATAACTTACTACTCATGTGTGGGTCATACAAATATTCTTTCAAAACCAACAGACTACAGCAAGGCATAGAGCCTTGCAAGTGTTCTTTTCTCTGTGGACACATTCTGATTGAAAGTCTTCATTAACTCCTTGATATCTACTTTTAGGTTTATAGTGCTCCTACAGTTCTAGAAGTCCTGCCTTATCATCAGCACAGAGAAGAGCTGAATAGGGTGGTTAACAATCACCATGAGGCAAATCGGCCATCTGCCCTATATTATCACAGCTTCCCAACAGCTTTGTATCATGCCAGTCTTGCTGAACTTTTATAAGAGCGAAACAGTATACATCTGGGTAATGGGATTTCACCTTCCCACTTTTAGTTATCTGAGTGATAATGAAGAAGTAAGTTCCCAAAGACGTGATTTGCTAGGATTAAACTTAGCTACTGAAGAATTCATTTGTAAGGAGCAATGGTGTTGCTTTCTGTGATATTACTAACTGACAGAAATATTAAAGTAGGCATTATGGTAAACCTGCATTAGATGACACATTGGTTAGTGGGAATCTTTATCAACCATCTCATGCTTTGACAGTCACAACTGATCTCCATAACATTCCTTCTTATGTCAAACCTAATAGTCCTTGACTGCAGAGTAAGGCCATTTCTGCACCCTACCTTTCAGTGAGGATGTCCAGTGGGGATCCTGGCAGCAGCTCTGCCAGGAGAGGAGCATGACAGGAGCTCTCCCCTCTGCACTGGCTGGCTCCCTGCA